>JAVJIF010003189.1:0-181643 GCA_038442645.1 Agave tequilana
TTCACACTGGAATATCAAATGCTCCATCGAGATCCAACTCTTCACTGCGTGGGAGCCGCACGCCTTATGTGAAGTACCAACTGCAGTCGGTCACTCCTCTACACCGCATGACAGACCGCGTGACATACATGCGCCCATTGGAAAGGAGCACCACTGCCAAATTTCTCGAGAGCCCAACATTAGCTTCACAAGGGCCTATTGCGCCTTTTTGCGCCATTGGGGTGAGCAGACCCATTGCGCCTTTGCGCCATTGGGGGATCTATATCGTCAACATCACCCACACATACGACTAAGTTCAGGGCATGGCTCTGATACCACTTGAAGGACTTGGGACTCCATCCCAAAGACTAGCTTTTTAGGTGGACTTGGGGCTCCATCCCAAAACACTAGCCTTTTAGGTGGAGTTACCCAATCCTTATATACCCAAGACCATCCCCACGTCTAGCCGATGTGGTACTATTTGTTCAACCCAAATCCCCACACACCCTCGCCTCCCTCGGCTTCGACAAGCAAGTCGCTGTCACCACCACCTCCTCCCTCAACGTCCTCTCCACCGCCTACCCTCCCTCCGCCGGCGCGTTTCGCAAGGATCTCTTGTCCTACATCTCCCCTCTCTTCTCCTTTCTTAACAAGACTGGATCCTCTTTCTTGATCAATGCCTATCCTTTCTTCGCCTCCAAAGCTGATCCCTCGCGGATCTCGCTCGATTATGTGCCCGTTTGAGTCTAAATCTGGAATTTTCGATTTGAGCTCGGGGTTGAAGTACGACAACATGTTGCACGCACAGGTGGATGCCGTCAAGTTGGCGATCTCGGCCACCGAAGGAGGGAAGGGGATCGAGGTGAGGGTTTCAGAGACCTGGTGCCATCGCAAAGGGATGAGGTCGGGGTAACGCTGGAGAACGCGAAGAAGTAGAATGGGAGTCTAATGAAGATGGCTGCTAATGGGAAAGGGACGCCCATGAGTCCGAGCTCGCCACTGCATGTGTACGTATTTGCTCTGCTCAATGAGAATCAAAAGTTTGAGTTGGTGTTGGGTTCGAAAATGGCAAGAAATAGAAATAATAATAGAGAGGAGGGGCAAAATTGTCCAATATGTATCACATGCAACTCACTTGATGTACGAATTTAACCTCTCCGTCACAGAAGATATAAAGTTGTAAGGTTATTAAAGTTGGAGGTAGTACCGTACTTCAAAAAAAAATATACGTGTTAATTTCTAAAAAAACCACAAAGTACAGGGTATTGTGATGCAATTTTCCCTGTAGTTATAGGAGCAACACTGGTCCTGGTGAGCATGGTGATTTAATGAATTTTTTTTGGAGAGGGTGTGGGAAAAAACTCAAGTTAAATCCCTCGGTCTCTCAAGCATGAAAGCTAATTTTTCCCATATCCAGGACTATTATAACGAGATTCAGGCCTCTTCCAAATTCCAATCACTGCAGAGGGTCCATCAATTTTAACCATGTGCTTAGAATTTACAAGATCAAGTCTCCAAGACAAACTTGAAAGGGACATGCACGAGAAAGTTAATGTTTCTGAAAAATCCTGAAGTGACTTTGGGCTCCAAAAGCAACACAAGTATATGATTGTTCATGTGCCATTGGAAATTAACCCAAGCTCACATTCTGTGGTCCAGTTATTACTTGTAGAAAAATAATTGGAAATTACTGCCAGGAAAAATCTTTCCTAGATTAGTTATCAGTCACAACAAACAATAAAGAGGTGAGATTTGAATTCCTACAAGAGACAACACCATCTTCTTCATTAGTAATGGAAACTATTAGAAAAAATTCACAAGATTCGTTCTCTAACACAGTCAATTATAGGAAACATTTGAACTTGAGTCTTTTCCATTAACAGGAACTCCATTGTCCATTTGATTTTACTTTACTTTCCTGTCCTCTATCTATAGTGCCCTCGTACATAATTAATTCCTTTATGTTGCTCCAACACCCAGGAAATCAATGAAAGGCAAGCTAATCTTTTCCCTCTCATAATCTTGCTCACCATGGAGGAAGACATTGCGTCTATTGTAGTTGGCCACTGATTCAGCTGCTGAAGCTTCAGAGTTGGAATCAGAGTAGCCTGCAGACTGATCAGCACCTGGGACCATCGCCATTGGAGCAACATAATCACCATTTCTTGCAGCTACCAGCTTTTCTTGAGCGCCTGAGAACAAATCAAAATCCCATGCTGATCACCAAAAAACTGAAGAAAAGTTGCAAATTTAGAGAATTGGAACAAACCCATGAAGAGAGATCTATTCAAGAGCCCAGGAATTGCTGCTCTGCTGCAGTTTGAGTTGAGGGAGAGATCTGTGGGAGTAGACACGGACTCATCTCTGGTGATGGTGATGGTGGACTCAGCACTGCATGCATTGTTGTTGCTGGTATTGAGCTGCACACACTTTGGGAACAAGGTCCTAGAGTTGGAGGCAGAGGAGGTGGTTGGCGGTGATGAGGGCTTCCTCCTCTTGTAAGCACTTGACTGCTCTCTCTGCTTCCTTGCCATGATCACATGCCAATGATTTTTCACTGCATTATCTGTTCTCCCAGGAAAAAGCCTTGCAATCAGAGCCCATTTGTTCCCATAGGCTCTGTGAGCAGCCAGCAGCCTCTCCTCTTCCTCCTCACTGAAGGCTCTCCTGTTGATCCTTGGGTCCAGTTGGTTGAACCATCTCAGCCTGCAGCTCTTCCCTATTTCAAAATCAAAAAACCCAAATAGACATGAAATCATTAGAACAAGAAAGAAAGAAAAAGAAGAATAAAAAAAGAAAACCCAACTTTTTTTCTTTCAATTTACTCAACCTGATCTCCTTTCAAGCTTCTCAGCAATGAGATTCCAGTTCTGGGGTCCATGCTGAGAGACAAGCTCTCTGAGCTTGGCATCCTCAGCAGGCCTCCAGTGGCCTCGAGCACACAGCTTGGACTGCAGACCACTGTCATAATCTCTACTGCTCTCTTGCTCCTCACTACTGCCATTCCTCTCATTCACATAATGGCCTTGTTCTCCCTTCAATCCCTGCATAGGAGAGCTCAAATCTCTAGAGAATGGAGGTGGTGGTGGGGGGAGGGAAGAATCCCATCAGAAAACAAGCAAAACCCACAAACAAACTACACTCGAAGATTATGAACTAGCAAACAAAACTTCAAAAGATAGAGATTAGGATCTTGTTCTTTAGTGGTCTGTTCTAAAACCTTGATTCAAATGCTTCGGATGAAGAAAAAAAAGGGTTTTTGATGTGGTTTTTGTTATCTCTCAAGAACAGAGCATTCAAGAACAGAGAAGAAGTCTCCCTGCTCTCTCCCCCTCCCTTCTCTCTCTTGGGTGTGTGTGTGTTTGCTTAGTTTGAGAGTGATTGCTTAGTTTGAGAGTGTTCACAAGAACAGAGCATTCAAGAACAGCCTGAATTAGTGGAGGCTGAAAGCATTGGGGGAATGCATGGCACAAATTGGAAATGGGGAACAACAAGGAGTAGAAGCGTAAAAGAACCACTCGTGTGGATTTGGGAGTCCACACCCATAAAAAAAATCAAATCACCCCCTCTCACACACGCTCCCCACCGCTCGTCTTATAGTTAGAGGGGGGGCTGCCCCTGTCTCTCTCCTCCGAGACATTACCACCAGCACTCTCTTGTCTCTTTCCAACCCAAAATCCTTTGCCACTTTTTATCCTGGATTTTTATTAGGATGTAACTGAAAGATGTTTGAAATTTTAGAAAAGATAATATTGGGAAAAATGAAAAGGATGGTTTTGTAAAGGTTCAAAACTGGAGGGTTTATTTGTAAAAAAGTACCTGTTATTTTGGGTTCTGTTGTTTATTTGTCCTTGTTTTTTTTTTTTTGGTTCTTACGCTTGCTGTGCTAACAAACCACAGAGGACCGCATTGCCCTCTGCATTATGTTTTGGAAGCATAATACCTTGAGAGAATTGATGCTTCTTTGTTCTAAACAAGTGCAAAAATTTGTGAACTGCTACTAATGATTAAGGAAGTTTTAGCTTCTAATAATTTGGTTTACCCTTCCAAAAGTACGATTAATTAAGAGAGGACATTTTTTTGTGCAATTTAGAATTTTATTGTTCAAGAAATACGTACTAGTCTGTTAAAAAGGTTGATGTCTTGGAGTTAAGCATGTTTTTGTTATCAAAGGTCTATCCGTAACCAAGATAAAATAGGAGTCCCACTGAGCCACTGAGGATCAGTGGCTGAAGGGTTAAGCTGGGAAACGAGAGGTCCCAGATTCAAAAGTATGGTTACGATTTTAATTCAAAAAAAAAAAAAAGAAAGAGTAATAGGAGCTTTCACCTTATATAAGATAAAAAAGACCGGCAATCAGAGAGGGTTTATACCGTCTTTTAACCTACTCATGTTTCATGGAATTGAATTCATAAATGCAATCCTATGAGACATTAGTTCTGTGATGCAATCCATAGGTCTTATGCCCTACGTTAAAATTTGGAAGTGTTATACACCAGTGTAGAGATAAATTCTTCGGGAAAATTTATCTACACTCTATTAGTATTTGGAGTGCATCATATTTATTAGAGAAGAATTCAGGTTCAGGTGGAGGAGTTACAAGCTTCACAAATCAAGCAGGACATGTACAGATATTGTGTATATTATTAGTCCACTAATAGGTTTTATTAGTCGACTAGGTGTGGGCTAGTCCACTGATACTTTGATATAGTCAACTAGGCCCTACAAGAGAAAGTTGGATTCTCAGATTGCATCAGAGTAGTCGACTAGATTCTGGGTATAGTCGATTAATACTGAATATTAGTCGACTAATAATTTGCCCTAGTCGACTAATACGGGTTCTGACAGTTTTCTACTTCGGCTATGTTTTCTATTTTGGTGTGGATACATATATTCTATTTCTCTGAGGCGGTGCTGATTTGGTTATTGGAGTTTGTGTTGGAGTAGGATCATCCTCGGTGCCTATATAAATCCCTTGAGGGTGGCCTTTTGAAGGTATGTCAAGAATTCAAGAGAATTTCAGATTTTTCACCATTGAGAGTTGTGAAAGAGAGATCTTCTTATAACTTTTATATTTCTTCTTTATTTTCAATAAAGATTTCTTCCCTCCTCTCGTGGATGTAGCACATTGCCAAACTACGTTAAATCTGGTGTTCTTTAGTTGTGTGGTGATTTAATTTCAATTGCTTGCTAGTGGTAGATCTTCTACACTTTCGCTTCCGCTGCCGAGTCTTCAACTCGGTGTATCTCTGTTGTTTGATTGTTGATAGATCATCAACAATTGGTATCAGAGCGATGGCTAGCAAGACGACGACTATGACAACCAAGTTTGAGGTGGAGAAATTCGACGAGAAGTCCAACTTCCTGTTGCAGAAGATGTGAGTAACATCGTTGCTCGTGAAGGAGGGCACACACAAGGCCCTACTTGGTATTGAGAAGAGCCATCAAAGATGGAGGATGATGAGTGAAATAACATCCATTTTCGCCCAAAGGCGACGATCATACTGTGCCTATCAGATGAGATCATCTACAATGTGATAAACGAGGAGACAACTGCTGATCTTTGGTGTAGACTGGAGAGACTTTACATGACGAAGAGTTTGTCGAACAATCTCTTCATGAAGAAGCAGTTATACAACCTTCGGGTAAAGGAAGGTACGCCTATTCTACAATATCTCAATACTTTTAATAGAATTTTAAGCGACTTGTTAGCTCTAGAGGTTAAGCTAAAAGAAGAAGACAAAGCTCTCTGTTAGTCTCTTCTCTTCCATCAAGTTATGACCACTTGGCAGCCACCATCATGAATGATAAGGAAATCTTAGAGTTAGAAAATGTCAGGCAGATGCTTCAGAACAACGAGCTGATGAAGAAGAAAGATTCTACGGAGAAGACCTCAGGATTGTTTCTTAAGGACCAGAGAGAAAGATCAAAGAGTAGGGGACCCAAAGGGATCTAGAGGCTTCTAGCAGTTTCTCCTACTACTTTTGCAAGAAATCAGTGCACATCAAGAAAAATTGTATGAAATATAAGGAGATGCTGAAGAGGAAAGGCGGCAAAGATTTTGATAGGGTTAGTACCAGTGGAAAGTCAGATCAAGCCGGGATTGTCGAAAAAGCAGATGAGGATTCATGTGATGTCTTGACGGTTGGGTCAGAAAAGATAAATACTTTGATGCTTGGTTACTTGACTCGGGGTGCACATATCAGATGTGCCTAAAAGAGAGTAGTTCAGTACTTATAAGTTTTATGATGGAGGCTCTATCCCGATGGGAACGATACCATGTATAAGACTGTTGGCATCAGCAGCATCCGTTTCAGGATGTTTGATGGACATGTTTGAACCCTCATGAACATTCGACACGTTCCAAATTTAAAGAAGAATCTTCTCTCGTTGTGAGCTTTGAAAATTTGAGGGTACAAATTTTCTGGTGCAGATGGAGGAATCAAAGATAGTAAAGGCTCCATGATGATCTCAAAGGAGAACGAATAACAAACTTGTACAAGTTGATAGGAAGCATTATTGCTTGTGATGCTTCAGCAAAAATAGAGAAGGAGAATACTACAAGACTTTGGCACATGCATCTTGGACACATGAGTGAGCAAGATCTTCAAGCCCTACACAAAAGAAGTGTTCTACTAGGTATCAAATATTGCAAACTTGATCTTTGTAAATTTTATATTATGGGTAGGCAATGTAGAGTAGCTTTCTCTACATCTCAGCATACGACAAAGGGCTTGCTAGATCTCATACACACGGATGTGTGGGGGCTTTCGCTAGTAGCTTCTATTGCGGGTGCTAGATACTATGTTACTTTCATAGATGATTTTTCAAAAAAAAGTTTGGGTATACTTCTTGAAGTAGAAATCAAAGGTATTTTAGAAGTTCAAGAAGTGGAAAACTATGGTGGAAAATCAGACAGGACGGAAGGTGAAAGTCTTGAGGTCCGATAATGGAGGAGAGTATACCTTCAAAGAATTCAAAAACTGCTTAGCAAGTAAGGGTATCAAACACCAGCTAAATATTCCATGGCGACCAGAATAAAAAGGAGTAGCAGAGCGCATGAATCAGACATATACAGAGCGTGCTCACAATATCAGATTACAGGATGACATATCAGAAGGATTTTGGGCAGAGGCGGTGAATCATGCGAGTTATCTGGTAAGTATGTCACCATCAATAACTATTGATCTTCAGATCCCAGAGGAGATATGTCGAGGAGAGACTGTGGACTATTCAACCTTACAGATTTTCGGTTGCCCGGTGTATAGTTTGGTTGATAGTCAGAAAAGAAACAAACTGGAGTCTAAGTCTAAGAAGTGTATCTTCATCGGGTTTACCAAAAGAGTCAAGAGTTTCAGACTTTGGGATCTCGAGAAAAGGAGCATCTTTACCAGCAGAGATATGGTCGTTGACGACGAATCAATGTTGCATGAAAAGTCAGAGATGGAGGATAAAGCGCAAGGTGGAGCTTCAGACAGTTTGACAACAGACACTCAGGAAAAGGAAGTTGAGTTCTCAGAGAGCCCTAAAAGGCTTGAAGTGTCAGAAGATGACTCCTCAGATTCAGATGAAGACGATGAGGAGGCTACTCAAGAGCAATCTAGACCATTGAGGCGGTCAGTCAGAGTTACGGTGCCACCGACAAGGTATGACAAGGAAGATGATCAAGTCTCTTTCGCATTAGTAACAGAAACAGGAGATCCTGATAGTTACAGGGAAGCGATTGAGACAAATGACTACGGCAAGTGAATTACAGCCATGGAGTAAGAGATAGAGTCCTTAGATGGAAACCAAATATGGACATTAGTCAATCTTTCAAAGGACTCCAAGGCAATAGGTTGCAGATGGGCTTTCATAAGAAAAACAATGAGTAGTACAAGGTAAGGTTAGTTGCCAAAAGATATGCTCAAAAGAGGGTATTGACTACAATGAGGTCTTCTCTCATGTACTCAAGTGTACATCTATTCGAATGTTATTGGCGATAGTTATTCAGTTTGATCTAGAGTTAAAGCAGATAGATGTTAAACAACGTTTCTGCATGGTGAGCTGGAGGAGAAGATATACATGAAACAACCTAAAGGTTATAGTCAAGAAGGTAAATAAAACAAGGTGTATCTTCTAAAGAAGTCCCTCTATAGACTTAAGCAGTCTCCCAGACAGTGGTACAAATGGTTCGACTCTTTCATGATCAAGGCTAGATACAACCGATGTGAGTATGATAGTTGTGTCTATTTTATGCAGAGTGATAATCCGACATATTTGCTGTTATATGTGGATGATATGTTGAGTGCTGCGAAAAATGAGACACATGTTTAGAGCTTAAAGCTCAACTCAAGAAAGAATTTGACATGAAGGATTTGGGAGAAGCTAAGAAGATCTTAGGTATCAGATTACTTGAGACAGTGGCTCAGGTAGACTTTGACTATCTCAGGAGAACTATGTTCTCAAAGTGTTAGAGAGATTCAACATGGCAGAAGCAAGATCAGTCATCACTTTTTTGGTAGGTCACTTCAAATTATCCTCAAGGCAGTGTCCACTTTCACCGGAAGAGGAGGAGGAGATGTCTTAAGTACCATATGCTAGTGCAGTGGGGTCACTCATGTATGTTATAATCTGCACTAGGCCTGACTTAGCCTGTACAGTTAGTACAGTAAGTCAGTTCATGTTAAATTCAGGAAAGTAATATTGGGAAGCAGTGAAGTGGGTGCTACGATATCTACGAGGGATTGCGAGACTAGGCTTGGTGTTTTATAAATTGGAAACATAGAAGCCTAGGATACTAATGCAGATTATGTAGCAGATCATGATCAACAATTATCTACGACGGGCTATGTATTCACAGTAGCT
The DNA here is from genome assembly GCA_038442645.1 of Agave tequilana. Lineage (NCBI taxonomy): Eukaryota > Viridiplantae > Streptophyta > Magnoliopsida > Asparagales > Asparagaceae > Agave > Agave tequilana. Next base: position 8,827 of record JAVJIF010003189.1, read on the forward strand.
GTGTGCATCATTAGGTGGAAGGCAGAGTTGCAAGATACAGTTGCTCTTTCAACAACAGAGGCAGAATACATATCTGCAGTTGAGGCATCAAAGGAAGATTTGTAGTTAAGAGGATTGGTTGAGACGTTTAGTATCATACAGGATTCAGTTCGGGTTATTGCGACATTCAGAGTGCGATTTATCACACTAAAGATTATAGATATTACAAGCGGACGAAACACATTGATGTGAAATATTACAAGATACGTCGGTTGGTCGTGGATGATAAGGTGATCGATTTAGTAAAGATCAACACGGAGAAGAATCCAGCGGATATGATGATGAAGATCATCCCGGTGGAAAAGTTCCGAGCATCTCTGAACTTTATCAAGATTCTCCAAAGGTAAAGTGGTGAACGGGTTCTTAGGAGGAAGCTATGTGAAGTCACAAAAGGGAGAAAAAGCAAGACGAATGAAGCAGAGGTCAATTTCTACGGAAGAACTCAATGAACATGAGCTAAGATGGAGATTGTTAGTATTTGAAGGGCCTCATATTCATTAGAGAAGAATTCATGTAACGCCCCGATTCCACAGATACGGGGACGTCACTGCGACGTATATACGTAGGTCATAACTTGTCCCCACGTATATACGCTAAGCATAAAAGTACAACAAGAAACAGAGTACACGACAAAGCGTGGTATCCATACATATGCCAACACAAGAAGTACACATACAAAGTTATCACAGGGTATTATAAAGTATTACACATGACGTGTGCATTACATCATAACCAAGTCCAAAAGAATATATACAATATGTATACAAAAAGCTCACGAGTAGGATGGAGATCCCGTGAGACAAAAGGAGAGAGTCTGGCACGAGGACCGGAGCTAATCTACCTGCTCACTAAAGAAAGCCTGATCTTCGGTGGATGGCTCCACTTCGACCCAAGCCTCGGAATCTGAATATGCAAATCCAAGGGATCAAGACATATAACGATAAACAATATATATGGCCAAATGGCTAGGATACATGAATAAAGAAAACTGGAACGGTCTAATGAATATAAACCAACAGGTAAGGAAAGCATATATAACTGAAGTCAGAAAGGAATGTATGCATAGCTCTAGTCTATTATTATTATTACTTGCTTTACTGTGATATCTAGCTATGTGACCCAGCGTCCCAGCGCACATAGATCCATATCCTAGTAACTCAAGGTTGTTATTGGAAACAGCGGGGGTATCGACGAACTATGTTTACAGTGGACCCCGTACATGCCCGGGATAACGGTCCAGGATTGTTCCGTTGCTTGGTGACGGAAGCCAGCCGCTAGGCTATTCAGGAGGGTCTTATGTATGCCCTTAGTCATGACTGATTCAGGAATAGGGAGCAAGCACTCCCCTCGGTCCCCTGGTGTACCGCAGGTTAGACCGGAATATGATTGTACAATATACCTACTACCACTGTAAAACGAACACGTATCGATATCCGCATATTTCCCCCGACCCATATGTAAGTTGGTGCTTTTTATGTAAAAGTCAAGTGTATCATGCTTAGTTTTAAGAGATGGCATGATAAGTGGTGATATTACTATTTAACATGTCATGAAACGAGTATATGCAATAATAAGTCATGAGATAACAAGAGACGCATCCATCCAGTAATAGGTCATGTAGAGCCAGTATTGAAGCATGAACAAGCAAGATATAATGCACATATAACAAGTATAAGAACCAAATTCAGAACAGAAATTAACTATGACACACAGTCAGAATTAGTCGACTAGGGGTAAGGGTTAGTCGACTAATAGGGGTCTCCAGTCGACTAACAGATATTTAAGTCGACTAAGTCTGTTGATACAGAAAGTTGGATTTCTGGTCCAGGGAGGATTAGTCGACTAGGAGGATTCAGGAGTCGACTAATAGGGATTTCCAGAGAGTTGAGATTTAGGTCCAGAAAAGATTAGTCGACTGATATTTGGGGTAAGTCGACTAATACTGTGTTTTCCAGAAAAGCTAAGTTTCAGCTAAGTGTTCTAGTCGACTAGCTCCTAGGGTAAGTCGACTAATCGTGGGAAAAACAGTGACAGAACAGATTTTCTGGAAATTGTGTTTGATGGTTCAATTCATGGTTTTTGGTGACCTAGGTGTACAAGAGGTGTAGGTACAAGTGTTCTAGGGCTAATTCAAGTCTTGGTGAGTGAAATACTCACTTGGAACCGTTTGATTGAAGCTTTGTGAGCTTGAAAGGGTTGTTGACGACGAATAGCCCCCACGTGACCCTTGGCGACGGAGAGAGCCACGATCCAAACTCCAAGGAAGAGGCTTGAGCTGGAGATGAAGAGTTTGGAGAGTTCTTGGAGCTAGGGTTTTGGTTGAAGAAGGAGAGGATTGGTGAGAGTTCTTCTCTCTAGTGTTGAAATGAGGAAGAAAAGGATTAAAGTGTAAAGGAAAATGTATTTATAGGATTGGAGATTTTGTAAAGGGGTTGGAATTAAGATAGAAGTGAGGGTTTTCTTGCAAAAAGGAGGGGTGAGGTGTCCCTCACCTGGCCACTTGGCCAGCCATGGGAAGGAGAGAGAATGAGTGGGGTTAGGTGAAGGGTGAGTGGGAATTGAGGTGGCACATGAGGTGGAAAATGGAATTTGCAATAATTGAAAAAATGCCCGAAATTCAAGTATCTCGGAATGATCTGAAAATTTTACCAAAAATCAAGAATAATATTTGAAGGCTCATGGTGAAATTCGTTTGAAGAAATACTGTATAGTTTTAAAATTAAAAATCCCGGAATCAGTTATCTACCGACTCCGTTGGAATTTTCATAAATTCATAAAATTCTCAGAAAAAGTATTTAGATAGAAAATATGATTCTAAGAAATAATGTCTAAAGGATCTTCTAGAAATTCCTAACTGTTTACAAGATAAAAATCTGAGAATCGATCAGCGGCACTGGTCGACACCGGTTTTGAAAATATTTAATTAATTTCAGGAAAATTCCGGAAAATCATATAAAATCCAAAGTACAGGAAAATGACATTTGGAACTGAAATCGGTCGAATACAGGAAGTAATTCGGAAAAATACGATAGGGAAACTGAATACGCAACTAAGTACGTATTCCGGGAACGGGGTATTACAATCTACCCACCTTACAAAAATTTCGTCCTCGAAATTTCGTAAAGTGAAAGGGAACAGATAAGTAAGGACAAGAAGGAAGATAACGGTAGATAAGAATAAGGATAAGAACAAGAATCGGAATAAGAAGGAAGAGTCTTACCAATCAAGTTGTGAAGAGATGAGGGTAACGCTCACGGATGACATCTTCTCGCTCCCACGTGGCCTCTCCTGGTGCATGCCTGTTCCAAGACACCAACACTAATGGTATAGCCTTGTTCTTCAATGTCTTGACACTTTTATCCACAATGGCCATCGGCTGCTCTTGATATGATAAATCCGGTTGTAGTTCCAGTTCGGAGTGATCCAGGATATGGCTATCATCTTTCACATACTTCCTCAACTGTGACACGTGGAAAACATTGTGAACTCCGTCCAAAGATGGCGGTAATGCCAATCTATAAGACACATCTCCCACTCGATCCAAAATCTCAAAGGGGCCGATATATCTCGGACTAAGCTTTCCACGAGTACCGAACCGGATTACTCCCTTGGTAGGTGATATCTTCAGGAATACATGATCTCCTGTCTGGAACTCCAATGGCCTTCTCTGTGCGTCAGCCCAACTCTTCTGCCGACTCTGAGCTATCCTGAGATGATCTCTGATAATCCTGACCTTGTCTGTTGTCTGAATCAGAATCTCTGGCCCCAAAAGTCTTCTTTCACCGACTTCATCCCAACAAATCGGAGACCTACACTTCCTCCCATACAATGCTTCAAATGGTGCCATCTTGATACTTGCTTGATAACTGTTATTATAAGAAAACTCCGCCAAGTGAAGATGGTCTTCCCATGATCCCTGGAATTCAATCATGCAGGCCCTCAACATATCCTCAAGAATCTGGATAGTCCTCTCAGATTGTCCGTCTGTCTGAGGATGATATGATGTACTGAATTTCAGACGAGTCCCTAGACTTTCTTGGAGACTCTCCCAGAAATGAGATCTGAATCTGCTGTCTCGGTCTGATACAATACTAACAGGAACTCCATGTAGACGAACTATCTCCTTCAAGTACTTGTCTGCCAAGACCTCTGTTGACTGTCCCACCCTGAATGGTATAAAGTGAGCTGACTTGGTGAGACGGTCAATGATTATCCACACAGCATTATTACCTTTAGGACTTCGAGGCAATGCCGTAACAAAATCCATGGTAATGTGCTCCCACTTCCACTCGGGAATCGGTAAAGGTTGCAGAAGTCCCGCCGTCCTCTGATGCTCAATCTTTATCTGTTGACAAACCAAGCACTTGGCAACAAACTGGGCAATCTCCCTCTTCATAGCATTCCACCAAAACTGCTTCTTCAAGTCCTGATACATCTTGTTTCCCCCTGGGTGTATGGAATATGCTGAACTGTGAGCCTCTGCCAAAATCTTCTGCCGAACCTCCCCTTGGGAACACAAAGTCTGCTACCAAAATATAAGGCACCATCCGGATGAATACTGATATCAGTCCTCAATCCAGCCTCTACCTGAGCTCGGAACTGCTGCAATCTGGGATCTTCCTTCTGAGCTTCCTTGATCTCATCTATTAACGTTGACTGAATCTGCAAAGCCATGAGCTGTCCTGCCTCCTCAGCTCCTCGAACCAACATCAAGTCCAATCTGATAATGTCCTGAATCAACTCCTTCTGCTGAGTGATTTGGACAAGCACCCTATTCTCTGGCATCCTGCTCAGTGCATCCGGTACTGTATTGACCTTGCCTGGATGGTATTGCAAGTCAATATCATAGTCCGCCATCAGCTCCAGCCACCGCCTCTGCCTCATGTTCAACTCCTTCTGTGAGAAAATATACTTGAGGCTCTTGTGATCCGTGTATATCAACACCTTATATCCCAGAAGATAATGCCTCCAAATCTTCAAAGCAAATATAACAGCTGCTAGTTCCAAGTCATGAGTTGGGTAGTTCCGCTCATGAGGCTTCAGTTGCCTAGATGCATATGCTATAACATGATCATGTTGCATAAGCACACACCCCAGGCCTTTCCCTGATGCATCACTGAATATGACCATCCCTCCTCTCCCTGAGGGAGTCTTCAAGATCGGAGCCGAAATGAGTCTCTGCTTCAACTGCTCAAATGCCAAAGCACATTCTTCTGTCCATATGTACCTCTCTCCTTTCCGGGTGAGCTTGGTCAACGGAGCTGCAATCCTAGAGAAATCCTGGACAAAGCGCCTGTAGTATCCGGCTAGCCCAAGAAAACTCTTAATCTCAGTCACCGTCTCCGGAATAGGCCAATTCTTCACTGCTTGGACTTTGCTGGGATCCACCGAGATTCCTTCTGCTGAAACAATGTGCCCAAGGAAGGCTATACTGTCCAACCAGAAGTCACACTTGCTCCTCTTGGCATGAAGCTGCTCCTGCTGGAGGGTCTGCAACACAATCCTCAAGTGTTCTGCATGCTCCTTGTTGTTCTTGGAATAGATCAAGATGTCATCTATGAAGACAACAACGAACTGATCCAGGTAGGGCGAGAACACTCGGTTCATCAAATCCATGAAAACTGCAGGGGCATTGGTGACTCCGAAAGGCATAACTAGAAATTCATAGTGGCCATAACGGGTCCTGAATGCCGTCTTCGGGATGTCCTCTGTCTTCATCCTTAGCTGATGGTACCCCGACTGCAAATCCAACTTAGAGAATACCCGGGCTCCATGAAGCTGATCAAACAAATCATCAATCCTTGGCAAGGGATACTTGTTCTTGATGGTAACCTTGTTCAATTCCCTGTAATCAATACAAAGTCTCTTACCACCATCCTTCTGTGCGGACAGGCTTCTATAGAATGATCCCTGGATCCACACACCAAACACAATCCATTTGCCCTACGGCAATTCTGACGAATGTGGCCCGGTTTCTGACAATAACTGCAGAAGGTCGATGGTTGGCCCGCCTGGTAAGGAGCTGGTCTGAATTGCTGCCTCATCTGCACCTTCGCTGCTCTGAATGGGCCTCCTCTCCCCATTGGTGGAAACGGCCTCTTCATGGCCTGGTTCCTCATCTGATCCTCTCGCTTCTTCTCCAACCCACGCTCCACTTCTCGAGCTATGGTGAGAACCTCAGAATAAGTCTTCAGTTGCTGGGGCATCAAGAAGACCTGTATGTCCATCTGCAGGCCCTGCTGGAATCTGCTTGCTCGCTTCTCTTCATCTGTTACCATGTACGGAGCGAAGCGGCTGAGTCTGAGAAATTCCGCGGCATACTCATCCACGGACTTGCTCCCTTGCTGAAGCATGATAAACTGCTCTTCCATGTCTTTCTGAGCAGTAGCAGGGAAGAATCTGTTGTAGAAACTCTTGGAGAACGTGTCCCAGGTGACAGGTTTCTCCAATCTGGCCTCTTCAGCTAGCCACCAAGTTCTGGCTATGTCCTTCAGCTGAATCTTGGCGACCTCCACTTGATTCTCCTTCGGTACTCTGGCCGCATTCAACAAGTCTGCGGTATCTGTCAGCCATTGTTCAGCATCCAAGGGCTTCTCTTCTCCCGAGAAGATGGCTGGTTGCAGCTTCCTGAAGTCCGATACATTTTCCGGCCTCTGCTCCTTCGGTGCTGCCAATTCTTGCCTGAGGAGTTCAGTCTGCTGCTGCTGGTTTTCCATCATGGTCTGAATGACCTTCAAAATATCCACATTCTCCCCTGTGGGTCCATTCGATGCTTGCCCCGAGTGGTTACGGCCCGTCCTTCTCTCCATACCGATTGGTGAAAGATAACTGGAATTGGAAAAATGGAAGGAATTTAGGACACAAGGGACGGAATCAAGGAGGAATCAAGAAGGACTAGATAACTTTGTACATTGTAGTTGGCATCAGCAAATTATTAATTTGCTGCTTGATTGTACTTTAGGTGTGAGAGCCTAGGCTCTGATACCAACCTGTAACGCCCCGATTCCACAGATACGGGGACGTCACTGCGACGTATATACGTAGGTCATAACTTGTCCCCACGTATATACGCTAAGCATAAAAGTACAACAAGAAACAGAGTACACGACAAAGCGTGGTATCCATACATATGCCAACACAAGAAGTACACATACAAAGTTATCACAGGGTATTATAAAGTATTACACATGACGTGTGCATTACATCATAACCAAGTCCAAAAGAATATATACAATATGTATACAAAAAGCTCACGAGTAGGATGGAGATCCCGTGAGACAAAAGGAGAGAGTCTGGCACGAGGACCGGAGCTAATCTGCCTGCTCACTAAAGAAAGCCTGATCTTCGGTGGATGGCTCCACTTCGACCCAAGCCTCGGAATCTGAATATGCAAATCCAAGGGATCAAGACATATAACGATAAACAATATATATGGCCAAATGGCTAGGATACATGAATAAAGAAAACTGGAACGGTCTAATGAATATAAACCAACAGGTAAGGAAAGCATATATAACTGAAGTCAGAAAGGAATGTATGCATAGCTCTAGTCTATTATTATTATTACTTGCTTTACTGTGATATCTAGCTATGTGACCCAGCGTCCCAGCGCACATAGATCCATATCCTAGTAACTCAAGGTTGTTATTGGAAACAGCGGGGGTATCGACGAACTATGTTTACAGTGGACCCCGTACATGCCCGGGATAACGGTCCAGGATTGTTCCGTTGCTTGGTGACGGAAGCCAGCCGCTAGGCTATTCAGGAGGGTCTTATGTATGCCCTTAGTCATGACTGATTCAGGAATAGGGAGCAAGCACTCCCCTCGGTCCCCTGGTGTACCGCAGGTTAGACCGGAATATGATTGTACAATATACCTACTACCACTGTAAAACGAACACGTATCGATATCCGCATATTTCCCCGACCCATATGTAAGTTGGTGCTTTTTATGTAAAAGTCAAGTGTATCATGCTTAGTTTTAAGAGATGGCATGATAAGTGGTGATATTACTATTTAACATGTCATGAAACGAGTATATGCAATAATAAGTCATGAGATAACAAGAGACGCATCCATCCAGTAATAGGTCATGTAGAGCCAGTATTGAAGCATGAACAAGCAAGATATAATGCACATATAACAAGTATAAGAACCAAATTCAGAACAGAAATTAACTATGACACACAGTCAGAATTAGTCGACTAGGGGTAAGGGTTAGTCGACTAATAGGGGTCTCCAGTCGACTAACAGATATTTAAGTCGACTAAGTCTGTTGATACAGAAAGTTGGATTTCTGGTCCAGGGAGGATTAGTCGACTAGGAGGATTCAGGAGTCGACTAATAGGGATTTCCAGAGAGTTGAGATTTAGGTCCAGAAAAGATTAGTCGACTGATATTTGGGGTAAGTCGACTAATACTGTGTTTTCCAGAAAAGCTAAGTTTCAGCTAAGTGTTCTAGTCGACTAGCTCCTAGGGTAAGTCGACTAATCGTGGGAAAAACAGTGACAGAACAGATTTTCTGGAAATTGTGTTTGATGGTTCAATTCATGGTTTTTGGTGACCTAGGTGTACAAGAGGTGTAGGTACAAGTGTTCTAGGGCTAATTCAAGTCTTGGTGAGTGAAATACTCACTTGGAACCGTTTGATTGAAGCTTTGTGAGCTTGAAAGGGTTGTTGACGACGAATAGCCCCCACGTGACCCTTGGCGACGGAGAGAGCCACGATCCAAACTCCAAGGAAGAGGCTTGAGCTGGAGATGAAGAGTTTGGAGAGTTCTTGGAGCTAGGGTTTTGGTTGAAGAAGGAGAGGATTGGTGAGAGTTCTTCTCTCTAGTGTTGAAATGAGGAAGAAAAGGATTAAAGTGTAAAGGAAAATGTATTTATAGGATTGGAGATTTTGTAAAGGGGTTGGAATTAAGATAGAAGTGAGGGGTTTTCTTGCAAAAAGGAGGGGGTGAGGTGTCCCTCACCTGGCCACTTGGCCAGCCATGGGAAGGAGAGAGAATGAGTGGGGTTAGGTGAAGGGTGAGTGGGAATTGAGGTGGCACATGAGGTGGAAAATGGAATTTGCAATAATTGAAAAAATGCCCGAAATTCAAGTAACTCGGAATGATCTGAAAATTTTACCAAAAATCAAGAATAATATTTGAAGGCTCATGGTGAAATTCGTTTGAAGAAATACTGTATAGTTTTAAAATTAAAAATCCCGGAATCAGTTATCTACCGACTCCGTTGGAATTTTCATAAATTCATAAAATTCTCAGAAAAAGTATTTAGATAGAAAATATGATTCTAAGAAATAATGTCTAAAGGATCTTCTAGAAATTCCTAACTGTTTACAAGATAAAAATCTGAGAATCGATCAGCGGCACTGGTCGACACCGGTTTTGAAAATATTTAATTAATTTCAGGAAAATTCCGGAAAATCATATAAAATCCAAAGTACAGGAAAATGACATTTGGAACTGAAATCGGTCGAATACAGGAAGTAATTCGGAAAAATACGATAGGGAAACTGAATACGCAACTAAGTACGTATTCCGGGAACGGGGTATTACAATTCAGGTTCAGGTAGAGGAGTTACAAACTTCATAAATCAAGTACGGACATGTACAAGTATTGTGCATGTTATTAGTCGACTAATAGGTCTTATTAGTCGACTAGGTCATAGGCTAGTCGATACTTTGGTATAGTCGATTAGGTCCTACAATAAAAAGTTAGATTCTCAGATTGCATTACAGTAGTCGACGATTCTGAGTATAATCGACTAATACTGGGTATTAGTCGACTAATGATTTGCTCTAGTCGACTAATACGGGTTATAACAGTTTCCTAATACGGTTCTGTTTCTTGTTTTGGTTTGGATACAGATTTTCTATTTCTCTGAGGCGGTGCTGATTTGGTTATTGGAGTTTGTATTGGATTAAGATCATCCTAGGTGTGTATATGAACCCCTTGGGGGTGGCCTTTTGAAGGTGTGTCAAGAATTCAAGAGAATTTCAGATTTCCACCATTTGGAGTTGTGTGAGAGAGATCTTCTTATAACTCTTGTATTTTCTTCTCTATTTTCTATAAATATTTCTCCCCTCCTCCCCATGGATGTAAGTACATTTCCAAACTATGTTATATCTTGTGCTCTTTGGTTGTGTGGTGATTTAGTTTCAATTACTTGCTAGTGGTAGATCTTCTACGCTTTCGCTTTCTCTGCTGAGTCTTCAACTCAATGTTTCTCTGTTGTTTGATTAGTGATAGATCATCAACACACTCGAATTGTAAATGAAAATGTAAATCAAACGCAAACATTAGAGAATTACGTGAAAACTCAAAGAGGAAAAAACCATGGAGCAAAGAGGGGGAGAGAGATTACAAAGAATTTTCAATACTCTATTACAAGTTTTAACTCTCTAGGGTTCCATCCCCTGTAAAAAGAGGAAGAGATCGACTTTTCTGGTCGAGGGTTGAAAAGTTGAGCTATGGTCTCTGAGATCTCCCTATGGATCGGCCTACGATCGTAATTGACCGTAATGACCCAGCTGTAATTGGTAGAGTGATACATGATCTTCAGGGTTCGCTCTGGTTGACGAGAATAACGGCCAGATCCGTAATTATTACCCACCACATGCCGAGTTGTTGTAACCTTCCTTTTGCTAGAGGTCGGGTAAGATCAGTTAGATGAGGTCGATTCTGGAACCTCCATGATATGTGAGATTTTTCAGGTGTCGAGATATTGCAGAGATCGTAATTTTGACCACTTCAGATGCCCCTTCATCTCTTCTTCTTGGAGTCTCTGTGATCGGTTATTTGGACACATATATTGTATAAATATTATTACATTCCTGCATATATTCTGTAATGAATATTGCAAATAACTTGTCTTAATGTACTAATTCATGCAGGGTATGATAGGGAGAAGATAATCATGAAATTTATCTAATTAAATTCAAAAGTTTAAAATAAGGGGATCGATTTAAATCCAAAGGTTCTAGAAGCCATCTTATCTGGAAACTAGATATATCAGATAAAATAATATCATCTAATTTTAAGGAAAAAATGGATTGTTTAAAAACCCTATCGGTTTTGCTGAAGATAAATATATATCTTATCAATTCTAGAAGACAAACTGAAAATCAAAGAGGATAAATGGATAGAGAGAAGATTAACGGATAATAATGAAGCAATTTAAATTGGGATTCAGGCTAGATACAGTTTAGTATTTTAATCATAACTTTCTCTAAAGAAACTCAAATTTAATGATTCAATAGAAAGAAGACTTAAAGGGATACAATTCTTCTGTTGATAACTCGTTCCAATTCAATCATTTGATAAGTGATATTCAACAATCAACACACCAATAAGCTGCAGATTATAATTGAATTTTTGGATAAATCAAATCAAGTTTGGAGATAAGGGGAGAATTCAAATTCAGAAATATACAGCTCTTCTATCTTCATACGCATTCTATCCCTCTGGTTTTCTCCTACAAATACCTTATACCTTAAAGGTAAAAAGGATACCACTTCAGAGAGAGCTTTACTTTAGATTTTTCTTTTCTTCTTCGATGTAATTTTTATTTTTCTTTTATTTTTCTTTTTAGCTTAGGTTAGAGAGAGTTACATGATTAAATGAGAGGAAGAGTTATTGTAGAGTGACACTATTGTAATCTTTTCTTCAAGAAGCTTGTATTGAAGGTGACAATCAATAGAGGTTTCCCACTTTTCTTCATTGTGCTCGATCTCGCCGAAGCCTTGCTTTCCTTTATTCTTTTCTATTATTTTGCTTTACTCCATGCTAAGGTAAATTTCATTATGGTTCAACTGTAGAGGTAAATATTCTTCTTTTATTTCTTTTTATTTTTGATTTTTACATCAACACTTTTCTTTATCTCTTTTTGTTTCTTTTTCTTTTATAATTAAAATAAAACAACACCACCATCTCTTCTTCTACCATCTTCTCTTCGCGTAATTATTTTTATTTTCCTTTTATAAAACTAAGAAGATAAATATTAACTAGTTTGATATATTAAAAGAAAGAAACTTACACAACGCTTACATCGCTGTCCCTCCCTGTGGATCACGACCCGTTAGTCCTAGGCTATACGGTAGAATTGAGGACCTAACACTGTTCTACATTTCTGTATTTTTTGTGCGGGTCTGGCTCGATCATAATCTTGGTGCCGTTGCCGGGGAGGGACGGTAAGTTTTCTTTCTTTTTAATTTACTTTAACGAATTAATCCCTTTTTCTTCTTTATTTTGGTGTACATGGGCTAATTATAGAAAATTAGGAGCTGCAGTGGACATATTATTGCTCTGTGCCTCTGTCCAAGAAGGCAGAGCATCAGATCCCACAACTGTGGTGAACTACTAACTGTAGTTTCTTGCAGGTTACTTTTCAGAGATTAGCTCTCTGCAGTTATTAGTTTATCTGTTTAACTCACTCTGTACATATTTGTAATCAACAGTAACTTTTTGCTTTGTGAATGCTAAAAAACATTTAGACTCCTGCATCTTAGAGCATTTGTCTATTTTGTTTCTTTACATTACTATTGAAGAGTGCTGGAGTAAAGATATGTGTGCATTGCATATAGTTTAGGAAATATATTTTGAGTGATTCATATTGCTTGAATGTTACCTTTTACTTTATACTTGTTCACTGCACTAAAAAGATTAAGGGCATATCCTTAAACAAGATAAGGTGGGGAAGTCATTACCTTTTCTTAGCCCAAAAATCATCTCCTTACTCACTAACCCAGCATAACATAAAATTGAGTAAACGTTGGCCCTAGGGACATCTCGGACTCAAATAGGGATTGACCTAAGGGGGAAGTTGTTAGAAGTTGGCTCTTGCAAAATCGGTGTCTAAGGTTGGGAATTGAGGGGCGAAACCCCGAAGGCTAGTGGTTTGGTATAATTAAGCCCATTGCTTAGGCATGAATATCTCCCACCAATCTTGCCCCTACCTGACCGATTAACTTGTGGTCAGATTCTGCAATATACCTCCTGTGGTAATCAACAGTTAGGAGTCGTCTAGGTCTAAGCTCTACCCTAACATAGGCTAGATTTTTCTTTATTTTCTTATTTGTTTATTTGTTTATTTTTGTTTGTTCTTGTGAAAATGGATTATAACTACAATTATTCTAATTATAACTCAAATCCATATTTCACCCCAACCTCTTTCAATTCGGATATTACCAACCCGGCATTACATAACTCTAACCAACCAAGTATGCCAAATTGGTCTTATCCGAATCAATATATGCCCCAATCTCAGTGCTATGATCAAGAATGGGACAATCATCACCACCCTTCACCGAGTTAGTGGGGATACAACTCTCCCGAGTCTTACTATCAACAACCTTACCAACAATCAACTTCATATAATCCATACCAAGACCAACATATAGAAGAGAAATCTTCTTTAGAAAAGACTTTTGAAGCATTCCTTGAGTCCACACGACAAGTACAAATCATAGCGGACTCAATTCTCTCAAACAATTCCCAAATCCAAGATCCTTACTCTAATTTTCAAGTTCTACGATAACAAGAAGAACCTGTTGACTTAGAAAAGAATATAGAATTCATGATTCAGTCCTAAAATAATTGTATTCAATCCCAAACGGATTGTCTCAAATCTCTTAATAGGCTAGAAGTAAAAGTGAGTAATTTGGTCAACACAGTTAATGGTAGGAATGAGGAAACTCTACCTAACACATTTTCAACCATTCTTGATTCTCTTAGCCATATTGATGAAGAATCATGGTATCTTGGAGATTTTAACTAAGATTTAAATTTCACCACATAATTTTGAACTTGACCAATATCAATCCAATGACAAATTGGCAAGTTTTTATTTCAATGAGATTGAACTTGAAGATGAATGTGACACTGATTTTCAATGTTGTGATTCAGTTCCAGTTTTTGAATCTATGCTGATTCTGGTATCCTTACCCGATTTGGACCCAATTCTGAAGCCAACACTGATTCCTATTCCCGTAGAGCTTGAACATGAACCAACTATATTGGATAGTCACATTCAATTGTTGAGGAATGAATATGAACTTGAATTCTATGATTTGGACCAAACCCATGAACCAACTCTGACTCTCGAACCTAAACTTGATTTGAGTTTTATTCCCGAGTCAGCATCGATTCCTATTCCTTTCATTGTTGAGCTCAAATCATCCATTCTACAAAACCACATTCCACTATTGCACCAAGGTTTAGATCAATATGACTCCGTGATGATATCCCAAGATTGGTCATATAACCGAAAAAAATTTCATGCTAGGATCTTGCACGATCCTATTCATATTAGGGAGTATACAAATGCTAATAAGAAAGAGAAAATAAAAGGTGGGTTTCATGAAAATTCACGGTATCTAGATTGGGCAGAAACACTTGGCCCAATGAGACCACCACCGGAACCACTGCTCAGTCACATATTTTGCATATACATTGTCACCTTGCCATACGTTTTAGCTAATAAATCCTATTAACAAGTCTTCTTCTTCTTTGTTTAATGTAGGCTCAATTGCTAAAAGAAAGGAATGAGAAACAAGCCCAAAAGCCCACCAAATTCTGATTTAATTTAGAATAAATTCGAAATCAAGGAATCAGGGCAAAATCTTGGCATATCAGAGAGGTTGAAAACCGGCTGAAAAGAATCCTCTCAAATCAAACGGTTGAAGCCAACAATCGAAGGCTGTTTCGTCAAATCCTGAAGCAGAAACGAGAAAACCAGAAGAAGATACAGGAGAATCACCAAACCAGGAGAGCCTGCCAACTGGGTGTGGCCAACTGGCCACACAGGGCCGTAGAAACGTGGCCCTAGCCGCGTTTCCGTGGCCGTTTGGTGTCAGTTGGGGGAGCGTTTGCTCCCCCAATCTTCTCGGGATCCCCCCCTTTGGTTTTTCCCTATAAATACCAATTTCAACAGGGCAAAAAGGAGTGAAGACTAGGATTAGAATTTTGTTTATACTTTCAGGATTTAGGCTCTCTGTTAGATAGTAAAAGTTGTATTTTATTTTGTAATTTGTAGTCCAGTACAAATACTTGTGAGAGAGTGGAATTGAGTGCTTGTACTTGAAGATTGAAGTGACATCAATATAAGAATCGAGCCACATTTTCTTCCACTCATATTACGGTATGTCTTGCGTTATTTATTTGCCTTCTTCTTTGTTTTTCATGAGTAGCTAAATCGGTTTTTCTGGGCTCACTATTGTAACTCTCTCCAGTTCTTCTTCTCTTCTGGTTTAATGAAAAAGACCCAATGAATCATTTGCATGCCTTACTTAAAGCCTTTCTTCTTGAAAGTGTTCTTGAAGGCACATGAAGATGGGTTTAGATTTTTAAACTCTTACTTCTTTTATGAACGTTTCTTGAACTGTTTTTACTTCATACTTGCTTCTTCGCGCTTGATGACTTAACATTCGATTCAAAACGATTTTTCAAAGAAAAGAGTGAACTTTTCCAACCATCTTATGTGCTTTACTTCAAACTTTCTAAAGTCAACTTTAAGTTTTGCCTATGATCAATTTAAGGCACTTAGGATTTCAATAGAAGAATAAACTGTTGAGTAGTGAGATAGTGAGCCCAGATTTTCTTCCTTATTATAATCAACAAAACAATTTTCGAGCTTTTTAAATCACCTTCTCCAAAGCCTTCTCTAAAGTTACAATTTCTCTTTTAATCATCTCCTTCTTTCCATCCTCTTTTCAATTAAAAAAAAACGAACACAATTCTTTGTTATTAAACGAATCACCGAAAAGCTTTCATCGCATTCCTCCTCGTGGACACGACCCGTTAGCCACAAGCTACACGGTAAATTCTTAACTCTTTGATTGTTCTTTCACTTTAGCAATCAATTTTGGCGTCGTTGCCGGGGAGGGGGAGGGAACGGTGTATTTGTTTTTTAACAAGTTTTGTGTGTTGTTTCAGGGACTTGAAGATTCAGATCTAGCATTCAAGCTTTGCAAGAGAAGACTTGCAAATTCTGTGCCCCTACTCTCGAAAGCAGGAAATAGAATTTCAAGAAATTGCGTTGCAAAAGTTGAAGATTTTGTTGGACTACTAAAACTCTTTTTTGCAGGACATATTGCTCGCAAAAAATTAAGTTTTTGTACGTTATAATCTTGCTATATCTGTTATCCACCATCCCTGTTTTAATCCAATAGTAATTTGAGTGATTGTTAATTGCTTAAAAAACGTTTAGACTTGCATTTTAGGCATTTGTCTAATTACGTTTACTTTACAATCACTGTTGAAGAGAGCTGGAGACAAGGTACATATGCATAGCATATAGTTTAGGAAACATTCTTGGGTGATATTTGCTTTTGAATGCTACTTTTCTATATCTTGCACACTTTGCACAATTAACTCTAAAGGCAAAACCCCATTCAAGATAAGGTGGGGAAGTCATTACCTTTCCTTAGCCCACAAACCATCTCCAAGCACGCACAACCTAAGCCTAAGTAAAATCTGATAGACGTTGGCCTTAGGGACATCTCGAACTTACTAGGAGATTATCCTAAGGGGAAGGTGTTGAAAATTGACTCCTGCTAAATCAGTGTCTAGGAAGGGGATTGAGGGCCGACAGCCCGAAGGTTGGTGGTTACTTAATTAAGGAACGTCTTTGACGGATAACCTCCCACTAATCTTGCCCTGACCTGGCTGATTAGCTTGTGGTCAAACTCTACATTATACCTCCTATGGACAATCAACCAGTTAGGAGTTGTCTAAGTCGGGTTACCTTAGATTAAGCTTGGTTGATTACTATTGTTGACTGTTGGTAAACTTGTTTGTGATTGTGATTGTGTTTGTGTATGCAAGTGTGGTCAAGAGACCCTAATTCATCTAGGTTGACTAGAAACACATCACCACCCAAGTTTGAACCAAGACCAGATCCGGTAATTGCTCAATCAACATCATTGCAGGATAGGTTTTACCCCATTAGAACCCACTTCCATCTTGCATTCTACTTCCATCGGTTGGTGAATACAAATTTAAGCTCAAGCCTCAATTCATCAACACACTCCCCAAGTTTCATAGCTTAGAGTCCGAAGATGCTTACTTCTTCATAAGAGAATTTGAGGAAGTATGTCTAATGATGAAAATCCCACACCTTGTAGACGATGCTATTAGGTTGAGATTTGTCCCTTTCGCACTTAAGGACCTAGCAAAGAAGTGACTTTACAGCTTAGCGGCCGGTTCTATCACATCTTGGGATGGTTTCATCGAGGTCTTCTTGAAGAAATTCTATCCAATTAATAAGACCGCTCTCATTAGGAAGACAATCATGCAATTCAAGTAAGAACCGAGTGAACCGTTCTGGTAGTACTTTGAACGCTTTAAAGACCTCCTTATCTAATGTCCACATCATGGAATAGAGAAATGACGACAATGCCAAATTCTTTATGACGGTTTAGACTATTCTACCAAAACCCTCTTAGAAAGTATGTGCCAAGGGGGATTCTTGCAGAAGGATGAAAATGAAGGATGGGATTTGTATGAAAATCTAGCTGAAAAGACCATGTAATGGGAACCTACTAGTGAGACCTCTAGGAATCCAAACTCCATCTCTTCAAAAGGAGGTCTCCATTCTATCGAATCATCCATAGCTAATGAGGCTAAGTTAGCTAACCTAGCTAGAAGACTGGAAGCTCTAGAAATGAAAGAACCAAGTCCAGTCAATTAAGTCAGCCCAAACCAATTTCCAACTCCGGGCTGTACTTACTGCCAAGCCATGAATCATGTGTTCGAGGAGTGCCCTGTGTTTCAGGCTCAGCAACAATACTATGAACCGATGAATGCGACCTTTTCAAGGCCAAACAATAATCCTTACGCACCAACGTACAATCCTGGCTGGAGAAATCACCCAAATTTCTCATGGAGCCAAAATAATAATGACCATTCACGATCAAATCATGCTAGCCACTTCCATCATGCCAATAATTCTTCCAATCATCAACCCAACTTTTTCAATTTTCATAATAATTCTCCCAACCATCCACCTAACTTCTCAAACTATCAACAGAACTTTCCCAACCAAGCTCCACAATCCTCCTTCCAGAATCCTCAACTAGAAAGGAAAATGACTGACTTTGAAAGAAACATGGAAAGATACACGAAAAACTAAGATTCTCTCATGCAAACTATACAGAGGTTAGAGGTTCAAATGAGCCAACTAGCCACTCTACAGAATGAGAGACAGAAGGGTACCCTGCCTAGTCAGCCAATAACCAATCCGAGGAATTCTCAACAAGCTCATTTGGTTGAGGATAATTCATTAAATCAATGTAATGCAGTTCATATATTGAGGTCAGGAAAGAGAGTTGATAATCAAGTGTTAACGCCAACCAATCCTATTCAGCACAACCACAATCAAGCATCCACCTCATCTAATCCAAATCCTTCCAATTCTGACGAATCTGAAAAAGATAAGTTAACCAGTCAGGTGCACCAGCCTATAGTACCATTTCCTAATAGGCTGAAAAACAACAAGCAAAATCCACACATGGACAAGATAATTGAGATATTTAATCAAGTGAAGATAAATGTGCCACTTCTTGATGCCATCCAACAAGTCCCTTCCTATGCTAAGTTTCTTAAGGACATGTGCACCAAGAAGAGAAAGACTAATGTGCCAAAAAAGGTCTTCTTAGCCACTAACATTAGTGAGCTACTATCGGGTCTGATCCCTGTCAAGTACAAGGATCCAGGTAGTCCCACCATTGCCTGCACAATAGGACAAGCCGAGATTAGTCGTGCACTTCTTGACTTGGGGGCAAGTATCAACTTGCTTCCATTCTCAGTTTATTAACAACTCGGGTTGGGCGATCTTAGTCCAACTCGAGTCACCATCCAACTGGCTGACCGTTCAGTAAAAGTTTCAAAAGGGGAGATTAATGATGTCCTGATCCGGGTAGGGGAGTTTATTTATCCTGTCGATTTCATAGTTCTGGAGACACAACCTGTGTCCAACTCCAATCATAGGGCTCAAACTCCTGTTATCCTAGGGCGACCATTCCTTGCTACTGCCAATGCCATCATCAATTGTAGGAATGGGTCCATGAGGTTAACCTTTGGGGACATGACTAGAGAAGTCAATGTCTTCAATTTAGAAAAACAACCCCGCGATCTTGAGGACCAAATATTTGAAGTCAACCTAATTGAGAACTTAACAAGTGAACATAGGGAAGAATTGGAACTAGAAACTAAGTATGACTTCGGGTTAGAGTCTGACGACTTTAATCTTGATCAGGTTGTAGATTCTGATGTGAATTGGGCCTCGAACCCTATTTCACCAATAATGGAGCCAACAAATTTGACTAGTCCTTCCAACCAGCCTTCCTCTTCCTTAGAATTGAAAGCCTTACCTACGCATCTCAAGTACGTCTATCTAGGCGAACAAGAGACCTTTCCTGTCATCATTGCCTCCCATTTAAATGACGGGGAAGAAGAAGATCTTAAAGCGATTCTAAGAAAACATAGGGAAGCCAATGACCGATATAAAGGGATTAAGTCCGACCATCGTTCAACATCGCATTCATCTCAATGAAGACGCCACACCTAAAAGAGACCCGCAACGTAGGTTAAACCCTATAATGCAAGAAGCTGTTCATGCTGAAATTGTCAAACTCTTAGACAATGGGATAATTTATCCCATTTCTAATAACCAATGGGTCAGTCCTGTCCACGCGGTTCCAAAGAAATCCGGTTTCACCGTAGTGGAAAATGAGAACAAAGAGTTGATCCAAACTTGACTTCCCACGAAGATCCGAGTTTGCATCGACTATAGGAAGCTTAATGCGGCAACTCGTAAGGACTATTTTTCACTTTCCTTCATTGATCAAATGCTTGAACGTTTGGCGGGTCACGAGTATTACTGTTTCTTAGACGGTTACTTGGGTATAACCAGATCCTTATTGCTCCTGAGGACCAAGAAAAGACTACGTTTACATGTCCATTTGGGACATTTGCTTATCGTCGAATGCCTTTCGGCTTATGCAATGCCCCATCAACGTTTCAACGTTGCATGTTGAGTTTTTTCTCTGATATGGTAGAAACATTCTTAGAGATCTTTATGGATGATTTCTCCATCTACGGAGATTCATTCACTCAATGTTTCCACCATTTAGAACTTGTCCTCCAATGTTGTGCTGAGAAAAATCTGACACTGAACTGGGAGAAATGCCACTTCATGGTAAAACATAGAATTGTCTTGGGTCATGAAATCTCCAAGAAAGGAATTGAAGTGGACAGAGCTAAAAGTGAGGTTATTGCTAAGCTTTCCATGCCCAAATGCATTAAGGACATTAGATCCTTCTTAGGACACGCTGGTTTCTACCAAAGATTAATCAAGGATTTTAGCAAAATTGCTAGGCCCTTGA
Source organism: Agave tequilana (assembly GCA_038442645.1). Lineage (NCBI taxonomy): Eukaryota > Viridiplantae > Streptophyta > Magnoliopsida > Asparagales > Asparagaceae > Agave > Agave tequilana. Next base: position 29,252 of record JAVJIF010003189.1, read on the forward strand.
CTAATCTGTTAGCTAAGGATGTGTCCTTCACTTTCGATACTGAATGCATAAATTCTTGGGAGAAGCTTAAGAGAGAGCTTATTTCTGCACCAATCATATCTGCACCGGATTGGTCTAAGCCATTCGAAATCATGTGCGATGCTTCCGATTTTACCATAGGCGCTGTCCTAGGACAACGCACTGATAACAAGCAGCATGTGATTTGCTACTCTAGTAGGACTCTCAACGATGCTCAATTGAACTACACTACGACTGAGAAGGAATTCTTGGCAGTAGTGTTTGCCTTAGAGAAATTTCGTCCCTACCTACTAGGGTCCAAAACCACCATTTTCACCGATCATTCTGCGCTTAGGTACCCATGATGAAGAAGGATGCCAAGGCCCGACTCATTCGTTGGATCCTCCTTCTTCAAGAATTCGATATTGAGATTCGAGATAAAAAAGGCGTAGAAAATGTCGTTGCTGACCATCTCTCACGGATCCCTAATTCTCCATGCAACGAATTACCCATAAATGAGGATTTTCCTGATGAAAATTTCTTAGCTTTCTCTAGGGAACCTTGGTTTGCTGATATAGTAAATTACTTGGTTACAAACCAAACTCCGTCTCATTGGTCCAAAAATGATATATACCGGTTCTTATCCCAAGTCCGGTATTTCTTTTGGGAGGAACCGTATCTTTTCAAGTACTGTTCTGACCAAATTATTAGGAGATGCATTCTCGATGAGGAGGTTAAGAGTGTTCTATCTTTTTGTCATGAACTTGCATGCGGTGGACACTTTGGTCCCCGCAAGACTGCTAAAAAAGTGCTACAAAGCGGGTTCTATTGGCCCACTTTGTTCAAGGATGCTTATGAATTTTGCAAGAAGTGCCTTAGATGCCAAATGGTAGGAAGGATCTCAAAACGAAATATGATGCCCCTCAACCCAATTCTAGAAATAGAACTCTTTGATGTTTGGGGCATCGACTTTATGGGTCCATTTCCTAATTCATTTGGAAACCAATACATATTGGTTGCTGTGGATTATGTGTCCAAGTGGGTAGAAGCCATTCCTTGTAAAACTAATGATAAAAAAGTTGTCATAAAGTTTTTGAAAGAGAACATTTTTTCACGCTTCGGAACCCCTCGTGCTATCATCAGTGATAATGGCACTTTTGCAATAGATCTTTTGAAGCTCTTATGCGAAAGTATGCCATAACTCACAAGTTGTCCACACATTATCATTCTCAAACCAGTGGGCAAGTTGAGGTTTCCAATAGACGAGTCAAGCTTATCTTGGAGAAAACTGTGAACCAAAATCGGAAAGATTGGTCCATCAAACTTGTAGATGCCCTATGGGCCTACAAGACCGCTTTCAAGATGATTCTAGGAATGTCTCCTTATACGTTAGTCTATGGCAAACCTTGTCACTTGCCCGTTGAGTTAGAGCACCGATCCTTATGGGCAATCAAGCAGTTGAATTTCGACTTGACTAAGACCGGTGACTTCGGAAATTACAAATTTCCGAATTAGAGAAATTGAGAAATGAGGCCTATGAAAATGCTAGGATCACTAAAGATAGAGTCAAGATTTTTCATGATAAACACATCATAAGTAAAACCTTTGTCCCTGGACAAAAAGTCTTACTCTATAGTTCTAGGCTTCATCTTTTTTCAGGAAAATTAAAATCAAGATGGACTGGGCCATTCGTTGTAAAAATCGTGTTTCCACACGGTGCAGTTGAGATCAGTGACACCAAGAATGGAAATGACTTTAAGGTAAATGGTCAACGCCTTAAGCCTTTCTTGGAATCGGTGCCAGTAAATGAAACGGCTATGGGTCTTTTTGACCCAGTGTATCGAACTTTCCTCTTTTCCATTTTATTTCATGCATCTATTCATTTCTTTCATACATTGGGGACAATGCATGAGATAAGTGTGGGGGAGGGTTCTAACATAACTGATATAATAAAAAAATGAAAAAAATATATATATATAAAAAACTTTTTGAAAGGTTAGAACAATATTTTGATATATTTTTTGTAAGAAATTAAGTCAATTTTAAGGAATAGAAAAATCATAATTAGGATTTCTTATACTTGGTCAAAGTCAGATAACTTGTTTGATGTTTAGGGTTAGGAAGAAAATTTGTGAAAGTAATTTAGTCTTGATATTTACCTTGATGAAATATGCACATTAAATACACTTACACACTTAGGGTTTAAAAACAGAGACTCTTATGCCTTATAAAAAAAATTATGAAAAAGAAAAGAAAATATAAACAAATCTAATTATTGATTAGCTAGGTGCTTTGGCCTAAGCAAGCCTTGGTATTTATGCAAAAGATAATTAGATAAGTTTGAAAAATATATATATATATAAATCCTCTGATTAAGCTGGGTATTTATGCCTCATGAAGCATAAGTATTCACGCCTAAAAGGGGTACATTTTATAAATAAAAACCTTGGTTTCGTGGCCTTTTCTACTCGAGTGTTTAGTCTTTAGGGGTGTTTTTCACCTGGTGCCCTAAAACTGTCCAGTTTGGGTGTCGCCGACTAAAGGCTCGTTATATGGGCAGATTAGAAAGCCTAATGAAATTGAGGAATAAATTCTACCAAAATTAAATAAGGCATAGGAGTTAATGTTAAAAAGCCCTTAGTCAAACTTCACAGTCACGATGGTGCATACGACTCAGGGTAAATTAATAGACTAGATGAGAGGTACAAATTGACTAATTGACTCCTTACTTTGATTGATGACATGTTTTTGAATAAAGACTGAGTTTCGGAATGAAAAATTTGATATTTCTATAACTTATAGAGTACTTAAAGCCTTACAAATATACTTCAAATATTTTCTCCTTTAAAAATGCTTTTCGAAAATACTAACTTTTTTCTTTTTCTTTATGATTTTGTGGGTGCAATCCACTGAAAACCCTCACGAGACAAAACTCGTCCTCTAGGGGTAACCTAGAGGTTTAACGGCTTGTTGCACATGCTCAGTGCAATCGAGTAACCTACGAAAGTGGTCTAATAATTGATTAGAATTAGTCTGATATTTTGCTCGAGGGCGAGTAAAAGATAAGTGTGGGGGTGTGATCAGTCACATATTTTGCATATATATTGTCACCTTATCATACTTTTTAGCTAATAAATCCTATTAACAAGTCTTCTTCTTCTTTGTTTAATGTAGGCCCAATTGCTAAAAGAAAGGAATGAGAAACAAGCCCAAAAGCCCACCAAATTCTGATTTAATTTAGAATAAATTCGAAATCAAGGAATCAGGGCAAAATCTTGGCATATCATAGAGGTTTAAAATCGGTTGAAAAGAATCCTTTTAAATCAAACGGTTGAAGCCAACAATCGAAGGCTGTTTCGTCAAATCCTGGAGCAGAAACGAGAAAACCAGAAGAAGATACAGAAGAATCACCAAACCAGGAGAGCCAGCCAACTGGGTGTGGCCAACTGGCCACACCAAGGCCGCGGAAACGCGGCCCTAGCCGCGTTTTCGTGGCCGTTTGGTGTCAGTTGGGAGAGCGTTTGCTCCCCAATCTTCCCGGATCCCCCCATTTGGTTTTTCCCTATAAATACCAGTTTCAACAGGGCAAAAAGGAGCGAAGACTAGGATTAGAATTTTGTTTATACTTTCAAGATTTAGGCTCTCTGTTAGATAGTAAAAGTTGTATTTTGTTTTATAATTTGTAGTCCAGTATAAATACTTGTGAGAGAGAGGAATTGAGTGCTTGTACTTGAAGATTGAAGTGACATCAATACAAGAATCGAGCCACATTTTCTTCCACTCATATTACAGTATGTCTTGCGTTATTTATTTGCCTTCTTCTTTGTTTTCCATGAGTAGCTAAATTGGTTTTTCTGGGCTCACTATTGTAACTTTCTCCAGTTCTTCTTCTCTTCTGGTTTTAGTGAAAAAGACCCAATGAATCATTTGCATGCCTCACTTAAAGCCTTTCTTCTTGAAAGTGTTCTTGAAGGCACATGTGGATGGGTTTGGATTTTTAAACTCTTACTTCTTTTATGAACGTTTCTTGAACTGTTTTTATTTCATACTTGCTTCTTCGCGCTTGATGACTTAACATTTGATTCGAAACGATTTTTCAAAGAAAAGAGTGAACTCTTCCAACTATCTTATGTGCTTTACTTCAAACTTTCTAAAGTCAACTTTAAGTTTTGCCTATGATCAATTTGAGGCATTTAGGATTTCAATAGAAGAATAAACTGTTGAGTAGTGAGATAGTGAGCCCAGATTTTCTTCCTTATTATAATCAACAAAACAATTTTCGAGCTTTTTAAATCACCTTCTCCAAAGCCTTCTCTAAAGTTACAATTTCTCTTTTAATCATCTCCTTCTTTCCATTCTCTTTTCAATTAAAAAAAATGAACACAATTCTTTGTTATTAAACGAATCACCGAAAAGCTTTCATCGCATTCCTCCTGATTGAGGCTAAACCTGCACAAAAAATACGAGATTATAGAACTTAAAAAGAGAATGTGCAAGTGCTCAATTCTTCCGCTATACCAAGTGGCTATGCGGGTCATGATCCACAAGGAGGGTTTGCGATGAAAGCGTTACAGTTCTTTATTGAAATCTTTTAAGAAAATAAAACGAAGGTTCTTCTTTGTTTTTAGTTATGAAAATGAAAAAGAAAGTTATATTAAAGTTAGAAGAAAATGGAAGATGAAGAAGGTGAAAAATTCAGAAAACAATAAAAGCGACTATGTACAAATGGAGTGAGTGGAGAAGAAAGAGTTGGAAGATGTGGTGATTTAATTTACAGAAATGAAAAAGAAAAGAAAACAAATATTTACCTTCTTTTCACCAAAAGCTTACCTTGAATTCTTAGCTTCAATGTTACCTTGAATTGGAGGCAATTAACGCATAGCCCATAAGAGTCGAGTGTTGGTCTCTTCCACATTACATCATCAAGATACACAAGCATGAAATGATACAGAGAGACTCACAATTCCATCGTCATGAGCTATCGGTGGCACTCGCAAAGGCAAGGCTCTTTCGATGCTTTTAGACTCACTTGGAAGACAGTTGTACCAAAAAGAAAGGCAAAATAGAAAAGAAGAAGAGAACTAAAAAGAACATACAAGGAAATAACATTGATTTGATTTCATAACAATCGAAGAAAAGAAATAAAACCTTACACCAATTGTCACTTTTAGCTCAAGCTTCAGTCTTGTTCTTCGATGAAAGTTGATCTCCTCAGAATTACATAAATGAAAACTAAATTACATGAAAAAGAAAAACAAAAACCTAAACTAAGAAATGAAAAACTAGGCTAAATCATAATCTGCATGGTCGTCCCATTTCAGCACAACAATTGCCCTTTTATAGGCCAAAAACCCAACAACCAGAATCCCGAGGAGGTCGGGGGAGCAAACGCTCCCCCTAACTCCCCAAGATTGCTGCGAAAACGCGGCCCAAGCCGCGTTTCTGCGGCCAGGGTGTGGCCAGATGGCCACACCCTGTTGGTGGGTCTCTCCGGGGGTTTCTTCTGGCTTTATCCTTTGTTGGTTTTGTCGTTTGAGCTCCGGATTCTGACGAAATGGCCTTGGATTCTTGGCTTTAACCGATCGATTCTCAGAGGATTCTTCTCAACCGTTTCAACCTCTTGATTTTGCCCTGATTTTGTGTGTGCGAATTAATTCTGATTTAATTCAGAATTCTGGTGGGCTTCTGGGCTCATTTCTCTTCATCTCCTTAAGGATTGGGCCTGTAAATAAATTAAACAAATAATTAGGACAATGCAGGCTTTTATTCTAAAATTAGTATGGAAATGTGACATTAAATATGCAACATTAGCAACCAATCACACCCCCATACCTATCTTTTGCTCGTCCGCGAGCAAAACAACTAAATTATACTAAGGATTATTAGACCACTTTCGCAGGTCACGCGATTGCACTGAGCATGTGCAACAAGCCGTTAAACCTCTAGGTTTCCCCTAGAGGACGAGTGTTGTCTCGTGAGGGTTTTCAGCGGATTACATCCACAAAATCCATAAAGAAAGGGAAATAAAGAGTTAGTATTTTCGAAAAGCATTTTGAAAGAGAAAAATATTTGAAATATGATTATAAGATCTAAGCAATCTATAAGTTATAGGAAATCTGAATTTTTCATTCCTAAACTTAGTCTCTATTCAAAAATTTGTTATCAATCAAAGTAAGGAGTCAAATTGTGCTTCTCATCTAGTCTATTACTTTTCCCTAAGTCATATGCACCTTGTGACTATGAAAATTTTGACTAAGGGTTCATTAACTCTAACTCTTATGCCTTATTTATTTACACACACACACACACACACACACATATATTGGTGGTATTATTTCTTAGTTCTATTAGGCTTTCTAATCTGCCCATGTAACGAGCCTCTAATCGATGACTCCCAAAACAAACGGTCTTAGGGCACCAGGTGATAAAACACCCCCAAGGACTTAAGGACTTGAGCAAACAAGGCCACAAAACTAAGGATTTTATTATATAAACCTCTTTTAGGCGTGAATACTTATGCTTTATTAGGCACAAATACCCAGCTTAATCAGAGGATTTTTCTTTTCAAACTTATCTAATCATCTTTCGCATAAATACTAAGGCTTGCTTAGGCCAAAGCACCTAGCTAGTCAATAATTAGATTTGTTTGTATGTATATATATATATATATATATATATATATATATATATATATATATATATATATATATATATATATATATATATATATATATATATATATATATATATATAACTTATCTAATCATCTTTCGCATAAATACTAAGGCTTGCTTAGGCCAAAGCACCTAGCTAATCAATAATTAGACTTGTTTTTTTTTTTTATATAAGGTATAAGAATCTTTGTTTTTGAACCCTAAGTGTGTAAGTGTATGAAGTGTGCATATTTCATCAAGGTAAAGATCAAGACCAAATTACTTTGACAAATTATCTTCCTAACTCTAAAAATCAAACAAATAATCTTATTTTGACCAAGTATAAGAAATCCTAATTTGGATTTTCCTATTCCTTAAAATTAACTTAATTTCTTACAAAAATAAGTCAAAATATTGTTTCTAGTTTTCAAAAAGTTTTTAAAAGTAAAGAAAAATGTTATATATATATTTTATTTTTTTTAACAAAAAGAAAAGTTATGTTAGACCCTCCCCCACACCTGTCTCATGCATTGTCTTCAATGTATGAATTAATGCATAGATGCATGAAAAAAACGAAAGGGAAGGAAAATGTTACCTTATGGTGGTGGTTCCGGTGGTGGTCTGATTGGTCCACGAAACGCGGCCCAATCAACTTTTCGTGGGTCTCGGAGGAACCCACCAGAAATATCTTTAATATAACCCATTAAAAAAATATATCCATGAAAGATTTTTATTAAATATTTGACCCCATCTAATTTCCATATTTCATAACTAATTTCAGAGTCAAATTTGTCAACCACCTCGTCCCAGAATGGAGTATGAAATGATAGAACAGTTGACTTGGACTCAGGAAGGACAAGAACTAATACCGACTTTGGAAGGTGACTTAAGTCAAGTAAAGGTTCAGGAGTCGAAATAGGTTCAGAAATTGGGTCCAAGTCAAGAAGTTGAAACTCCAGTCCACATGTATTTTTCAACAATGGAATGTGACCTAATATGGGTGATTCCAGTTCAGGAATGATAGGTGGAGGAATCAAAACTGACTCTAAAATATTACTCAAGTTTGGTAACAAAACGGGAGTTAAGATTGATTCAGAAAGTTGAACTGGATCACAGATTTGAGAATCTATGTCACATATCTCATTGAGTTCAATATCAGAAAATGGATAACTTGCCAATTTGTCAATAGGATCTTCAAAAGAGTATAATTGGTCAAGTTCAATATGATCCTCAAAGATGGGTGATTCAATTTCATTATGAATTGGGATAGGATCCAATGTCGACTCCGGGAAAAGATTGAAGTCAGGTAAAGATACCGGAGTCATTATTGAATCAGGAAGAAGAATTGAATCACTAAGTTGGGGTTCAAGATCATATTCATTTTCAAATTCGATTTTAGAAAAAGGATAACTTGCCAAATTATCAATTTCATTTAGAGTTTGGCAAGTTCAAATAGTTGTGCTGAAATGGAATCTTGATTTCCAAGACTACATGACTCTTCGGCTCTAACAGAATAGTTAGTGACATCAGGACGGTGGGAACGTAGAGATTTGACCATCATATCTATGTCACGATTACGAGTGGTTTGAGCCTGAGTCATGGCTTCAAGCATCTTTTCATAGTTGATAGGTTCATTGTTTTGTTGAAAAGATGAAGAATTGTCTTGGAAGTGGTAGTAAAATTGTGAGTCCATCAGATTTTGGGATTTGTGTTTGGACTCACGCATACACATTTCCATAATTAATGGTTTCCTATTTTGGACGGGTGGAACTGAGTATGAATCTTGAACATAATGTGGACTGGGTGGAGAAGAAGGGCAAGGTGGTTGGAAATTATGCTCGGGGGAGGTGAATCCCCACTGACTCGGTGAAGAGTTGAAATCATTATGAAAATTATAGTTATTAGATGGGGGTATGAGTCATATTGATTCGGATAAGACCAATCTGGCACACTAGGTTGGTCAAAGTTATGATATGCCGGGTTGGTAATATCTGAAAATGAAGTCGGTGTGTAATATGGATTATTATTGTAGTTGAAAAAATTATTATTATAGTCCATATCACACAATAAAATACAAACAAAGAAAAATAAACAAATAAACAAACAAAAAAGAAAAAATGCTAGCCTAAGTTAGGGTAGACTTAGGACCTAGACGACTCCTAACTGGTTAGACTGTCCACGGGAGGTCTAATGTAGACTTTAACCACAAGCTAATCAGCCAGGTCAGGGCAAGGTTGGTGGGAGGTTTTCCATCAAAGACGTTCCTTAATTAAATAACCACCAACCTTCGGGCTTTCGGCCCTCAATCCCTTTCCTAGACACTGATTTTGCAGGAGTTAGATTCCAACATTTTTCCCCCTTAGGATAATCTCCTAATTGAGTCCGAGATGTCCCTAGGGCCAACGTCTACTCAATTTTAGTTAGGCTTGGGTTAGTGAGTGCTTGGAATGTGATTTTTGGGCTAAGGAAGGGTGATCAAATCCCCACCTTATCTTGTTAATGGGTTAGTGCCCTTAAGATCAATTTGTGCAAGTGTACAAGATATGTAAGATTCACTCAAAGCGATATAAATCAACCAAGAAGTGAGTCTTATGCTAAATGCAATGCATACGTACCTTGCTCCAGCACTCTTCAACAGTAAAAGTAAATGAATTGAAAAGACACGTACCTAAAATGCAAACGTCTAATCAATTTTTAACTTTTGCAACCAACTTTTTACTGTTAATTATTACCAGGTTTTTGTGATGGCATATAAGAAATAAATAATTGCAGCAAACTAGAATTTGCAAAGCTAGCAGCCCTGCAAAAACCTGTTAGTAGTCAGCTCTTTATTGCCGCGGAACCGCGGCTTTTGCCGTGGAAACGCGGTAATTCAGAGGGCAATGGGTCTCTGCTTTCTAGAGCAGAGGCCCAATACCACTTGTATGTCACTGCAAAGTTATTTTCCTGCTTTGCTTGCCCTGTAACCTGCAACAGAGAAGAAAATTCGTTTAGTTCTAAAAAATTTTCAATAAAAATTCAGATTTCAATAAAAACCGTTTTACCCTCCCCGGCAACGGCGCCAAAATTTGATTGAGGTACAACCTGCAACAGAAAATACGAATAAAGAATTTCAGATTTAGAAAGAAAACGTGCAAGTGCTCAATTCTTCCGCTGTAGCAAGTGGCTATGCGGGTCGTGATCCACAAGGAGGGCTTGCGATGGAAGCTTGACGGTTCTTTATTGAAATCGTTAAGAATAAAAGCGAAGGTTCTTCTCTGTTTTTAAGTTAAAAAAAAGTGAAAGAATTATGTTATGTTAGAAGAAAATGGAAGATGAAGAAGGTGAAAAATTCAGAAAACAATAAAAGCGACTATGTACAAATGGAGTGAGTGGAGAAGAAAGAGTTGGAAGATGTGGTGATTTAATTTACAGAAATGAAAAAGAAAAGAAAACAAATATTTACCTTCTTTTCACCAAAAGCTTACCTTGAATTCTTAGCTTCAATGTTACCTTGAATTGGAGGCAATTAGCGCATAGCTCATAAGATTCGAGTGTTGGTCTCTTCCACATTACATCATCAAGATACGCAAGCATGAAATGATACAGAGAGACTCACAATTCCATCGTCATGAGCTATCGGTGGCACTCGCAAAGGCAAGGCTCTTTCGATGCTTTTAGACTCACTTGGAAGACAGTTGTACCAAAAAGAAAGGTAAAATAGAAAAGAAGAAGAGAACTAAAAAGAACATACAAGGAAATAGCATTGATTTGATTTCATAACAATCGAAGAAAAGAAATAAAACCTTACACCAATTGTCACTTTTAGCTCAAGCTTCAGTCTTGTTCTTCGATGAAAGTTGATCTCCTCAGAATTACATAAATGAAAACTAAATTACATGAAAAAGAAAAACAAAAACCTAAACTAAGAAATGAAAAACTAGGCTAAATCCTAATCTGCATGGTCGTCCCATTTCAGCATAACAATTGCCCTTTTATAGGCCAAAAACCCAACAACCAGAATCCCGGGGAGGTCGGGGGAGCAAACGCTCCCCCTAACTCCCCAAGATTGCCGCGGAAACGCGGCCAGGGTTTGGCCAGATGACCACACCCTGTTGGTGGGTCTCTCCGGGGGTTTCTTCTGGCTTTATCCTTTGTTGGTTTTGTCGTTTGAGCTCCGGATTCTGACGAAATGGCCTTGGATTCTTGGCTTTAACCGATCGATTCTGAGAGGATTCTTCTCAACCGGTTTCAACCTCTTGATTTTGCCCTGATTTTGTGTGTGCGAATTAATTCTGATTTAATTCAGAATTCTGGTGGGCTTTTGGGCTCATTTCTCTTCATCTCCTTAAGGATTGGGCCTGCAAATAAATTAAACAAATAATTAGGACAATGCAGGCTTATATTCTAAAATAAGTATGGAAATGTGACATTAAATATGCAACATTAGCAACCAATCACCTCCTCGTGGACACGACCCGTTAGCCACAAGCTACACGGTAAATTCTTAACTCTTTGATTGTTCTTTCACTTTAGCAATCAACTACCACCTTGAGGTGACAATTTTCCTTCCCTTTCTCCTTTTTCATGTATTATTGCATTTAATTCATACATTGAGAACAATGCATGAGTTAGTTGTGGGGAGCGTTTACTAACATGCTAACTTCACTAATTTAAAAAAAATCTTTCTTTAAAATTTAAAAAAAATCTTTCTTTAAAACTTTTTGAAAACAAAAATAATACTTTGACTTATTTTTGTAAAAAATTAAGTTAATTTTAAGGTATAAGAGGATCATAATTAGGATTTCTTATACTTGGTCAAAATAAAATTATTTGTTTGATTTTGAGGTTAGAAAGAAAAAATGGAAAAGTAATTTAGTTTTGATTTTTATCTTGATGAAATATGCATACTTTATACACTTACACACATAGGGTTCTAAAACAAAGATTCTTATGCCTTATATAAAAAAATATATATATACATATATCAAAAAAAGTTTTCTGATTAAGCTAGGTATTTGAGCCTCACAAAGCATAAATATTCACGCCTAAAAGTGGTTAATATAAATAAAAATCCTTAGTTTTGTGGCCTTATTTGCTCGAGTCCTAAGTCCTTTGGGTGTTTTTTCACCCGGTGCCCTAAAATCGTCTGGCTTGAGAGTCACCGACCAAGACTCGTTACATGGGCGAATTAGAAAGCCTAATAGAGCTAAGGGACATTACCGCCATAAATTAAAAAAAAGAAAATAATAAGGCATAAGAGTTAGAGTTGAAGAATCCTGAGCCAAATTTTCACGGTCACAAGATGCATATGACTTAGGGTAAAATAATAAACTAGATGAAAAATATAATTTTAATCCTTACCTTGATTGAAAATAAGTTTTTGAATAAAGACTAAGTTTAGGAATGACTAAGTTTTGATAATCCTTTGACTTATAGATTATTTGAAATTTTACATTAATACTTCAAATATTTTTTCCTTTCAAAATGCGTTTTCAAAAAATACTAACAATTCATTTCTTTTTCTTCATGGATTTTGTGGGTGCAATCCACTGAAAACCCTCACGAGACAAAACTCGTCATCTAGGGATAACCTAGAGGTTTAACGGCTTGTTGCACGTGCTAAGTGCAACTGTGATTTCTATGAAAGTGAGTTAGCTTTGGTCAGTTTAGTTTTCTTTTCTCTTTGTTATGCTCGAGGACGAGCAAAACATAAGTGTGAGGGTGTGTTTGGACACATATATTACATAAATATTATTACATTTCTACATATATTTTGTAATGAATATTGTAAATAACTTGTCTTAGTGTCCTAATTCATGCAGGGTATGATAGGGAGAAGATAATCATGAAATTTATCCAATTAAATTCAAAAGTTCAAAATAAGGGGATCGATTCAAATCCAAAGGTTCTAGAGGCTATCTTATTTGAAAACTGGATATCAGATAAGATAATATCATCTAATTTTAAGAAAAAAATGAATTGTTTAAAAATCCTATCGGTTATGTTGAAGATAAATGTATATCTTATCAATTCTAGAAGACAAACTGAAAATCAAAGAGGATAAATGGATAGAGAGAAGATCAACAGATGAGATGAAGCAATTTAAATTCGGATTTAGGCTAGATACAGTTTAGCATTTTAATCATAACTTTCTCTACCGAAACTCAAATTTAATGATCCAAAATGCTACAGAAAGAAGACTTAAAGGAATACAATTCTTCTGTTGATCACTCATTCTAATTCTATCATTTGATAAGTGATATTCATTAATCAACACGCCAACAAGCTGCAGATCAGAATTGAATTTCTATATAAATCAAATCAAGTTTGGAGAAAAGGGGAGAATTCAAATTCAGAAATATACAGCTCTTCCTATCTTCATACGCGTTCTATCCCTCTAGTTTTCTCCTATAAATACCCTCAAACCTCGAAGGCAAAAAGGATACCACTTTAGAGAGAGCTTTACTTTAGATTTTTCTTTTCTTCTTCGATGTAATTTTTATTTTTCTTTTATTTTTCTTTTTAGCTTAGGTTAGAGAGTGTGACATGATTAAAAGAGAGGAAGAGTTATTGTAGAGTGACACTATTGTAATCTTTTCTTCAAAAAGCTTATATTGAAGGTGACAATCAATGGAGGTTTTTCACTTTTCTTCATTGTGCTCGATCTCGCCGAAGCCTTTTCTATTATTTGCTGTACTCCATGCTAAGGTAAATTTCATTATAGTTCAACAATATGGTAAATATTCTTCTTTTATTTCTTTTTATTTTTGATTTTTACATCAACACTGTTCTTTATTTCTTTTTGTTTCTTTTTCTTTTATAATTAAAATAAAACAACACCACCATCTCTTACCATCTTCTCTTAGCGTAACTATTTTTATTTTTTTTATAAAACTAAGAAGATAAATATTAACTTGTTTTGTTATATTAAAAGAAAGAAACTTACACAACGCTTCCATCGCTGTCCCTCCCTGTGGATCACGACCCGTTAGCCCTAGGCTACACGGTAGAATTGAGGACCTAGCACTGTTCTAAATTTCTGTATTTTTTGTGCAGATTTGGATCGATCATCGGTGACTGATAATGTATATTTGTTATCATATTTCTCATATTTATGTTATAATAAACTCTACTTTTATTCTTATTTTTGTGTAAATAATGTGCATGCCTTTACTAAGGGAGAAGGAAACGCAAACAAGCCCAAAAGCCCGTTGAAACTCAGATTAATTCAAAATTAAAGAGATAAAGGTAATTCCAGTTGAAGATTAGTGCATATCAGTGAAGATAACACTAAATGAAGACCAGTTAAACTCAAATTTTTATGGATCCAGTTAGTTAACCAAAGATCAACAGAAGAATCGTCAAAACCAGAAAATCAATCTAATATCTTTTTAGATAAAAGGAAAGAGGGGATTTTTTTTTTTGAGATTACCCCCCTGGATGTGGTCAATGGGCCACATCCAGGCTGTGGATCTGCGGCCAAAGCCGCGAATCCACTGCAAAGTAGTTGACATACAGGGAGCGTTTGCTCCCTCTATCTTCTCACTCCCCACCCCTTTGGTTTTTCCCTATAAATATCAAGAAAATTTGTGAAGAAAGAAATGAAGACTAGGATCTAAATTTTTCATTCTTAAGGCTAGAATTTATGTTAGATAGTTGCAATTGGTTTTATAATTTTTTTTTGTTCTCTAGTCTACTCCAGCCACAAGTAAGAGAGAGAAAAAGTGATTGTAATCTGACGTTGAAGTGACATCAATAAAGATTCAGAACTTCTCTTCTTCTCTAACTCACGAGTATGCTACATTTCAATTACATGTTTGTTTAACATCGATTATGAGTAGATAAACTTGTTTTTCTGAGCTCACTATCGTCTCTCTTTGATCTTTTTGTATTTTGAATGATTTTTGTGCAAAGAATCCAACCGAATCATATGCATGCTTTAAACTAAGCTTTGATCCTTGCAAGTGTCTTGAAGGCACGTGACGATGGGTTTGGATTTCTGAACTTTCATTTTGAAAACATTATTTGAACTTGTTTTTACTTCATGCATGGAAAACAAACTTGATGATTTAACATTCAGTTCAAGAGGGATTTTTAAAATGGAGTTAATTTTTCCAGACAAACATCTTATTTGATTTACTTAAACTTTCAAAATTTAAGCTTAAGTTTTTGTCTATAATCGAGTTGAGACATTGAGATATTCAAGAGAAGAATACATCGTTGATTAGTAAGATAGTGGGCCCGGATCTCTTTTTATTAAATACAAACAAACATCACTCTCAAAGTCTTCTTCAAAATCATTTTTTTTCCAAAACATATTCTAAATCTTCAATTTTTCTTTGAATCACTTCTCTACTCTCCATCTTCTTTTCTTCTAAAAAAAACATAACAGTGAAACTTATTTTTCATTAAAATACCGAAATGCTTGCATCACATCTCTCCTCATGGACACGACCTGTTAGCCCTAAACTATACGGTACTTTAATTTGCTGTCAAAGTTTTGGCGCCGTTGCTGGGGAGGGAACAGTGTTCTTTGTGTTTTGATAAGTTTGATGTTCTGTTTCAGGGTTAAGGAAATCAAGTTGAGAATTCAAGCATTGCAGACGAAGACTTGAGATCCTGTCCCTCTGCTCTAGAGAGTAAGGAACATGATTTCAAGAGTTTGCTGCGAAAACACATTTTTGTGGGGCTATTAAAAACTCTTTTTTGTAGGACATATTGCTTTGCAAAACATGCTTTCTTTAGTGCTAGTTTTTTATACTTGATTATCTCACAGTCCTGATTTTAATCCAACAGTAATTGGTTGATTGAAATTGCTTAAAAAAATGTATAGACTTGCATTCTTAGGTATTTGTCTAATTACGTTTTCATTTTAATTACTGTTGAAGAAAATTAGAGACAATGTACGTTTGCATAACATATAGTTTAGAAAATATTCTTGGGTGAATACTTGCTTTAGAGTGTTACGTTTCTATATCTTGCACATTTTGCACAAATAAATCTTAAGGCTAAAACCCAACAAAAGATAAGGTGGGGGAGTCATTACCCTTTCTTAGCCCGCAAATCGTCTCCAAGTACTCACAACTTAAGCCTAACTTAAAGTCTGAGAGACGTTGGCCCTAGGGACATCTCGAACTCATTAGGAGGTTATCCTAAGGGGAAGGTGTTAGAATCTGACTCCTGGCAAATTAGTGTCGAAAGATGGGGATTGAGAGGCGAAACCTCGAAGGCTGGTGGTTTGGTTTAATTAGGCCCTTTGCGCAGATACCTCCCACTAATCTTGCCCCGACCTGGTCGATTAATTGTGGTCAGATTTTGCATTATACCTCCTGTAGATAATCTAACAGTTAGGAGTTGTCTAGGTCCAAGTCTCCCTTAAAATAGGCGTAGTTGAATTTTTTTTCTTTCTTTTTGATTGATTGGTGATCTTGTTTGTGGTAGTATTTGTGTATGCAAGTGTGGTTGAGAGACCCAAATTCATCTAGTTAACTAGAAGCACTTTACCACCCAAATTAGAATCAAAATCAGATCTGATTATGGCTCAACCTACGTCATTATAGGAGAGGTTCTATCCCATCAGGATCTCCCTTCCATCTTGCATTTGACTCCCGGAAGCCAGTGCAATAGTTTTGAACTGAAACCATAATTCATTAACACTCTTTCTAAGTTCCATGGTGTAAAGCTCAAGGATGCATACTTCTTCATTAAAGAATTTGAGGAAGTATGTGTCATGATGAGTATACACCACTTAGAAGACGATGCGGTTAGGTTACTCCCCTTCGCACTTAAGGAGCTAACCAAGAAATGATTATACAGCTTATCGGTCGATTCCATCACTTCTTGGGATGATTTCGTCAAGGTCTTCTTGAAGAAATTCTATCCTATTCACAAGAACGCTCTCATTAGGAAGAATATTATGCAGTTCGAGTAAGAAACTAGTAAAATATTTTGGAGGTATTTTGAACGTTTTAAAGACCTTCTTTCCCAATGTCCTCATTATGGCATAGAGAAGTGACGACAATGTCAAATTTTTTATGACGGCTTAGACTACTAGAATAAAACCCTTTTAGAAACCGTGTGCCAAGGGGAATTCTTGCAAAAAGATGAATATCAAGGGTGGGATTTATTTAAAGACCTAGCCAAAAAACTATCCGATGGGAACCTACTCCTAAAAAGTCTAGGAACACAAATCATCTCTCTTCAAAATGAGGTCTCTATTTAATAAAATCATCTATAGCTATCAAGGCTAAAATTTCTAGCCTGATGAGAAGATTGAAAGCTCTTGAAACTAAGGAGTCAGTTTCAGTCAACCAAGTCAGCCCAAATCAATTTTCAACTCCGGACTGTACTTACTGTCAAGTCATGAACCATATGTTTGAGGAGTGTCCAGTTTTTAATGCTCAACAAATGTATCACGAGCTCATGAATGTAGCCTTTTCAAGGCCTCATAACAATCCTTATGCTCAAACGTACAATCCTGGCTGGAGAAATCACTCAAATTTCTCATGGAGCCAAAATAACAATGACCAGTCAAGGTCAAACCACTTCTAACATCCCAATCATAATCACAATTCTTCCAATCATCAACCCATTTCTAAATTACCATCACAATTCTTTCAGTCAATCCAAGTTTCATAATTATCAACACAACTTTCCCAACCAAGCTCCATAACCTTCCTTCCAAGGTCCCCCAGCTGAGAAGAAATCAACCGAATTGGAGAAGATTTTAACATCTTTTATGCAGAATACGGGACAAGCCATATCTAAGTTAGAGGGTCAAATGAGTCAGTTAGCCAGTTCCATAAGTGAAAGGTCCAAAGGGACTTTACCTCGTCAACTAGTTACTAACACTAGGAACTCTAATAAAGCTCATATGGTTGATGAGAATCCAATTAATCAATGTAATGTTGTTCATACATTGAGGTAGAGAAAGGAAGTTGATAATCAAGTGTCAATACCATTCAATCCCATTTAGCACAACAACACATAAGCATCCACTCCATCTTGCTCCAATCCTTCCAAATCTGATGAGTCTGAAAAAGACAAGTCAGCTAGTTAGGTGCATAAGCCTATAGTATCATTTTCAAATAGGCTGAAGAACAACAAGCAGAATGCACACATGGATACATCGATAAGATAATTGATATTTTTAATCAAGTGAAGACAAATGTGCCACTTATTGATGCCATCCAACAAGTCCCATCTTATGTAAAATTTCTTAAGGACATGTGCACCAAGAAGAGAAAGAATAATGTACTCAAGAAAGTCTTCTTAGCCACTAATATTAGTGAGCTGTTACCGGGCCTGATCCCTATCAAGTACAAGGATTAGGGTTATCCCATCATTGCCTGCACTATAAGACAAGATGATATTAGTCGCGTACTTCTTGACTTGGGAGCAAGTATCAACTTGCTCCCTTTATCAGTTTATCAACAATTCGGGTTGAGCGATCTTAGTCCAAATCGAGTCACCATCCAATTGGCTGACTAGTCAGTGAAAGTTCCCAAGGGAAAAATTAATGACGTCCTTATCTGGGTCGGAGAGTTTATCTACCCCGTTGATTTTATAGTTCTTGAGACACAACTTGTGTCCAATCCTAGGGCTAAAACTCCCGTTATCCTAGGGCGCCCATTCCTTATTTTGCTAATGCTATTATCAACTGTAGGAATGGGTCCATGAGGTTAACTTTTGGAGACATGACCAGAGAAGTCAATGTTTTTAACCTAGGAAAGCAACCCTGTGATATTGAGGATCAAACATTTAAAGTTAATCTCATTGAGAACTTGACTAGCGAGCATAGAGAAGAATTGGAATTAGAAACTGATTGTGGCTTTAAGTTAGACTCTGAAGACTTTAACCTTGATCAGATTGTCGAGTCTGCTATGAATTGGGCATCAAACTCTATTTCACAATTGTGGAGCCAATAAACTTGACTCCTTCTAATGAGTCTTCCCCTTTCTTAGAGTTGAAAGCCTTATCTATGCATCTCAAGTACGTCTATCTAGGCGAACAAGAGACTTTTTCCATCATAATTGCCTCCCATTTGACTGACGGGCAAGAAGAGAATCATAAGACAATTCATAGAAAATATAGGAAAGCCATTGGTTGGATTATAACCGACATAAAGGGATTGAGTTCAACCATAATTCAACATCGCATTCATCTCAATAAAGAAGTGACGCCGAAGAGAAACCCACAGCGTAGGTTAAACCCTATAATGTAAGAGGTGTTCGTGCTGAAATCTTGAAACTTAGACAATAGGATAATCTATCCTATTCTGATAGCCAATGAGTTTGTCCTGTCCACGCGGTTCAAAAGAAATCCAGTTTCACTGTGGTGGAAAATGAGAACAAAAAGTTGATCCAAACTCGACTTCCCATGAAGATTCGAGTTTGCATCGACTATAGGAAGCTAAATGCAGCAACTTGTAAGGACCATTACCCTCTTTTCTTCATTGACCAAATGCTTGAACGTTGGGCTGGCTACGAGTATTATTATTTCTTGGATAGTTACTCGGGATATAATCAGATTTCATTGCTCCAGAGGACCAAGAAAAGACCACGTTCATATATCCATTTGTCGTTGAAAGCCTTTTGGCTTGTGCAATGCCCCAACAACATTTCAACATTGCTTGATGAGTCTTTTCTCTGATATGGTGGAATAACTTTTAGAAATATTCATGGATAATTTCTCCATTTATGGAGACTCATTCGATTAATGTCTTCACCATCTCAAACTCGTCCTCCAACGTTGTACCGAGAAAAAACTGACACTGAATTGAGAGAAATACCACTTCATGGTAAGATATGGAATTGTCTAGGGTCATGAAATTTCTAAAAATGGAATTGAAGTTGATAAAGCCAAGATTGAGGTCATAGCTAAGCTCCTAGTGCTGAAATATATTAAATATATCCGATCCTTCTTAGGATACGCTAGTTCTTATCGTAGTTTCATTAAAGACTTTAGCAAAATTGCTAGACCCTTAACTAACCTTTTAGCTAAGAACGTGTCCTTCACTTTCGATAGCGGATGTCTTAATGCTTAGGAGAAGTTAAAGAATGAACTTATTTCTACACCAATCATTTCTGCACTGGATTGGTTAAAGCCGTTTGAAATTATGTGCGATGCTTCAAATTTTGCTATAGGCGCTGTCTTAGGACAATACATTGAAAACAAGCAGCACGTGATTTACTACTAATGTAAGACTCTAAATGAAGCACAATTGAATTACACTAGAACTGAGAAGCTGTAGTATTTGCATTTGAGAAATTCTGTCCCTACCTACTTGGGTCCCAAACCACCATTTTCACCGATCATTCTGCGCTAAGATATCTTATGGTGAAGAAAGAAGCTAAGGTCCGACTAATTTGTTAGATCTTACTTTTCAAAAATTTAATCTCGAGATTCGAGATAAGAAAGGCATAGAAAATATCATTGCTGACCATCTCTCGTGCATCCCTAACTCACTATGCAATGAATTGCCCATCAATGATCTTTCTCGATGAACAACTCTTGGTTGTCTTTAGAGAACCTTGGTTCGCTGACATTGTAAACTACTTAGTCTCGAACCAAACTCTATCTCATTGGTCTAAATAAGATGTCTATCGGTTCTTCTCTCATATCCAGTATTTCTTCTGGGAGGAACCACATCTTTTAAAGTATTGTTCTGACCAAATCATTAGGAGATGCATTCCTGATGAGAAGATTAAGAGTGTTCTGTCTTTTTGTCATGAGCTTGCATGCGGTGGACAATTTGGTTCCCACAAAACTACTGAAAAAGTGCTACAAAGTAGGTTCTATTGGCCCACTAAGTTCAAAGATGCCTTTGAGTTTTTGCAAGATGTGCCCTAGATGCCAAATGGTAGGAAGGATCTCAAAGTGAAACATGATGCCCCTTAACCCAATTATAGAAATAGAATTCTTTGATGTTTGGGCAACGACTTTATGGGTCTATTTCCTAATTCATTTAGGAACCAATACAAATTGGTTGCTGTGGACTATGTGTCCAAGTGGGTAAAAGCCATTCCAAGCAAAACTAATGACAACAAGGTTATCATCAAGTTTTTGAAAGAGAACATCTTCCACGCTTCGGAACCCCTCGTGCTATCATCAGTGATAATGACACCCACTTTTGCAATAGACCCTTCGAAGCTCTTATGCGAAAGTATACCATTACTCACAAATTATCCTTACCATATCATCCTCAAACTAGTGGGCAGGTAGAGATCTTCAATAGACAAATTAAGTTTATTTTGGAGAAGACCGTAAACCAAAAAAGGAAAGACTAGTCCACCAAACTGGTAGATGCCTTATGGGCCTACATGACCGCTTTCAAGATAATTCTAGGATTGTCTCCATATAGGTTAGTCTTTAAAAGGCTTGCCACCTGCCTATTAAGTTAGAGCACCGAACTTTATGAGCCATCAAGCAGCTAAATTTTGGTTGAGACAAGGCGGGTGACCTTCAGAAATTATCAAGAAGTTGAGAAATGAGGCCTATGAGAATGCTAAAACAATAAAAAGTAGTGTTAAGATTTTTCATGATAAGTTTATCATAAAAAAACTTTTGTCCCTAGATAAAAATTCTTACTCTATAATTCTACACTTCATCATTTTTCAGGGAAGTTGAAATCGAGATGGACTGGGATATTCATTGTAAAGATCATGTTTTCACACGGTACTGTAGAGATCAGTGACAACAAGAATGGGAATGGCTTTAAGGTAAATGGTCAACACTTTAAATCTTTCTTTGAATCAGTGTCGGTAAATGAAATGACTCTGGGTCTATTCGGCCCAGTGTATTGGTAACTTTACATCTTTTATATTTCATTTCATGTATCTATTCATTTCTTCCATACATTGGGGACAATGCAAAAGATAGGTGTGGGGGAGGGTTCTAACATAACTAACATGACATATAAAAAAAACTTTTGGAAAAGAGAACAATATTTTGACATATTTTTTATAAGAAATTAAGTCAATTTAAGAAATAGGAGAATCATAATTAGGATTTCTAATACTTAGTCAAAATAAAATTATTTGTTTGATTTCTAAAGTTAGGAAAAAAATTTAAAAAATAATGTGGTCTTGATTTTTACCTTGATAAAATATGCACACTTTATACACTTACACACTTAGGGTTAAAAAATAAAATGTCCTATGCCTCATAAAAAAAGAAAAAAATATATATGAAAAATAAACAAAATTAATTATTGATTAATTAGGTGCTTTGGCCTAAGCAAGCCTTAGTATTTATGCAAAAGATGATTAGATAAGTTTGAAAATAAACAAATCCAATTAGCTGACCTGCCAGTGAAAGTTCCAAAGGAAAAAAATAACTGATGTCCTTATTCGGGTTGGAGAATTTATCAAGCTTGTAGATTTCATCATTCTTGAGTCCAAACCTGTGTCAAATTCTAGGTTTCAAACTCTCATCATTTTAGGATGCCCGTTAATCAGCAATTGTAGGAACGGATCCAGGAGGTTAACCTTTGAAGACATGACTAAAGAAATAAATGTCTTCAACCTAGAAAACAACCACGTGATATGGACGTTCAATCATTTGAGGTGACCTCATTAAGAACTTAACAAGGAACACAGTAAGGAGATAGAGTTAGAAGCCGAGTATGAGTTCAAATTGGAGTTCGAGGATTTCAACCTTGATAAAATTATTGATTCTGCTGTGAATTCGGCATCAAGCCTAATTTTACTTAAATCTGGAGCCAACAAACTCGACTCTTCCTTCCATTTATTCATCTTCTTCTCTAGAACTAAAAGCCTTGTCCAAATATCTCAAGTACGTCTACTTAGGCAGAAAAAGACCCTTCCATTCATCATCGCGTCCTATTTGACTCTAGGGCAAGAATAAAGCCTTATGTCCTTTTTAGGAAATATAGAGAAGGCATTAGTTGGACCATGACCGATATTAAGGGATTGAGTCCAGTTATAATTCAACATCGCATTCATCTTAATGAAGAAGTGAAATCAAAGAGGGACTCGCAGTGTAGGTTAAACCCGAATGCAAGAGGCTATTCATTCCGAAATCGTGAAACTTTTAGATAATGGGATAAATTATCCTATTTCTGATAGCCAATAGGTCAGCCCAATCCATGTAGTTCCTACGGAATCCGATTTTACCGTGGTAGAGAATGAGAATAAAGAGTTAGTGTAAATGCGACTCCCCACCAAGATTTGAGTTTGCATTGACTACCGAAAATTAAATGCTTCCACTCGTAAGGATCATCTCTTCCATTATCAATCAAATGCTTAAACAACTAGCGAGCCATGAATATTACTATTTCATGGATGGTTACTCAGGGTTCAATCAGATTCTCATAGTTCCAGAGGACCAAGAGAACACCACGTTCACTTATCTATTTGAGACCTTTGCTTATCGCCAAATGCCTTTCGGTCTGTGCAATGCCCCTGTAATGTTTCAACATTGCATGTTAAGTCTATTTTCTTAGAACAGTTCCTTAAAATTTCATGGATGATTTCTCCACTTATGGAGATTCATTCAATTAATGTCTTCACCATCTTGAGCTTGTCCTTAAACGATGCGCTGAAAAAAGCTTGACACTAAATTGAGAAAAATGTCACTTCATGTTACAATGTGAAATTGTCTTAGGACATGAAATATTTAGGAAAAGGATATAAGTGGATACGGTGAAGACAAATGTCATAGCTATGCTTTCTATACCTAAATATGTGAAAGATATCCACTCTTTCTTAGGACACTCTAGATTCTATCGTAGGTTTTTTTTTGAGAAAAAATTTCTACCGTAGGTATATTAAGGACTTTAGCAAGATTGCTAGACTCTTGACTAACCTTTTGGCTAAGGATATGCCCTTTGATTAGTCTATAATTTTGCATATCGTATAACATTTTCTTGTACAATTTTAATAAAATACTGTTTAATAACTCATTTTTTCTGTCTCTTGTGCAGGTAATGAATGAATAAGGGCAAAGTTACAATAAGAGCTTAATTAAATCCATTTGGGTAATTAATTCAGATTTCTTGGATGTCAAGCTAGAATTTCTAGAAGACTACATTTGATTCCCATATTGAAAGACATATCTGACGAAAATACCAATCTAAATACCCAAAATAGATAATAGAAAGGAACTCCTTGCAGCTGAGCAAGACCCGGGTCAAAAGATCAGGGCCTATGGCCCTGATCAGGCCACGAATCCGTAATATTTGCTGCGAATTCACGGCAATACCAGGGCCATAGGCCTTGGTCTTCAACGCGTGACATCTGTTGGCCCAAAGGCCTTCCACCCTAGTTTTGATGATGATTAACTCATGTAGTTATGTTTACTAATAATCTTGTGCTGTTTAAGTTTCAGATCATTAATCAAGATATTAGTTGGTGATTAGCTTCAACAAGGAGTTTAGAAGCTTTTCATAATGATTCCAGGGCCAAAGCTTCAAGATCACACTTTGCCTAGCCCATGGATGGAGTTTTGGAGCAAGTCTACTTGAAGATGAAGATCATCAAGAAGACTTAGGTATCCTAGTTTAGATAGTGTGTTTAGATCCATTTGTAAAGCTTAATATAGTTGATATGCTCAAGTGCACTAACACACAAGATTTATGTTTTGGATTTGGTTTTCATGAATAGTAGATCAAAACAAGTTTACTTTATTTCTATGTATATTAGATATGTTCTAGATATACATACATGCTTTAAACTTGCTAGACAAACTTATTTTGACAATCCTATTCATGTATTGAAAAATCAAGTTTGATAAAAATACAAAGTTTTGTTTTTGATAAAATTTGCAAGACTCAAAAATGAATTGATATGATTGATATATGTCTTGAAATTTTTATCACATGTTTATGTTTCAATATAAAATGTTAAAACAAGTTTTATAGAATTTTCAGAAAAGATAAAAGATTTTTCAAAAATATTTTAATTGATTTTCTGACCCAGAAATCTGTTCCAGGCTTCAACCAGTCGACTACTAAATCTGACCTAGTCGACTTGGGTGAAGTCGATCGACCGTGCACGTTTGGCAGACTTGGGACGGTCGACCGTACTGGTCGACCGGGATGAGAGCTCTGCTCTCTGTTTGTTTGGGTCGACCGGGCCGGTCGACCGCAGTTGCCCAACGGTCATATTTCTGACCGTTGGCGGTCGACCGGTAGCCTGTCAGGCTGCCAGCTCAGCCTAACGGCTAGTTTTCTGATGGGCATATCAAAATCCCATTTCTTTGGGTTTTTGGCCAAGGTTTTTATAAGAGAAAAATTCCCAGTTTTCCTGAGTTTAAAATAAGTTTTTAAAAAGAGTTTTTGGGCTTTAATCTTCTCATCTTTATTGTTTTGGGTTTTTGGAAAATCAAAGAAAACTAGGTTTTGGGATATTGATTTGATCCTTCATTTTCTATCTTTTACAAGAGATTTCCCAATTAGTTTTTCTTTGTTGCTTGTTTCCAAAAACACCTAGTTTCCACACTTGAGCTATCTTCTATCCTAATCTATTAGGATCTTATTTTTGTGGAAAAGAGAAAAGAGAGATTGGTTTGTGGTCTTTGGAACCACTTGTTGTAAACACCCTTGTTCTTTGTGTATCCCTCTTTGGTAGAGGTGATCGGGTGATTGGTTTGCTCCCTCTAGTGAGAGGTGGAGTTTGGTTATAAACCCTCTTCAGTAGAGGTGTTGGTTGTTGTATTGGCTACGGGCCTACCCCTCGGTTGTGAGGTGGTTGTTTGAGAGAGGAGTTTGGTACTCCTAGAGTTGTAACAAATCCTCTTCGGTAGATGTTCCCTCGGTGGGAGATAGTGGATTGGAAATCCTACACGGTGGTGTAGGCGGGGATGTAGAGCAAGGGGCTCGAACCTCGAAACATATCCTTGTGTTTGCGTTTGATCCAATATCTCTCAACTCTCTCTCTCTTTACATTTGTGCAAAGCATCATACTTCATTCATATCATATATTGCTTGTATTGCCTTGCATATATTCATATTGCCTATTCATATATATGCTTGGTTGTTTGTGTGTGCCTCACTTGTACTTAATCAACAAGAGCTTCACATAGCACCTCAACCCATTCAAGGGGAATCAAGAGGAGTTAGTCCAGAGCCCTTCACGGGGAATTCGGCTACACTTGTTGATTGTACTAAGTGTGATTGCAAAATTTGCATTAGCTTCCGCATTTAGCGCACTTAGTTTTTGCATTTAGTTCTAAATTAGCACTTACACCTATTCACCCCCCCTCTAGGTGTGCTTTCAAATCTCGTCTTTTAGAAGCTTTTTTGCCTATAAATATTGCATTTATGAGCCAGAATACGAGAAGAGAGAGTAGTAGGCTAGGGTTTCTCTCGAATAGTGTAGTTTAGTATTTTCTTCTTTTTTTTTTTGTATTTTTCTTTCTATTTTAGATCTTGTATTAGGGCAGAGATTGATTCATAGGAGAGAGTGAGAGTTCTTATAATAGAGTGTGACAATTTATGAAAAGCTTCTTCTTTTTTTCCTACTGTTTCTTCTCTAACATTTACTTGATGCTTAGCTAATTTTCTGTCATGACAATCTAACTAATAATCACTAACATCTAACCACTTACTTGATAATCTAAATGAATCTAATAGCCTTTACAAGGCCTTACTCTTACAAGAGCCATTGATGGCTCATAATCATGAGTTCTAACTCCTAACTTCTAACAAGCTAACTTGCAGTTTTTACTTTATTTCATGCTTTTTTCTAACCAGTTTTGATGGATTAATTGTAGCTAGCACCTTATTGATGTGGTTTGGATGTGGAGAATAATCTTATGAACCATGCTTTGTAACATCTCTTGAAGCCAGGATTAGTGATGGCCAAGGATCCATGTGAGGTAACTGTTACTAAGATGTTAGCATGGTTAGTGGAGTACTTAGTAGTTAATAGCCATGAGCTTTTTTCTTCTTTTTATTTTGTTCTAAAAACCCATTTTCAATAGCCACTTCACTATCTTTTCTTTTACGTTTTCATCATCTTCTCCTCCTACCATCTTCTCCTCCTACCATTTCCTTCTTCTAGTTTGCTTTTCTTTTGATTCTTTGAAACGTTGAAGAACTCGTAACACTAACGTGAACACACTGTTAATACTTCTATCGTCTCTTGTCCCTATAAATTCGATCCGTTTAGCCTCCATGCTATAAAAGAAATATCAAGGAAGTCAAAGTACACATACTTTCATTGATTTCTAAATATGCACATTCCTATGCACACTTTCCATCGATCATCAACCTTCATCTTTGATAATGAATGTCTTATTACTTGGGGAAAGCTTAAGAAAAAACTCATTTTTGAACCAATCATTTCTGTCCTGGATTGGTCAGAGCCGTTTAAAATCATGTGCGAGCTTCCGATTTTGCCATAGGCATTGTCTTAGGACAGCGCATTGAGAACAAGCAGCATATGATTTACTACTCAAGTAGGACTCTAAATGATGCCCGATTGAACTACACTACAATCGAGAAGAAATTTTTAGCTGTAGTATTTGCCTTAGAAAATTCTGACCATCCCTACTTGGGTCGAAAACAACCGTCTTCACCGATCATTCTGCACTTAGATACCTTATTGTTAAGTGTTGGCCCAAAGGCCTTCCACTCTAGTTTTGATGATGATTAACTCATGTAGTTATGTGTACTAATAATCTTGTGATTTTAGTTTCAGATCATTAATCAAGTTATTAGTTGGTGAAAGCTTCCACACATCTTTCACAAGTTGATTCAAGAGCCCGAGCGTCAAAGATCATATATGGCACTTGCTCGGTGGATCAAAGAGTTTTGGATCGAGTCGGCTTGGAGATTGCGCTCTACAAGAAGACATCGGTACCATAGTTTAGTTTTGTGTTTAGATCAAAATTGTAAAGATTAGAATAGTATGATAATGCTCAAGTTCACAACACACACGTTTCATGTTTTGAATATTGGTTTTTGGTTTTTCGGTTTTAGGTTTAACCGATCTTGTTTTCATGAATGGATAGATCAAAACAAGTTTACATGGTTTAATATATATATGATTTGTTCTATATACATGCATGCTTTAATTTCCTAGACAAACTTAGTTTTGACTCCCTTATTCATGTGTTATATGTTTTGGTATTCTTGACAAAATATATTTGGAATTAATGACAAAAACTATGATATATATTTGTTTTATGTATATTGGATTTCTATCCATATGCATCATGCTTCAAAGTGTTTAAATATCATATTTTTGTATTAGGAAGAGTTTTGGACAAAACGTATTTTCTATTCAAAATTCAAGTTTTAGAAAATACAGTTTTGGTTTTTGGTAAAAATGATTAGACACAAAAATAGTTCATATTGATTGATATTTGAGCCAAACTTTTTACCACATGTTTATATATCAATGCAAAATGATAAAACTATTTTTGGTGATTTTTAGAAAAGATAAAAGAATTTTTAAACATATTTCTAACTGAATTTTCTGTTCCAGGCTTCAACCAAGTCGACTAGTAACCTGACTAGTCGACTAGGGCTGAGGTCGGTCGACCGGGCCGGTCGACCGACGTGCACAAATCTGTGCACGTTTGGCAGCCTTGGGACGGTCGACCGGGACGGTCGACCGGACTGAGAGCAGAGCTCTCTGTTTGTTTCGGTCGACCGGGGCGGTCGACCGGTAGCTGCCAACGGGCAAAAATTGACCGTTGGACGGTCGACCGGACCGGTCGACCGGCAGGGTTATTTTGGCAAAATCTGCTGCCAACGGCTAGTTTCCAGATTTGCCTATAAATACCCTTTGGCAAGAGTTTTCTCTAAGTTTTTTTTGTGCGAATTTTCCTTACTCTCTGGTGTTTTCACAGTAATTAAAAGAGGTTTTTGGATTCAAATTGAACAATTTTTTTGTGTTTTTATTAGGGTTTGAAAAACTAAAGAAAAGGGATTTTGGAAAAGTTTTTGTTTGAACTTCACTATCTTCATTTCTATTTTTTCCAAAGATTTTCTTTGAGTTGCTGGTTTCAAATCCCTTGGTTTTCTCCACACTTGAGCAAAAATCTACTATCTTTTCTATAGGATCTTGTGTGTGGGAAAAGAGATTGTTTGTGGTTGTTGTTGAACCACCAAGTTGTAAACCCTCTATACTTTGCTTTATGCTTTTCACTCTTGGGTTGAGGAGGTTGTTTGTGCAAGTGGTTTGTATCCCTCAAGTTGTGAGGTGATCCTTGCTTGGCTTTGTGCTAATCCCTTGGGTTGTGAGGTGATTGTTTGTAGGCTTGGAGTTGTGCCTCAAGGAGGAGGTTGTGTTTGTAAGTAGAGGAGTTGGGTACTCCTTGTATTGTGATTGCCCCAAATCCTCGGTGGAGGTTCCCTTTGTGGGAGTCCTTTGTGGACAAGCTAGTGGACTTAAAATCCTTCTGGGTGAAGGCGGGGATGTAGAGCTGGGTGCTCGAACCTCGAAACATATCTTGGTGTTTGCGCTTGTTCATTGACTCTTACTCTCTCTCTCTTTACTTTGTGCCCTGCATCTATTCATATTGCTTATACATACTTATATGCTTGGCTTGGTTGTGTGCATCACTTGTTGATATTGCAAATTAGTTTTTAATTCCGCATTAAGTTGACTAGATTAGCATAATCACCTATTCACCCCCCCTCTAGGTGATCTTTTCAATTGGTATCAGAGCTAGCGCTCCTGATATTTAGGTTTAACCACCTAGGAGTGAGATCTTGGTTTGCTAATCTTCATTTATATTGTTCATTTGCACTCATATAGTTTGCTCTCATGGATTGCCCTCCCATGTTTGACCATATTAGACTTGATGCTTGGAAGGCCAATATGAGTAGCCATTTGAAAAGACTAGGACATCTAGTTTATCAAGCCTCCACTATGGAATCATTCCCCAATAGTAGCAAGCATAAGAAGGCAAATGCATTAGCACTTAGAACACTTAGAGCATCTCTAGGTGAACATCTTTTACCCGTGTTTAATCATTATGACTCCGCTTTTGCAGTTTGGAGCTTATTGACGTCTCCCGAGCTTCCAAGGATTATCAACAAGATGAGGAGATCTAAGAGAGAAAAGTCCGAAGAGCATTGCTTCATGGTCCAAGGGAAAAACTCCTTGAGGTACAATCGGACACTCAATTAGATGATAGCTCTAGTTCCTATTGCCATGGTTATTTTGAAGTTCAAACTTTAAATTTGGAACTTGCTCAAAAGCTTGAGAATTTATTGGAAAAACACAATCTTTTGAAAGAGGACAACCTTGTTTTGAAAAATGAATTAAAGGATTTATGTTCTAATTTTGAAATGGTTTTGCAAGAAAAGGAAGAGATCACTAGTGAACGTGACTCACTAAGATCTCAACTAGACCTTGCCCTTGATGAGATTGAGATTTTGAAAAACAAAAATGATTGTGATGATGTTGTGAAGCACAATGAGGTTTTATCTTCTAAATTGGATTTTGTTTTAAAAGATAACCTTGTTTTGAAAAATAAAATTGATTCAATTACAAAAAATTGGATTTGGTTTTGAAGAAAAATGAATCTTTAAAAATTGATATTGATTCTCATGTGTGCCATGCTAGTATAGCTTCTTCTTCTTATAGCACACCTATTGCATGCTCCACTTTATCTTCCTCTATTGAAAATGATATAAATGTTTTGAAGAAAAGTGTTGAATGTTTGGGCTCCACTTTGAGCCAATGCACATTGAATCATTCACGTTTGGAAACCTTGGTTCGCAAGAAACAAGGTCCATCTTTGCATGCACACCCTACACGGCATACACATGCTTTCCACGGACACAACCATAACATGTATGCTCATGTGTACACATGTACACATTGTGGCCGAAAAGGTCATCTTGCTAGATTTTGTTATGATCGTATCTATCATGAAAATTTAGCAACTAATGTTGTTTGGGTTAGAAAGGATACTAACCCCCGTGGACCCACAAAGAAATGGGTACCAAAGACCACCTCTATACTTTTTGATGTAGGTGGGAGCTCTCGCAAAACGTGAGAGTGTTGGTGCCTTAGAGTGGATGCGTTCCGTGCCTAAAAGAGAACCATTTGGATGCTTCACTCTCAAGGGAATTTGGTGGGAGGACCATCGTGGTTTGGAGAATTAGAGATGCACCTTCATCGGTTTTGGTATCATTCTCTAACTCCCATTTTTATTTGCATGCTTTTCATGTTCATCTATTTATAGCATGCCATGGTTTATTGTTCATTATGCTTATGCCATGCTCTTTAGAATAGTGTTATACATGTTTAGTTACTTGAGCACCCATGTCTTATATGGATCTATATTTAGTGTTCTCACCTTGTTTAAACTAACATGTATGCCCTAGATCTAATGCACATGCATATGCATTATGACCATTTAGATGTTTATGATGTTTATGATTTTTGTTCTTGTTGAACCATGTTTCATTGTTTTATGATTAGTATGATATTTGCCATGTTTATTAGACTTATGCTTTACATGATTAGTTGTTGAGACACCCATGTTTAGTATGGACCCATATTTTGTGTTCTCCTTATATTTTAGCTATCATGTTAATCATATATCTTATGCACATGTCTTTGTCATGCTAATCATATGGTTGACTATGACTTTTTGTTTTAATGATTCATGTTTTGATAAATAACTTGTGTTGTATGATTTCTAATTTAGCCACATGTTTTGATATTTATAGGCTATTATGTATTTCTTATTTCTAATAGCATATGGATGTTCTTCATGATCATTTTTATGTCTTTCATGATTGATTTGTATCCCGTTTTATGCTTAATGATTTGATTACTTGTTTAGATGTTAGTTTTCATTAAGACTAGAATTTATACTTGCACATGTAGTGGGACACAAATAAATCTTTATATATGTTTGTGCTTGGATGCTAATTTGTACCCATTAAATGTGTTAGTATAGCCTAGTTTTGATGATTCATGCATTTTAAACTTGTATTCCTATTTTTGGATTTGTTTTATGTGTATGAGTGTTCATTTCATGTATATGTTTATTTTGCCAAACCTTAAGATATACATGTATACCCTTTGAGTCATTTGCTTTTCATGCAAATCTATATATATGGACTCAATTGTGTTTAGGGATATGTATGTTTACTTATTGTGTTGACCATCCATACATATACCTTGAAATGGAATTAGTTTTGGTGAAAATTTAGTTTTTCTTGATTTCGTGTTTATTTGTTTAACTTCATGTATATGTGTATCTTGTCCAAACTATTAATTATACATGTACATCCTTGAGCCACGTGCCTTCATGCATATACTTTTGTGGACTCATTATGTTTAGGATATGTATGTATACTTTAGTTTGTACATGACATACATATGCCTTGAAGTTTAAATCGTTTGGATGAATTTCATGTTTGCTAAGTGATTTCACATTTATAATGAATCTCTTGTTTTTAAGATAATTTCAATTGGTGATTTCACATCTTAGATGAATTTCTTTTGGTAATGAAAATCTAGTTTTTCAAAGTTTTCATGTTTTCAAGGAATTTCATATGAGCCTAATTGAATATTTTCATGTTGATATGTGTCACATTATACTTGTACACTCACTTTATTAGTTTACTCATGATTTGTTTTCATGAGAATTTGAATGAGCTTTATGGACTTTGAGTGTTTAGTGATCATGTGATTTACATGTGTTTCATGAAAAACAACTTTATTTTATTCCTTGCTTGAAGAATTTCGTACTAGTTTTAAAAGTTTTTCCTATAACTAGTTCGTATTCTTCACTATGGTAGATATTTTCAAACAAAGCTTATTCTCAAACCTATTTTTGAAAACCCCTACCTTAATGGGAGGATGGATGGGAGATCATGTTCATACATGCTTTATAATGAAAATCATTTAAAACTTGAACCATGATTGGGAGGTAGTTATATGAGATATACATTTGATATTATTGTTATTTTAATTGCTATCATTGAATTCTTTCAATTGGTATCAATCTTGACATTTCTTGTATACTCATATATTGTGTGTGTATGTATGCTTTCAATGCCAAGAATATCAATTTCTATTGGTATCTATTTTTCATACATATATATGTTTTATTTGTGCTTATTATATCCCTATATTTTTAAGCACAAAATCTTGTTTATGCTAGTGCTTGAGCTTCAATTTTGTTTCAATTGATTATTTTTAAATTGGTATCAAGCCCATGCATCATTGTAGTTGGTATTTCATAAAGGGGGAGAAAATTTGATTTTGTCTTTCAATTGATAATTTTTCAATTGGTATTTGATTCCCACTCCCTTACTTTATGATTGAAAATTTCAAATTGATATCATATGTTTAAAATAAAATTATTTACAATTGGTATCAAAACATTTGTGTTTAGACATTCAAAATTCACTATGTTTAATTTCAAATTGGTATCAAGAATTTTTCATGTGTTTTTGCTTAAAATTGGTATCAACATTTTTTTTGTTTGTTTCCTTTCTATTGGTATCAAGGTGCTATTCTTTGACATACTTTCAATTGGTACCTCTAATTGACTTTGTTTTTGTTTTAGATAAAAAGAAAATATTATTTTTTTTGATTCATTGTTTAGAATAAAAAGGGGGAGAAATATTTATTGATTTTTCTATTGATTTGGTTTTGCTTTTACCCCTTATTAAAGATTGACTCTTTGTATTAAAAAGAAAGAAGATTTTGTTTTGCTTTGGTTTTTACCCCTTTATTGATGATTGACAAAAAGGGAGAGAAGAATTGGGTTTATATATGCATGTTTTTGTTTTGCATATATTAAGTTTAATTTAGTTTAAATTTTAATTGGTATCTAAAGCATGTTTTGTAATTGGATGTTTTGTAAATGGTATCTAGAATGTAATTAGTATCCAGAGCATGTTTTGTTTTAAACATTTCATTGGAATTGGTATCTAGAGCATGTTTTGTTTTTAACATTTCATTGGTATCTAGAACCCTTTATTGTTTATGCATAGATATGCATGTTTCATGTTTCATGTTTAAGAGCCTTCATTGCATATTCATTATGTTTATTTAGGTATGCATGAGTTAAGGGGGAGCTTCTTTGAAGCTTAACTTTAATCCATGCATATATAACTCCATGAGTTTTGTCATCATCAAAAAGGGGGAGATTGTTGGCCCAAAGGCCTTCCACTCTAGTTTTGATGATGATTAACTCATGTAGTTATGTGTACTAATAATCTTGTGATTTTAGTTTCAGATCATTAATCAAGTTATTAGTTGGTGAAAGCTTCCACACATCTTTCACAAGTTGATTCAAGAGCCCGAGCGTCAAAGATCATATATGGCACTTGCTCGGTGGATCAAAGAGTTTTGGATCGAGTCGGCTTGGAGATTGCGCTCTACAAGAAGACATCGGTACCATAGTTTAGTTTTGTGCTTAGATCAAAATTGTAAAGATTAGAATAGTATGATAATGCTCAAGTTCACAACACACACGTTTCATGTTTTGAATATTAGTTTTTGGTTTTTCGGTTTTAGGTTTAACCGATCTTGTTTTCATGAATGGATAGATCAAAATAAGTTTACATGGTTTAATGTATATATGATTTGTTCTATATACATGCATGCTTTAATTTCCTAGACAAACTTAGTTTTGACTCCCTTATTCATGTGTTATATGTTTTGGTATTCTTGACAAAACATATTTTGGAATTAATGACAAAAACTATGATATATATTTGTTTTATGTATATTGGATTTCTATCCATATGCATCATGCTTCAAAGTGTTTAAATATCATGTTTTTGTATTAGGAAGAGTTTTGGACAAAACGTATTTTCTATTCAAAATTCAAGTTTTAGAAAATACAGTTTTTGGTTTTTGGTAAAAATGATTAGACACAAAAATAGTTCATATTGATTGATATTTGAGCCAAACTTTTCACCACATGTTTATATATCAATGCAAAATGATAAAACTATTTTTGGTAATTTTTAGAAAAGATAAAAGAATTTTTAAACATATTTCTAACTGAATTTTCTGTTCCAGGCTTCAACCAAGTCGACTAGACCTGACTAGTCGACTAGGGCTGAGGTCGGTCGACCGGGCCGGTCGACCGACGTGCACAAATCTGTGCACGTTTGGCAGCCTTAGGACGGTCGACCGGGACGGTCGACCGGACTGAGAGCAGAGCTCTCTGTTTGTTTCGGTCGACCGGGGCGGTCGACCGGTAGCTGCCAACGGGCAAAAATTGACCGTTGGACGGTCGACCGGACCGGTCGACCGGCAGGGTTATTTTGGCAAAATTTGCTGCCAACGGCTAGTTTCTAGATTTGCCTATAAATACCCCTTTGGCAAGAGTTTTTCTCTAAGTTTTTTTTGTGCGAATTTTTCCTTACTCTCTGGTGTTTTCACAGCAATTAAAAGAGGTTTTTGAATTCAAATTGAACAATCTTTTTGGTGTTTTTATTAGGGTTTGAAAAACCAAAGAAAAGGGATTTTGGGAAAAGTTTTTGTTTGAACTTCACTATCTTCATTTCTATTTTTTCCCAAAGATTTTCTTTGAGTTGCTAGTTTCAAATCCCTTGGTTTTCTCCACACTTGAGCAAAAATCTACTATCTTTTCTATAGGATCTTTGTGTGTGAGAAAAGAGATTGTTTGTGGTTGTTGTTGAACCACCAAGTTGTAAACCCTCTATACTTTGCTTTGTGCTTTTCCCTCTTGGGTTGAGGAGGTTGTTTGTGCAAGTGGTTTGTATCCCTCAAGTTGTGAGGTGATCCTTGTTTGGCTTTGTGCTAATCCCTTGGGTTGTGAGGTGATTGTTTGTAGGCTTGGAGTTGTGCCTCAAGGAGGAGGTTGTGTTTGTAAGGAGAGGAGTTGGGTACTCCTTATATTGTGATTGCCCCAAATCCTCGGTGGAGGTTCCCTTTGTAGGAGTCCTTTGTGGACAAGCTAGTGGACTTAAAATCCTTCTGGGTGAAGGCGGGGATGTAGAGCTGGGTGCTCGAACCTCGAAACATATCTTGGTGTTTGCACTTGTTCATTGACTCTTACTCTCTCTCTCTTTACTTTGTGCCCTGCATCTATTCATATTGCTCATACATACTTATATGCTTGGCTTGGTTGTGTGCATCACTTGTTGATATTGCAAATTAGTTTTTAATTCCGCATTGAGTTGACTAGATTAGCATAATCACCTATTCACCCCCCTCTAGGTGATCTTTTCATTAAGAAGGATGCCAGGGCCCGAGAATTTGATCTCAAGATTCAAGAAAAAAAAGGCATAGAAAACATTATCACCGATCATCTCTCACGTATCACCAATGCTCCTTACAATGATTTGCCTATCAATGACAACTTCAGCGATGAACAAATCTTAGTTGCCTTTAGGGAACTATGGTTTGTCGACATAGTGAACACTTAGTCACAAACCAAATTACCATCTCATTGGATGAAACCAGATGTCTATCGGTTCTTATCTCAAATTCAGTATTTCTTTTGAAAGGAACCGTATCTATTTAAATATTATTCTGACCAAATTATTAGGAGATGTATCCTCGATGAGGAAGTCAAGAGTAATTTTTCTTTCTGTCACGAGCTTGCATGCGATGGATACTTTGGTTCTCACAAGACTGCTGAAAAAGTGTTATAAAGTGGTTTCTGTTGGCCCACTTTGTTCAAAGATATCTTTGAGTTCTGCAAGACATGTCCAAGATGTCAAATGATATGTAGGATCTCGAAAAACAACATGATGCCCTCAACCCAATTCTAGAAATAGAACTTTTTCACATTTAGAGTATTGACTTTATGAATTCTTTTCCTAGTTTATTTGGGAACTAATACGCCATGGCTGTTGTGGACTATGTGTCTAAGTGAGTTGAAGCCATTTCTAGTAAAACGAATGGCAACAAGATTATTGTCAAGTTCTCAAAAGAGAACATTTTCTCTCTCTTTGAAACCCCTAGGACTATAAGCAGGGATAATGGCAATCATTTCAGCAATAAATTTTTTGAATCTCTTATGAGAAATATGTCATAACACACAAGTTTTTCACACCATATCATCCTTAAACTAGTGGGAAGTAGAAGTCTCGATTAGACAAATCAAACTAATCTTGGAGAAACTGTGAGTCAAAACCTGAAAGATTGGTCCACCAAACTGGTAGATGCCTTATGGGTCTATAGGTTAGTCTTTGTAAAGGCTTGCTATCCTCCAGTTGATCTTGAGCACCGGGCCTTATGGGCAATTAAGCAATTGAACTTTGATCTGGACAAGGCTGGTTCACTTTAGAAATTGCAAATTTTGAATTTGAAGAATTGAGAAATGAAGCTTATGTAAATGCAAAAATAACAAAAATAGGGTTAAGATCTTTCATGATAAATTTATCATGAGAAAATTTTTATCCCCGGACAAAAGGTCTTACTATAATTCTAGGCTTTATTTTTTTTCATGAAAATTAAAATCGAAATGGACATGGCCATTCATTGTGAAAACTGTGTTTTCACTCGGTGCAGTAGAGATCTGCGACCCTAAGAATGGTAATTAATTCAAAGTTAATGGTCAACGATTTAAACAGTTATTGAAATTCGTGCCAGAGGAAGAAACAACAGCGGGTCTACTTGACTCAATGTATCAGTAACATTACCTCTTTTGCATTTTATTTCATGTGTTTTATGCACTTTATTCATACAATGTGGACAATGCATGAGATAGGTGTGGGGAGGGTTTTACTATTATAGGTTTTTCTTTATGTTTGTATATATAAAAAAATAAAAAATAAATTTTTATTATTTTCTTTTAAAAAACTATTTGAAGTAGGAAACAGTATTTGACTTATTTTTGTAAGACATTATGTTAATCTTAAGGAATAGAGGAATCATAATTATGATTTCTTAATACTTGGTGAAAATAAAATTATTTGTTTGATTTCTAGAGTTAGGAGAAAAAATTGAAAAAGTAATTTAGTTTTATTTTTTACCATAATGATTATGCACTTTAATCATACATTTACACACTTAGGATTCAAAACAAAGACTCTTGTGCATCAAAAAAATTAAAAAAAATATATAGATCAAAAATTCTCCGATTAAGCAGGGTAGGTGTGCCTCATAAAGTATAAGTATTTACGCCTAAAAGTGTTTCATATCACAAATAAAATCTTTAATTTTGTGACCTTGTTTGCTTGAGTCCCTACAGTCCTAGGGATGTTTTCTCACCAGTTGCCCTAAAACCATCCGGTTTGAAAGTTACCGACCTAAAGCTTATTACATGGGTGAATTAGAAAGCCTAATAAGACAAAGGGATATTACCAACATAAAATATAAAATAAGGTATAAGAGTTAGAATTGAAGAATCTTTAGTCAAAATATTCATGGTCACAAAGGTGCATATGATTTAGGGTAAAATAATAAACTAGATGAGAAATACAGCTTGAATCCTCACATTGATAACAAGTTCTTGCATTGAGACTAAATATAGAAATTAATAATTTGGTGACCTAAGACTTATAAATTACTTAATTTTTTCAAGAATTCTTCAAAAAAATTTCTCTCTTTCAAAATGAGTTTTGAAAATACTAACACTTTGTTTTTTTCTCTTTTATGGATTTTGTGAGTGTAATTCACTGAAAATCCTCACGAGACAAAACTCATTTAGGGGTTTAATGGCTTAAAGCACGTGCTAAGTGTAACCTTGATTTTTATGAAAATGAGTTAGGTTAGATTTGTGTTTTTTTTTTTTGCTAGAGGACGAGTAAAAGATAGTATGGGAATGTGATTATTCATTAATTTTGCATATTACACACCACAATTTCACATTTAATTTAAATAAAACTCTGCTATTTGACCTCCTCTGTGTTTATTAATGTGCATAGTTATTATTTAATGTTAAAGAAGAAGAAAAGCCCAAAAAGGCCAAATAAATTCAGAGTTTAAAGCAATTATTTTTCAAGTCCAAAGAAGAAATGAATATTCTCAAAATTTATTAGCATTCATTTTTTGCAAAATATTCATCACATTTTCTCATTTATTAGTATTATTATTCTGGTTACTAATATTTCTTCTTTTTATTTTTAAGTCCAATGTTTAATGGAGAAGAAAGCCTAGAATTCTAATTAAATTTGAAATTTTTGTGAAGTCTAAATGAAGCTCAATTCTGCTAACAACCCTGAGAATATTCAGTGAATAGAACCTTCTACAATGACATCTGGGCAGAAAACAAACCCTCTGGCGCTGGCCTAACGGTCGTATCTTTGCTGCGCTTCCGCCCCAAAAGCCGCGAAAACGCGACTAGATCATGGCCATTGGCATGGCATTTTTTTCTACGCCCTCGATTGATTGGACCTAGGGTTTTGAGGCTTTAAATACCCCCTCTGGTTATCCGAGGAGGGGAGTTGGGAATTTTAGAACATACTCTCTAGTTTTTTTAGATCTTTTGTAATTTCTTTTCTCTTGTATTAGTCCAAAAAATGGAGACAGAGAGAGAGCGAGCGTTATGTATTTAATCAATGACTAATCAATACAAGCTTACTTCATCTTCTTCCTCTAGTTTCACTGCTCTTTTTCCATGCTTTTCTTCCTTGCAATTAGTGTAAAAATGTCTACTTTCTTTATTCTTCATTCCATGTCTAGCTTGTTGGCCTAAAGGCCCATCACTCTAGTTTTGATGATGATCAACTCATGTAGTTATAGTACTAATGATCTTGTGTTTATTTAGTTTCAGATTTGTGATCAAGATCTTAGTAGGTGTGTAGCTTCAACAAAGGATTTAAAGTCAAGTTTTGGAGCTAGCACGTTTTGATTCAAGAGCTTGTGCATCAAGACCACATCAAGTACTCAAGAGGAATCTAGCTCTATGGATCGTGTTGGACCAAGTCAAGAAGATGTGAAGACTTTAAGTGAAGACCTTCAAGATCAAGACTTGTGTCTAGGTTTGTTTTTATAAGATTTTGTTTTTAGATAAAATGTAAAGGATAGAATAGTTGGTGGATTGCTCAAGTATATCTTACACACACACACTCTTGATTTAAATAAGTTTTCATAAAAGAATTTATATTTTGAAAAAATACAAAAGAGTTTTCTTTTTGAAAAATACCGGTTTGGTTTTGGAATTCAAAGTTTATATGTTTTAACCAAAACCAAATTTAGAGCTTAATGTCAAAAACATAGATATTTCACCATGTATGTGTAGTGGATCATATCCATACACTCTATGCTTTAAAAGTGTTTAAAATATCTTGTTTTTGTATTTAGAGAAGTTTTGGAAAAACCAATTTTGGAAAAATACAGTTTTCGTTTTAAGCCAAAATTTTCAAGTTACAAAAATAGTTCAAATTGTTCGTAACATGTCTTGATTTTGTTCAAGCATGTTTGATTATCAAAGTATAATATTAAAACTATTTTTGTAGATTTTTTATAAATTTATGGGATTTTATTTGAGCCAAAATGACCAAGTTTTTAATCCTAGAATTCCTGTCCTGGCTTCAGCCGGTCGACCGGGCCGGTCGACCGACGTGCACAGACGTGCACGCCAGACAGTGCTGGAGAGTCGGCCGACCGACCCGGTCGACCGCAGAGAGCTTCTGCTCTCTGGAAAGGCCCCGGTCGACCGGGCCGGTCGACCGGACAGAGAGTCTGCTCTCTGTATCCAGGCCACGGTCGACCGGCCGGTCGACCGTTGGCACAACGGTCAGAAATCTGACCGTTGGCCGGTCGACCGGGCGGTCGACCGACAGGCCAATCTGGCTCCCAACGGCTAGTTTTTCTAGCTCTATAAATTGGGACTTTTAGGGGCTGTTTTCAACTAGATTTTAAGTGGATTTTTATAACAGTTTTTCCTACTCTTTTAAGAGGTTTTCTCCACTTATATTAGAGCCAATATTTTCAATCAAAAGGAGAGTTTATCAAGAGTGTTTTCAAAGTGATTTTCTTGAGTTTTCCTCCACCATTTCAATCCTTATTTTCTCACATAACACTTGAGCTATCCATTGCTATATCTACCTATAGGGATTTGTTGTGAGAGGATTTTAGGTGATCAAAGTGTTGTGATCACCAAAGTTCCATCTTTGTCTTTGAGGAGGCGGACGGTTGTGTTCGCGGTGTTTCGAGTTCGTGTGTGAACTCGGTGTTTGAGGTGCGGCCTCGGCGAGCTTGTGGGCTTGCGGTGTGTACGGGACTAGAGAGTCCAAGGAGTTCAAGTGAACTCGCCTTGTAGGTGTTGCGGCACCGAGTGATCCGGTGGGATCGATTATAGTGGAAATCCTTCAAGTGTGAAGGCGGGGACGTAGAGCAAGGGTGCTCGAACCTCGAAACAAAACTCCCGTGTTTGCGATTGCTCACTCTCAATCTCTTACTCTTGTCTTTATATCTTGCATGCTAATATTGTCTTTATCTTTATATGCTTAATATATTGAGTGCTTAATTGTTATATGCTTGGGGATTGTTTGCTAACACTTGTATTCAACCAAGAGAGCCAACGCGGCACCTCAACTCTTATTTAGAGGAATCTTGAGGAGTTAGTCCAGAGCCCTTCACGGGGAATTCGGTTACACTCTTGTGTTATACGTGGTGTTTAGTGTAATAAGTTTTTAATTCCGCATTTAGTGACCATTAGATTAGCCATCACCTATTCAGCCCCCCTCTAGGTGATTTACAATTGGTATCAGAGCCAAGTGCTCTTGATTTGGGTCTTACAACCTAGAGTCAAAGATCCTCATTTTTAGGCTAATCACAATATTTGTACACACACCATGGACTTCATGACACCTCCCACCTTTGACATCCTTAACATCCAAATTTGGAAGGTTAAGATGTCTTTGTACCTCAAAGGCTAGGCATTCATGTTTATTTTGCCACTACTAGAGATTCATATTGTTTAAATGGCAAAAATATTGAGGCTAATGCAAAAGCCCTACATGCTTTGAAGAGTACCCTAAATGATGAATATTTATCTAGGGTTTCTAACATTGATTCGGCTTTTGTAGTTTGGAACACCATCATCTCCCTTGGCGAAAATGAATAATATTATGTGGGGAGCATCTCGGATGTTGGAAGTGACGCTTCCAATGTGTGCTACATGGTCCAAGGGGATAACCCCCTTGAGGTAACTACCGAATCCGAGGTAGATGAAGATGTTGATATGTCCTATGATGAGCTTACATCTTTTGTCAACAACTTCTTGAAAAATATGACATGCTTAGAAAATATAATAAGAAAATGAAAAATAAAATTGATTGCATGTTAAAAGAAAAGGATTCATTTGAAAATATTTTAAAAGAAAATGAGTCTTTTAAAACTAAAATTGCATGTTTTGAAAAAGAAAATGAAAATTTGAAAAATGAAAATGTTTCCTTAATGTCTAAATTAAATGATCTTTGTGAAGGAAACACTACTTTGAAAAATGAAATTATTTTGGTGGAAAAACAAAAAGAAGTTGCTTAAAATGAAAACACTTCTTTAAAAAGAAAAATGATTGAAAAAGAAAAAGAAAATATTTCTAAAAAGAATAAGAAAAATGATTCTCATTCTCATCATGCTTTACATGCCACACCACTAATGAGATGAAATTTTTGAAAAATAAAATAAATTGTTTGAGCTCAACTTTGAGCACTTGTGCATTTAACCACTCTAAATTGGAGTCTTTGTTTTCAAAGAAACAAACTCCACATATTCATGCACATCACCCACATGCATATTCACTGTTTGCACGTCACGATCACACTCATACACATATGCATCCTAAGGTGTACAAATGTACACATTGTGGCTGCAAAGGCCATTTAGCAAAATTTTATTTTGATAGGATACATCATATTAATTTTGCTAATAATAAAAATGTTTGGGTTCCTTACAAAGCTAACCCCCAAGGACCTAAAAGAAAATGGGTACCAAAATTCCCACCATATGTTTTTGATGTAGGTGAGGGCTCTCACATGATGTGAGAGGGATGGTGCCTTGGTAGTAGATGTATGGACTTGATGGACACATAATTTTGATGCACCGCTATCAAGGAGGTTTAGTGGGACAACCACCATGTTTTGGAGACTTAGAGCATAGTTCTTTGGTTTGGTAATTATCTTTAAACTCCTACTTTATTTACATGCTTGTTCATATATGATATTTTTTTTTGCATGTTCATATTTTGTGCTTCATGTGGTAAATACTAGTATAAATATAATTTTTATCAAAACTTGGATGTATACTTGTACAAGTAGTGAGCAACAAATTGATTCATATATGTTTGTACTTCATTGTTTATTTGTACTCACTATATGCACTTGTATAGCCCAGTTTTGATGATTCTCTCATTTATACTTGTTTTGTCAATTTTCATGTTTTTATTTCATGTATATGTATCTTGTATTCAAATCTAATAAATATACATATATACCCCATGAGTCATTTGCCTTCATGCAATTTACATTATGGACTCTTTTTATGTTTGGGATATGTATGCATATTGTTAGGATTGGATAAATCATACATATACCTAGAAGTTTAGTTTTTAAAATAAATTTTCATGTTTTGTTTGATAAAATGATATTCATGTTTGAGCTTTATTGATTATCTTCATGGAAAATGCTAATTACATAATTTTTGTGCACTCACACTTTATTTGTTTATTCATGACTTTGTTTCATGATTACTTTTGAGCCTTATAGATTTCGAGTGTCACTTCTTGTGTATTTAGTATGCTTCATGGACATATATATTTGGTTTCATGTTTTTGAAGGATCTTTAACTAGTTTTTCAAAAATTAATTTAACTAGTTATTTATTCTTCAATTGTTAGTTTATGAGTTATATACTTGATTACATTGTTATTTTCAATTGGTATCTCAATTTAGATTCATTTTGTATATACTCATGTTTTATTTTCTATATATGTATGCTTCATAATTTCCATAATATCAATTCTTATTGGTATTTTCGTTTTCATACATATATATGATTTATTTGTGCAATAATCTTCAATTGGTATCTATTGATTGCAATTGGTATCAAAATAATTTACTATAATTGTCAATTGGTATCAATATGATTCTATTTTGAAATCAAAATTTGAAATGTTTATTTACAATTGGTATCTTAAAATTTGATTGATTTACAAGTGGTACCTTAAAAAAAAAATTGTTTATATGATATCTTAAAATTTGATTACAATAGAGATATCTCAAAATTTGTTTTATTAAGAAAAATTCAAAATTCAAAATGTTTTGTTGTATTGCCTATATGCAAGGGGAGCTTAACATCTCTTCTACATATAGATTCATATTGAGTGTCCCTTATATTGAGGAGCTTGACAACTCTTCTTTATGCGGTACACGTGTGTAGGGGGAGCTTCACAGCTCCTCTTATGCATTACATATTATGCGTTATGTGAATTAGGGCTTGTCATCCCTCCTTCATGTAATGTATATGTGTAGGGAAGTTAACTTAGCGTCTTCCTCTTCATGAATGTATATCGCATATATCCTTTATTGATTTGTTTAATGTTACCCCTTTTATTAATTTTTACTTTTAAAAAAAAAAGGGGGAGACCATTTTGTTTTTTTTACTTTAACCCCTTTGTTGATGATTGACAAAAAGGGGGAGAAGTATTTTAGTATATGCATGTTTTCCTTACTTTATTCATAAAGGGGGAGAAGTATTTATGTTTATGCATATATGTTTTGTTTTGCAAATTGGAGAAAAAGAATTTGATGTGTTTTATGCAGGATTGGCATGTTTATCTCCATATATTTGCATACATGCTTGTTTAGATTCACGTGCTTTCATTGCATACTTATTTGATTATCGTGATGCATGAGTTAAGGGGAGCTTCTTTGAAGCTTTACTTTAATCCATGCATATATAATTTCATGAGTTTTATCATCATCTAAAAGGGGGAGATTGTTGGCCCAAAGGCCCATCACTCTAGTTTTGATGATGATCAACTCATGTGGTTATAGTACTAATGATCTTGTGTTTATTTAG
This sequence comes from Agave tequilana, assembly GCA_038442645.1. Taxonomy (NCBI): domain Eukaryota; kingdom Viridiplantae; phylum Streptophyta; class Magnoliopsida; order Asparagales; family Asparagaceae; genus Agave; species Agave tequilana. The sequence continues at coordinate 73,784 of JAVJIF010003189.1, forward strand.
TTTCAGATTTGTGATCAAGATCTTAGTAGGTGTGTAGCTTCAACAAAGGATTTAAAGTCAAGTTTTGGAGCTAGCACGTTTTGATTCAAGAGCTTGTGCATCAAGACCACATCAAGTACTCAAGAGGAATCTAGCTCTATGGATCGTGTTTGGACCAAGTCAAGAAGATGTGAAGACTTCAAGTGAAGACCTACAAGATCAAGACTTGTGTCTAGGTTTGTTTTTATAAGATTTTGTTTTAGATAAAATGTAAAGGATATAATATTTGGTGGATTGCTCAAGTATATCTTACACACACACACACTCTTGATTTAGATAAGTTTTCATAAAAGAATTTATATTTTAGAAAAATACAAAAGAGTTTTCTTTTTGAAAAATACCGGTTTGGTTTTTGGAATTCAAAGTTTATATGTTTTAACCAAAACCAAATTTAGAGCTTAATGTCAAAAACATAGATATTTCACCATGTATGTGTAGTGGATCATATCCATACACTCTATACTTTAAAAGTGTTTAAAATATCTTGTTTTTGTATTTGGAGAAGTTTTGAAAAAACCAATTTTGGAAAAATACAGTTTTCGTTTTTAGCCAAAATTTTCAAGTTACAAAAATAGTTCAAATTGTTTGTAATATGTCTTGATTTTGTTCAAGCATGTTTGATTATCAAAGTATAATGTTAAAACTATTTTTATAGATTTTTTTATAAATTTATGGGATTTTATTTGAGCCAAAATGACCAAGTTTTTAATCCCAGAATTCCTGTCCTAGCTTCAGCTGGTCGACCGGGCCGGTTGACCGACGTGCACAGACGTGCACGCCAGACAGTGCTGGAGGGCCGGCCGACCAACCAGGTCGACCGCAGAGAGCTTCTGCTCTCTGGAAAGGCCCCGGTCGACCTGGCCGGTCGACTGGACATAGAGTGTGCTCTCTGTATCCAGGCCACGGTCGACCGCTGGCACAACGGTCAGAAATCTGACCGTTGGCCGGTCGACCGGGCGGTCGACCGACAGGCCAATCTGGCTCCCAACGGCTAGTTTTTCTAGCTCTATAAATTGGGACTTTTGGGGGCTGTTTTCAACAAGATTTTAAGTGGATTTTTACAACAGTTTTTTCTACTCTTTTAAGAGGTTTTCTCCACTTATATTAGAGTCAATATTTCCAATCAAAAGGAGAGTTTATCAAGAGTGTTTTCAAAGTGATTTTCTTGAGTTTTCCTCCACCATTTCAATCCTTGTTTTCTCACACAACACTTGAGCTATCCATTGCTATATCTACCTATAAGGATTTGTTGTGAAAGAATTTTAGGTGATCAAAGTGTTGTGATCACCAAAGTTCCATCTTTATCTTTGAGGAGGCGGACGGTTGTGTTCGCGGTGTTTTGAGTTCGTGTGTGAACTCGGTGTTTGAGGTGCGGCCTCGGCGAGCTTGTGGGCTTGCGGTGTGTACGGGACTAGAGAGTCCAAGGAGTTCAAGTGTGAACTCGCCTTGTAGGTGTTGCGGCACCGAGTGATCCGGTGGGATCGATTATAGTGGAAATCCTTCAAGTGTGAAGGCGGGGACGTAGAGCAAGGGTGCTCGAACCTCGAAACAAATCTCCCGTGTTTGCGATTGCTCACTCTCTATCTCTTACTCTTGTCTTTATATCTTGCATGCTAATATTGTCTTTATCTTATATGCTTGATATATTGAGTGCTTAATTGTTATATGCTTGGGGATTGTTTGCTAACACTTGTATTCAACCAAGAGAGCCAACGCGGCACCTCAACTCTTATTTAGAGGAATCTTGAGGAGTTAGTCCAGAGCCCTTCACGGGGAATTCGGCTACACTCTTGTGTTATACGTGGTGTTTAGTGTAATAAGTTTTTAATTCCGCATTTAATGACCATTAGATTAGCCATCACCTATTCACCCCCCCTCTAGGTGATTTACATAGCTAACTTTACATTATAGCTAACTAATCTCTAACCCTCTAACTACTAACCCATTTGGATGTTCATTATCTCAAATGAATCATGGAAGTCTCACATTTCTTAAGCTTTATTTCATGCAAGAGCCCTTGATGGATCATAGAAATGGGTGCCAACACTAACTTTTGTATTAACCTAAATCTAACTCTAACTTGATTACTTACATACTTTACTTATTCAAGTTGGGGTATTTTTTTATTCATGCAAGAGTAGTGATTTTTATTATGTTGTTGTACTAACAAGATTACATGTTATAGATTATTATCTCATGCTTACATGACAATAGCCTTGATGGGGTAATGTACTTACTAGCCTTGTTATGAACAACACCAACTCAAGCAAGAGAGCCAATGATTCAACTTGAGGCATCCATATACCAAGTATAGAAGATCAAGCAATCTCATGAGTAATGCTTTACACACTTAAAGATATATGGTGATCTATTGCCAAGGATTCAATTTGAGGCATGAACTCCAAAGGGTTAGTTGGTTAGTGGTATTTAGAGGATTAGTTAGCCATGATCTTTTAATTTTGAAAACCCAAACAAACTCTATTTCTTTCTTTTGAAATTACTTTCTTAAAATCTTTCCAAAGCTTCTACTTTATTTTCTAAAAACCAATTTTCAAAACTTGTTTTCTTTTTCTTTTTACTCCACCAAACATTCTCTCAACTTTCTTAAACCATTTTCTTTTTAGCCGTTTTCTATTTTCCACTTCACATTTTCTTTTCTGATTTCCAAACAACACGTTTTCATTTACAAACCATCTTCCCTTTGTTTACTTCCCCTCAAACCACCTTCGCAACCTCAACTTTTCTTTTGCTTGTTTTCTACTTTCTTTGAAACAAAAGAAGAATTTCATAAACAAACACAAAATCGAATACATGTTTCTATCGCTTTCCCTCCTTGTGGACACGACTCGTTTAGTTTCTTAACTATAACGATAGTTTTGAGAAAACAGTAGCACTATTCTGAGCACACATTTCACGTTTCAAATCACACGTATTTGTGCACCGGTTTTCAGCGAACAAGAATATCCACAGTTCAAATCAGAATTTCGAGAATATACCTTAAGATGTCTGAACAAGGCGAAATTGCAGCAAAAAATGCTGAGTCATAAGTGACTTATTTGGCGTGTTTCCGCCATAATTGCCACGAAAATGCGATAATATGGTGGCTGTTGGATCAGCGTCTAGGTGTATGGCTTTGATTCTTTAGATTCCTGGGCGTTTTTCCTATAAATATCCTATTGGAGGTGATTGTGCACGTGCATTGCACGTTTTGATCACATATGTCACGTTTTCTTCATTTATTTTTAAATAAAACTCTACTTTTTAATGTATTTTCATGTTCAATGGTATGCGATGTAATTAATGAAGAAAATGGAGATATTGACAGATTTATAAATTCAAATAATTCAAAAGATCAAGCAAATCAAAGAGATAAATTCAGATCCAAAGATTCTAGAAGCTATCTTATCTGAAAACTGAAATATCAGATAAGATAATATCATCTAATTTTAAGAAAAAAATGAATTGTTTGAAAGACCGATAGGTACCTATCGGTTTCGCTGAAGATAAATGGATATCTCATCAATTCTAGAAGACAAAATAAAAATCTAAGAGGATAAATGGATAGAGAAAAGATCAACGGATGAGATAAAGCAATTTAGATTCAGATTCAGACTGAATACATTTTAACATTTTAATCATAACTTTCACTGCCGAAACTCACATCTGATGATTCAAGATAATTCAGAAATAAGACGTAAAGGGTTATAATTTTATATTGATCACTCTTTTCAATTCTATTGATTGATAAGTCATATTCCAAAATCAACACGATAACAAGCTGCAAATCAGAATTGAATTTTCACATAAAATTCTGAATAAATCAAATTAAGTTTGAAGATGAGAAAAGGATTCAAATTCAGAAATAGCCAGCTCTCCCTATCTTCATACACTTCTTATCCCTCTGATTTCTCCTATAAATATCCTCATACCTTGAAGGTAGAAAGGGCACCACTCCAGAGAGAGATTTAAGTTAGTTTAGTTTAGCTTTTTCTTTTCTTCTTTAATGTAATTTTTATTTTTTTTCTTTTATTTAATTTTTAGTGTAAAGAGAGATACATGATTAAAGGAGAGAAAGAGTTATTGTAGAGTGACACTATATAATCTTTTTTTTAAGAAACTTATATTGAACGTGACAATCAATGGAGGTTTTTCAGTTTCTTTATCGTATGCAATTTGGCCAAGCACTATTTTTATGTACTTTTTTCTGCTATTTTGCCTTACATTACTTCACATCTAATCATGGTATGTTAATTTACAACAAAAATAAATCTTCTTCCTTTATCTCTTTTTCATTTTTCTTTCTTAGTTTAATTTGACAATTTTCAATCAACACTTTCTCTTTTAATTCATTTTATTTGAACTTGTTTTTTTTTTATTTTGAATTAACAAACCATCTTAAATACTCTTCTTTTATCTCTTTTTATTTCTGATTTTTGTACCAATAATTTTCTTTATCTCCTTTTGTTTTCTTTTCTTTTATAAATAAATTAACAACAATGCCACCATCTCTTCTCTACCGTCTCCTTCTTAACTTAACATAACAATTTTATTTTCTTTTTATAAAACTGAGTAGATAAATATTAACTAGTTTCGATAAATTAAAAAAGAGAAACTTACACAACGCTTTCATTGCTGTTCCTCCTTGTGGATCACGACCCGTTAGCCCTAGGTTATACGGTCGCATTGAGGACCTAGTACTATTCTAAAAGTTTCATTTAGCTGTGCAGGTCATAATCGATCACAACAAAGTTTTTGGCGCCGTTGCCTATTGCAGGCAGAGGCAGAGAGATATATTCATAAATCAAAAGCTTGGTTTTTCTTTAGTTCTTTTTCTTCTGAATTTTCTATTTTAATTTTCTAATTTATATCAAGGGTGATTCTGTGAGAAAGAAAGAGCGATTGTACTGAAAATGGCAGTTCAATACAAGGCTTTAATTCTTCTCCTTACTCTCTTTTACGTCGCTTATTTTAACTTTAATTATGTATTTTTTACTTCTTCTTTTCTTTGCTTTGCTTTAATTATGATTAACTCATTTTTCTTCATGGCTCGCTAATCTCTAAGCACCACTGATAGCCCGATCGAATCATATGTATGCCTAAATCCAAACTTTGTGATTATGCAAGTATTCTTGAAGATATGATGATGGGTGCTAACTTGTTATTTGCTAATCTAAAACTAATTCAATAATTTTTTTAATTCTATACTTACTATATCTTGATATTTTAATGTTCAATTGACTAAGTGTTGATTCAAATAGGAGTTTTTCTTTCCATCATATATGTTTTGCTTAATGCTCGTGCAAACTCCAAGGTGAAATTCTTACATATGATTCAAAGTGAGGCAAATATCTCCCAAAGGTTAGTATGTTAGTGGTAATAGATGATTAGTGAGTTTTGAGCTTTTCTCATTTTTAAGAAACAAACCAAATCTCTTTCCTTTTAAGTTTTCTTTCTTTTTAGAAACTCATTTTTAAAATCTTAATTTTCTTTCTTCCATCTTTTAAGTTTTCCTTTTCTTGTTTCCTTTCTCTCAAACTTTCAAAATAAAAACAAAAAAAATCACTTTTCTTTCTGTTTTTCTTTTCTATTTTGGTTTCTTAAGCATAGAAGAGATTGCTTTAAGAACCATACCGAAACGCTTTCATCGCATCCCTTCTTATGGATCACGACCTGCTTAGTCACTTGCTGTAACGGTTAAATTGCGAGAAGTTAGAGAAACACTACTGCTTTCAGATTACATATTTCAAAGGTCTCGGTTTTTCCAATCACAAACTTCCAGACACTGAACCCCCCCTATTGTTTAAGAAGCTCTAGGCTCACAAGGAGGTGTAGTCTCGTGTTGTGTACTTTATGCACCAAGATTCTGATGACCAATGAATGCTGGCTGAGATTTTTAGCCGAAGTAATGGAGCTAATGCAGTGTGCTTGTAACAATTGGAGACCCCAACACATCTCTTTGTTCAGTGCCCGCTTCCAATTGAAGTATCGAACAAGCTTAATTTAAATCACTTGGTTGCTGTTGAGGATTCTATTGAAGCTGTGGTGGCTAAATTGGAGGGGAACAAAGATGTGTTGTTGTTGTTGTTTAAAATTAGAGGTCTTGCCATATGGTGGACTTGGCAGAGTAAGTGAAAAGTGGTGTTTGATCACTGGTATGCAAATTGGCAAGTGTATCAATCATTAATAAGTAATAAAATAATGATGTAGAGTGGCAAACCCACATGAATTGATGTTTATTGAGTACCAAATTAATTTGTCTTAGTTTTATTTGAAGTATCGGTTGTGATTTAGAAGTAAAGTAGATTATAAAAACTAAAGTAAAAATGTTGGCTTTTGGATGAGATAAGTGTTAGGGCAATTGATTTCAGTAAGTATAATCAGTTATAAAATTGCGCTTATGCTAGTGAATTCCTACCACTCATGTTAACAATTGAAAAACCCTAACCTAATTGGTATTCTCTCTCGAGCAATACTAATACTATCTCCTCGATGAAAATTTACAATCTCTTGATCTTATAGATTTACAAGCTTTAGGATACATGATGATTTATGATCTTTCTCTCACGATTGCACAACTTATGTATCTTCTCTCTATCTCAACATGTAAGATTATGTTTTCTTTCTATTCCTATGAAGCTACTTGGTTATCTCCTTTCAGTCTCAAAGCTAACCATCCATATAGTCATTCATCACTAATTAATAACTTGAAGATCGGGAATAAAAACTTAACATGCAAAATAATTTAATATGAAGAACGAAGTAGTAGACTAGCATATGGTAACAAGATTATATCATCATATTAGCCTACATCAATATCCAATCTATGGAGAATTAATTCATGAAGGAGAAATTGCTAAACATGATTTTCAGCATAAACTTCATCATAAAATAAAATAAAAAAAATTAGAAAACAGCAATTTGGGAAACCCTAGAAGATGCTTCTCTTCTGATCTTCTTCAACTTCATAGCTTAGAATTTTCTCCAAAAAGCTAAATCTTTTCTAGAAATTGAAAATTAAAAAGAGTTGTAAAAATTTTAGGTTTTACAAGAGATTGCAAGGCCATACATAGGCTACAAACTCTTTTACAATTCAAGCAGAACTCGTAAAAAACTCTCCTAATCATACACAAATTACACAAAAAATTACATTAGCAGTTGCCTAACTTGGACGGTCGCACAACCGTGGCCAACGACTGCTTAACCATTAACTGAGTCAGCGTATAAAATTGAATATGAAATGATTTTCCTTAAAAAACCTTGGCCATCCTTTGACTATTCAATGACCACTCGACCGACTTTGGCGGCTGGCCAGCCGTTCAGTTGTCTAGCCTTTGGATTAGGGGCTAATCTTTTTGCTGCCTCTTCCATGCAATGTTTAGTTTTTGTTGGCAATGCTGTTTTGTTGGATTAGGTGTCTAAGTAATAACTATAATTGATAGCAGCATAGTCCTTTTGGGTTGCCCTCGAGATTCAAAAATAAGTATAACTAAAAGGAGAACAAAATTTCCTTTGGGAAATTAGTCCCACATTGGTGGGATAAGAAAACTGGAGGCTATCCAAGGCTATAAATAGAGCCTTAGGGATTCAGTCTAATTCACAACCTCTTGGCTTGAGTATTAGCCTTCTTTTTCTTCTCTTGGAAGAACTCTTTGATAGTTCATCCATACTTAGTTAAATTTTTGGATCGTTGGGTGTGATTCCATCAGAGGCACGACATTTGTGGTGCTTGCTTCCAAGAGATCTGAAGGGAAAATTTTAGTTGTTTACTATAACAACTAAAAGGTATGTAATTCTATTTTCTTCTGTAGTAATTTTAATATTAGGATTCTTTTTATGTTCATAGTTATAGATTCAATTGTGAAAACACAGATCATGTTTTAGGTTGCATGCTCCCTTAAAAGTCTAAGTTTGTTTGTAATACCTAAAACCCATCAGTGGTATCAGAGCAGGTTTGTTTTCAATTGAATTTGCTATAATTGTTGAATTGATAAAAGGTAACTAAATTTTATTTACCATATATATATTGATTCTCATTAAAGGTATAATGAGAATAAAAGGTAACTAAATTTTATTTACCATATATATATTGATTCTCATTAAAGGTATAATGATAATAAAAGGTAACTAAATTTTATTTACCATATATACATTGATTCTCATTAAAGGTATAATGATAATAAAAGGTAACTAAATTTTATTCCCAATCTTAGTTACTTTAAGGAAAAAAAATGTGAAATTGTATGTTAACCCATGAAATTGCACATTACACCTTATAAGTCATTAGTGGAGCGTGTGTGGTTAACCAGCACACTAATAGGGACTAATAAAGAGCAGTAATGGGTATCTTATAAATTGTTATTATTGATGGAGCGTGTGTGGTTTACCAGCACATCAATTGAGATGATAAATGACATGAAAGTTACCAAGTATATTTGCATGGTTATTCACATCTTGTTTGTGATCCTCGGTATCCCAGTCACAAATGTAAGAGCATAATCTGAGATTAAACATGCCATTGAATAGTTTCAATGAGTCTCAAAAGACTTACCTGTATGAAATTTGCAATTAGATTACGGCATCCCTTTTCTAAGTTGTGAATTCCATAGTTGGATCCTAGCCTCGATATTTCAATTTTGAGTTGTTATATTAAGGGTTATTTTTTTTTTTAAACTCAAACTACCTTTCTTTTAGAAATGTCTGCCCCTAACGATGCTTCTGGTTCCTCCTCCTCCAATCACAACTTTTCTTTGTTGAACATCTGCTCAAAGGTGACATTAGATGGCACCAACTACAATGACTGGATGCGCAACATCAAAATGGCTCTTCGTTTCGAGGACAAGGAGTATGTCCTTGACAAAGAACTTGTTGAAATTGACGAAGAGAAGGCCACTCCTGAAGAATTAGCTGCTTATAAGAAGCACTACACGGATGCAACAAAAGTTGCTTGCATCATGGTTGCTACCATGAGTCCTGAACTGCAAAAATTCTATGAGGATTACTGGCCGTACGAGATGAACAAAGACCTTATGGAAAAGTACCATAAGCGAGCTCGTCAGGAAAAGTACGAGATAGTAAAGTCCCTCATAGCAAGCAAGATGAAGGACGGAGAGTCTGTCAGCGGCCACGTGCAAAGGATGCAGCGATACGTGGAACGCCTTGTGAGGCTAAATGTGCATATTGATGATGAGTTGGCTATTGACATAGTCTTGAACTCATTACCAAGTTGTTATGATCAGTTCATCTTGACCTATCATTTGAACAACAATGAGACCACATTGGCTCAATTGCACAACCTCCTGAGGACAGCTGAAACTGGGATGAAGGGAAAGAGTGATGCCCCCACTCCTGCTAATACTACCGTTCTGGCCATTGGGCAAGGAAAGGGGAAAAAGAGGAAAGGTCCTCCCAAGCAAAACTGGAAGGGAAAGTCTCATGTAAAAACCAGTTCTGATATTACCCCTGTCTCTGATCCTAAAGAGGCCACTTGCTTCTATTGCAACGACAAAGGACATTGGAAACGAAGCTGCCCAAAGTATCTGCAAGATTTAAAAGATGGGAAAGTAAAACCATCTACTGCAGGTATATACACTATTTCGTCTATTAACGCAACATCTTCTGATTCTTGGATCCTTGATACAGGATGTGGGTTTCACATTTGCTCTGTATTGCAGGGACTAAGAAAAAGTGAGGATGTGGAGCATGGTAGAATGAACTTGATCATGGGGAATAGGCGATCTTCACCTGTCACCAAGATTGGAGTTTATAGTCTAGTGCTTAATAATGGTGTTAATTTAGATTTATTGAATTGTTGCTACTCGTCAGAAATGACACGAAACATTATCTCTTTTCATGCATTGTTCAAACAAGGTTTTAGATATTCTTTTAATGAAGAGAATGGTTCTATTTCTGCTTATAAAAATGGCAATTTTTATTTTGAAGCTTTACCTTGTGATGGTGTGTATGAAACTGTGATATGTGTAGACAACTTAGGTAATAGTGTATTTCAAATTGATTCGTCTAATGGTGTAGACAAAGCGTGCTTGTGGCATTGCCGTCTTGGACACATTAACAAAAAACGCATGGCTCAACTCCAAAAGGATGGGGTGTTGGAATCGTTTGACCTAAGGTCAGATGATACATGCGAATCTTGTCTTTTGGGTAAGATGACAAAATCACCTTTCACTGGATTTTGTGAAAGAGGTGAAGGTTTGTTGGATCTCATACACACAGACGTGTGTGGACCCTTCAGATCAGCCACAAGGGATGCTAATCGATTCTATGTGACTTTTACTGATGATTATAGCAGATATGGTTATATCTACTTAATAAAGCATAAGTCTGAAATCTTTGAAAAGTTCAAAGAATATAAACAAGAAGTCGAGAATCAATTAGGCAGGAAGATAAAGATGCTCCGATCAGATAGAGGCGGAGAGTATCTTAGTATCGAGTTCCATGACTATCTCAAGGAATGTGGAATAGTTTCACAATTGACACCTCCTAGGACACCACAACTTAATGGTGTGGCTGAGAGACGCAATCGAACCTTGTTAGACATGGTGCGTTCCATGATGAGTCGAGCTTCACTTCCAATATCCTTCTGGGGGTATGCCTTAGAAACTGCCGCCCACATTCTTAATCTTGTTCCAACAAAGAAGGTTGCCAAAACACCTCACGAAATGTGGACAGGAAAAGTTCCCTCGTTAGCACATGTTAAGGTTTGGGGTTGTGAAGTTTTCGTTAGACGAAAAACTCACGACAAGCTTGAACCTCGTAGTGAGCGATGTGTTTTCATCGGCTATCCACAGAAGAAGTCATTTGGATATTTGTTCTACAGACCTAGTGAGAACGTGGTCTTTGTAGCACGGAGAGGAGTCTTTCGAGAGAGAGAGCTCATATGCAAAGAGGACAGTGGGAGCACCGTTGACCTTGAAGAAATTCAAGAGTCAGCAGATGAAGGAACCTTTGAAACCACTATGGTTCAACCAGAGGAAGAGATTCCAGTTGAACCCATTGACACTTCATTACCTCTTAGGCGTTCTAGTAGAGTTGGCAAGCCAACTGAGTTCTATGGTTGCCATATAACTGCAAATGGAGACACGTTTATCAGTGACAATACACTGGTAAATTTGGATGAGCCGACGAACTACAAGGAAGCCATGGCAGGCCCTGAGGCAGCCAAATGGAAAGAGGCAATGGACAGCGAGATCAAGTCTATGTATGACAACCAAGTTTGGAACTTGGTTGATCAACAACCTGGTCGGAAGACAGTTGGTTGTAAATGGATCTTCAAGAAGAAGATCGACATGGATGGTAATGTAAGCACATTCAAAGCACGACTGGTGGCGAAAGGCTTTACTCAAACCCCAGGGATTGACTATGATGAGACCTTCTCACCAGTGGCTAAGATAAAATCTATTAGGATAATGCTAGCCATAGCTGCATTTCATGACTATGAAATTTGGCAGATGGATGTCAAAACTGCCTTCCTAAATGGAAAGTTGGCTGAGGATGTTTACATGAGTCAGCCAGAAGGTTTTGTGGATGCAAAGTTTCCCAATGGAGTATGCAAGCTTGAGAAATCCATCTATGGATTAAAACAAGCGTCTCGCAGATGGAATCTTTGCTTCGATGAGAAAGTCAAAGAGTTTGGTTTCTCTAGAAGTGAGGATGAGTCGTGTGTATATGTCAATGCTAGTGGGAGCATAGTCACCTTCCTGGTATTGTATGTTGATGACATACTTCTTATAGGAAATGACATTCCAACCTTGCAAAATGTTAAGTCTTGGCTTGGAAAGTGTTTCGCTATGAAGGATCTAGGAGAGGCTGCCTACATTCTAGGAATAAGAATTTTAAGGGACAGGAGTAAAAGACTAATTGGACTTAATCAGAGTACCTACTTGGATAAAGTACTGAAACGTTTCTGTATGGAGAATTCCAAGAAAGGAGAACTGCCCATCCAGAGTAATACCAAAATGAGTAAGACTCAAAGTCCGAGTACAGATGAAGAGATAGCAGAAATGAGTAGAATTCCATATGCTTCTGCTGTTGGTTCTATCATGTATGCTATGACATGTACTCGTCCTGATGTGTCCTTTGCTTTGAGCATGGTCAGTCGTTATCAGGGAAATCCAGGTAAAGCTCATTGGGTAGCGGTTAAGAATATTCTCAAGTATCTGCGAAGGACTAAGGACTGGGTCCTAGTACTTGGTGGCTGTGATACATTGAGAGTAACTGGGTATAGTGACGCCAGCTTTCAAACAGATAGAGACAACTTCCGTTCCCAATCTGGCTGGGTCTTTACCTTAAACGGAGGAGCAGTTACTTGGAAAAGTTCCAAGCAAGACACAGTGGCTGATTCTACTTGTGAATCAGAGTACATAGCGGTAAGCGAAGCATCAAAGGAGGCAATTTGGTTGAAAAACTTCATCGAAGATCTTGGAGTTGTGCCAACCATCAAGGAGCCAATGGATATTTTCTGTGATAATGAAGGAGCGGTTGCATTAACAAAAGAACCAAGAGATCATGGCAGATCTAGACATATTAACAGAAAATACCATTTTATCAGACACAAGATAGAAGAAGGTCACGTTGTAGTGAGGAAGGTTTCATCTGAAGATAATCCTGCAGATCCACTCACAAAGGGTCTGAGTAGGGTTAAACACAATCAGCATGCTAGGAGCATTGGTCTGAGAGATGATGTTAGTTTTAGCAGTTAGATAGTTAGTTTGAAACTTATAACAAAGTAAATGTGATTGACTTTTGGTGATTAAATAATAGAGAATTATTTATGAGTTTGTTTACTACCTTTTGTCAATTGTTTATTATTGTGTTTCATTTTTGCATGTTTTACTTCCCGAATAATTTGATTATTCGAATTCCACAGTCGATCATACTTTTGGAAGTAAGTAGTGAATAAAGACTGTCATGAATGGAGTTGTGGATTGTCTAAAGAGTTTTAGACATAGCAATGGTATTGCTGCATTGTTCGTGAGTACTTTGAAATGGAGATTTAAGTATTGGATTAACCCACGCTCAGAGAATTACTTCATGGAATTTATCACGAGTAATTCTGAGACGATAATATCTTATAATCTTTAAATGGAGATATATGAGTTGTGGTTTACAAGTCAGTTGTGCGTTGATAATGTGTAAACACATCAGTAACTTGATGTTATAAAACGCATTGTTGTGCATGATTTGATGAGTAAATGGTGCAAGCATATAGGTCAAAGTTTATTCGTTCCTTTTGTCCTAACGGGAAAAGCGATATCTTTGGGCCCCTCGGTGATTTGAAGTTGACATATAGTGTCGGGCCCGACCAGGACTAAATTGATGTGTTCATTTAGTAGTTCTATGTCAGTACAAATCAGAAATCGGGAAACAAAATACTGGACAAAGAGATTGATTATGTTCCATGTCTCATGTTCAAATGATATCTTGTAGAACGAAGGATTATATGATCTCTTATCTTAGGACACGAAACTGACTAGGTCAGAGTTCGACAATGGCTTTTGGAAGCTACAATTTGCTGATCAATTAGGAAGTTATTAGACTTATCCAAGTGGGAGACTGTTGGATTAGGTGTCTAAGTAATAACTATAATTGATAGCAGCATAGTCCTTTTGGGTTGCCCTCGAGATTCAAAAATAAGTATAACTAAAAGGAGAACAAAATTTCCTTTGGGAAATTAGTCCCACATTGGTGGGATAAGAAAACTGGAGGCTATCCAAGGCTATAAATAGAGCCTTAGGGATTCAGTCTAATTCACAACCTCTTGGCTTGAGTATTAGCCTTCTTTTTTCTTCTCTTGGAAGAACTCTTTGATAGTTCATCCATACTTAGTTAAATTTTTGGATCGTTGGGTGTGATTCCATCAGAGGCACGACATTTGTGGTGCTTGCTTCCAAGAGATCTGAAGGGAAAATTTTAGTTGTTTACTATAACAACTAAAAGGTATGTAATTCTATTTTCTTCTGTAGTAATTTTAATATTAGGATTCTTTTTATGTTCATAGTTATAGATTCAATTGTGAAAACACAGATCATGTTTTAGGTTGCATGCTCCCTTAAAAGTCTAAGTTTGTTTGTAATACCTAAAACCCATCAGTTTTGTCATTGGAGTCTACTATTATGCGTAAATTCTGCAGTAATCTTCAATGTACATCGATTTTTCTTTTCTTTTCACTAATTTGTGTTCTTGACTTAATTTCTGTAAAAATATAAGAAATAACACCAGTGCAAAATTAAATGTGTAAAAAAGAGATATAAAAGTGATATAAAATATACTTACAAGTTACAATTGGGGATAATGTCATAACCACCAGTAGACTAGTGGCGCCTGTGATTTGGACTAGACCGAAATTTGTCGAGTTGAAATCAATCCAGGTGGAGCAATTGGGAGGGACTCTTATGCGCGGGAACAATCCCATGTGATCATCCATCATGATCGGTTGATACAGGTCGCTGCTGAGCGCAACAACTCCACCGACTCTGAATTCAGGGGTAGCCATAGTCATGTTATGGGAATTAGAGTTGCAAGGTTTGTGGGGTCTGTTTGGTTGTCGTAACTGGCCGTAATTCAAAGTCGTAATTGGTAAAGTCTTTTACAGTTTTAAATGAGTTACATGCATGTAAGTTTTACGGTGTTTGGTTGGTAATATAAAGTTGTAAAGTGAGAAAGTGTATTGTACTTTACGGTGTTTGGTTGTCGTAATGTATAAGTCGTAAGTGAAAAAGTTGACCACAAAATTAACTATTCGGTGATTTTAAAAGTTTTAATACTGCAAATAAATATTAAAAATGTTAAATATTAGATTTTTTGATATTAATATAAAAAAATAATACAAATTTGTATGACCACAAAATTAACTGTAACTGGGCTGTAAGTGAGTGGTAACTGGGTTGCAAGTGAGTGTTAGATGAGCTATGTAAGTCTTTTGCGAATTACGGTCCAAACAAACACCGTAGTTGTAACTGGGTTGTAAGTCATTTACGAATTACGGACTTTTACGCCGTTTACGACGAAACAAACAGCCCCAATGTGGAATGTGAAGTGTTCACTATTTGAACTTGATTATGCGGTAGAATAATAACACGCAATCGATACCACAATAGAATATCTTGCTGAGACCACAACAACAATCGAGTTATGACACCAATTGTTGTGCGCCTAAGATCGTGATCGACGTTGTGAAACTGTAACAATATGTAATACTTATAGAAGAAAACTAGTAAAGTAAAGTAGCAATACCGAGACAAAAGAGAAATAATAAGAAGATTTAATGTGGTTCGGCCAAACCCGGCCTACGTCCATGGGGAAAGAACATGAGAGAGTTTTATTAATATACTTGGTACAAAAAATCTAACCTTCTCCTTGATTCTCACGAGAGTATTCACTTTCCTCTTGAATCCCTCAAGATTACAAGAGTATTCACTGTCAACTATCTCTCTTTGCTTTGGCTTCCTATATTTTCTTGTGTTATAATATACTACGTTACAATTTTTATTTTTAGACTTTTACAATGCAAACTATATTGGAGTTATAAGATGATCTTGGTCATCGGATACTTGAAGAACTTGATCAATCCTTATAAGAGTTGATTTTCTTGATCTAGAATAATTCTAGATTAGTTCAACTTTTAGAAATAAATCTTTTAATGAATAGAAATTGAGTTTTATTCGGAGTCCACCAAAAAAGGAACCTGAACACGCCGAAAAAGAAAACCTGAATCTAATTTTGAGCTTCTTTGACCATCATCTTCTCTTGAAGACAAAGCAATTTCACAACAATTTCCACTTTAACTTTCTTTTCAAGCCTTTAGAAAATACATTAGAAATTTTGAAATTTTTTCTTGTTTCTTTTCTTAGTTGTAACCGCACTATGAAACCTTTATTCTTGTTCCTCTTCTTGGGGCCTTTGGCTAATTCACCATCATATCTTGGGCCATCTTGAAAATTACCCGAATGTGTCATTTCTCTTTCCTAAAACACTTTGACCTAGTTAACGTCCCATCATTGTCTTCGTTGAACCTTCACCTCGTGATGAGCTCTCTTCCAAACTTGTCATTGAAACTCCACCTTCAAGTGAGTTTTCTTCTTCAGCTTGTATATCCCTCTACACTTCTCTCCTTCTAGGATTATCACATCTCCTTGGCTAATCGTGATGATTTCGTGTTGCACTTAGATCTGACATCCCTTGTAGTCGACCACCCCTATGGATATTAGATTGTACCGTGCCTTCGAGATATACTGTACTACCTTCAGAGCACGCAGCATCCCATCTCTATCTGTAACATTAACTGTCTCAGTGTCGATGATGTTGCAAGCCGAGTCATTCACATCTTGACAGTCCCTTCTTTTTTTGCAACCAAGGAGTTGAACATCTCTTTCTAAAAGTATACATGAATCACATTATCAGAATTTAACACCATTTATGAGGGTTGACATCTTCTTCAGTTTCAGGACAAGGTGACGGTGGCTTCTCCAGTCACTCGACAAACTGAATGATAGACGACATGGCTAAGTTTTGCCTAGGCTCTCAACTATTCGGTAATTGGTTGTACATTTCTATTCCATCATCTATTAAAGATGTATTAGGGATCTCAAATTATAACCAATGCTGCAAATAATAAAGTCTACGACTCTCTAAAGAAAAAGAAAAGACAGATCTAAGGTTTTTGCCATCCTTAATACCTTACTCTTGCTAACAATGCTGGAAGCTAACCAGATGTGGCGGTGCAGGATGATGATTTCAGCTATTTGAGAGTGTTAATCATCAAAGGGAGACCAAAGAAGACACACATCAGAGTATTAGTGAAAATTTTATGTCAGAAATTGGCTTACTGGAAGAATAAATACCTTTGCCAGCAAGATTGAGTATCATCTTCAGTTCTTATCCATCATATCTATTCAGAACAATGGACATTCTTGTTCACATTTTGAACTTAATTGGCAAGACAATTAGGGATTTCGTGTGGGGAGGGGAAGGTAAACTGCATCTTATCAACCGGAATCAATCTTGTCAACAAGTTTGCAAGGGAAGATTGAGACTAAGGGGAGTAGCTTCCCCATTTTAGAGCTTTACTAGCAAAGCAGGAATTGAAGGTGCTCACAACACCAAATAACAGTGGGAAAACTCTTGTTAGAGCTAAGCATGGCTTAAATAGTGGGATTAAAACTCAACCACATCAATATCTTCATGGACGTGGAAGGAACTTCATAATTGTCTGTAATGCAGACATCAACACACCAAAAGTTTGGAGCATTTATCATCGTTGGAGAAGATGTGCCAACTCAACGTGAATCTAGTAGTTCTAGTAATATAAGAATTAGTAGTTTCTATCTCTAATAATTTTGGTTTCTTTAGCTTTTTGATTGATTTTCAGGAGTTTTACTTTCTTTAGTTTAGAATTGTAGGATTCTATCTTTAAAATAATAATTCTATTTAGATTAGGAGTTTTAATTATATTCAAATTTTCTAAAAGCCTGTATAAGGCCTTCTTGCATCAAATAAAAAATGCAATGAAAATTATGAGGATTTTTCTTTAAATTTGAGTGAGTTTTGAGATCTTTCTAAATTTCTCTCTTTGTGTGTGAAACCTTAGGGAAAACTTAAATCAGTGGTGTGAAATCTTAACTAGCCTACCCCCTTACTCCAATTCTCTCTTCTTTCCTCTAAAAAAATCCCTTTTCTAATTCTCTCTCAATCTCCCATAAATAAATTTCTTTCTCTAAAAAAAATAGATCCGTGCGAGCAAAATTCAGCCACCAATAAGCTACTTTGTTCGGGTCATAACTTACTCATCCAAAGCCTAAATACACACAATTCAAAGCATTGAAATCGTAACAAAAAGAGCTACACTACTACAGAGTCTCAGAGTAAGAAACAGAGAGAAACTAGGTTTTATTCACAGGTAACCAAGAAATACAATTTCAATTCACGAATATTTTTTAAGTTTGATTTTACATCTCTGATTCCTTATCGATCTTGATCTATTTGTCCACATAAATTGTGAGTTGTGAGAATCTGTTTGTCATGTAGTCCAATATTTTCTCTCTTGATAGTAGAATATGATAACATGTATAACTTGATATTTGAAATAAATTAAAGAAATTGCATGTTAAAAAAATATCATTAATATTAACTATTTTAAACTTTCCTGTCAATGATCATTTTTATTAGTGTGATTTATCTGAGTTTTTTTTTAATTTATTGCTTCCGCCCATGTACACGTTTCACATCAGCTTGTATATTGTTGGGAAATATGAAGAATTAAATGTGAATCTTTGAGTTGAATTATGACGAGATCCGTTGACAGAATCAATTGCATAATGATTGGAGTGTGTTCTCTTTCCATTGGGGATGAACGTCGTATATTCACATGTTCAATTCGACTTTGAATAAATGAGATATTCAAGTCTAAAGTTTGCTTAATTCAAAAGTCAAAATGGGACTAAAGATAACTAAAAGCATTTAGTCCCACGTTAATCATGGGATGGAGGTTTGAAGTGTTTAAATAGAGAAAAATGGGAACAAAGGGTGTGCCCTTTGGGTACTTGGAGTTTTCGCGTGCGATTAGGGGGAGGAAACTATGCCCACACGCGCGCCGGCAGCTGCGGCGGCCTGCCAACCGGCGCCGGGTGCCGGGTGCCGGGTTCCCTACCCGGTCCGGTTCTTTTTGAACTGGGTCTCACGGGTATGGGATACAGTAGATCGCACCCGCTCCGCTATCCGGACCCGCAACAGCGCAACGGCTGACAGGAAACCTCCGTGAACCGTTATAATGGTTGGGACCTGCCACAGCGCAACGGCTGACAGGAAATCGCCAAAATCGCCGTGAACCGTTACAATGGTTGGACGTTTTCTGTTTAAAACGAACTGTCGCAACGGTTCAGACCAAACTGTTACAACCGTTCGGACGGGTTTGCCCCTCCTGGAGCGCTATAAATAGCGCTCCTTTTCTCCCATTTTAAAAAACAGAAAAAATACAAAACAAATCCCTCTTCCTTCTTCTGCATTCTGAATTGAACTTCCTTCTTCTACATTCTGAAGTGAAAGTCTGCATTCCAGATTCTGAAGTGAAAGTGAAGATCCGAAGTGAAAGTGAAGAAGAAGTAACTCGGATTCTGAAGATTCATTCTGAAAGAAGGCTTAGAAAATTCAACAGATTCTTTAATAAAATTGTTGTCTGAATCTGTGACTTTCAAAGAAGAATATTCTTCTATTTTCCTCCTTTCTCTACGGTGGGTGTTCCTTCAAAGTAAAGACAAATATTCTCCCTGAAAATTTTCTTAGTCCTACTGCTTTGATAATCCTGTGAAGGTACTGGTTAACTACGGTTCGACCGTATGGCAATTTGGTAGTGTTATCCAAATAACGTGAAGGAGTGTTGTATCATGGGAGACCAGCGTCCAGTAACCCATTAACACCATAGCGGGGGATATAATTGTCTTAAGGAGATTCGCTATGAGCGTATCTCACTTCAAGTACTGTATAAGTGAATTAATTTTTTTTATACAGGGGTTATACTGATATTCAGTATATTGAGACTGACTTATACCAGTCTAGTTGGTATTTAAACAAGGAAGGTAATTGGAATGTTCTATTGAACGGAAAACCTCCCACCTGATATTCACCGATCTGACCTATTGGAACGGTGATATTGATTAGCTGTCAGATTGATCCTACAAACTAACATATATATCCCAAAGCATATACGCCCAAGCATAACTAATTGGAGTTAAAAGGGGGGATTGGAGCTTAAAGTATTGCAGGATGCATAGGCTAGGGATAAACCCCTTGTTGCCTTATGAACTACATTGTCAACAGCCACTCTGTAGATATTGTTAGTTTTCTACCCCGAACTTGGAGAATGGTATATGGACAAGCTAAAAAGCTTACCAGAGTTCATTCGTGCTGAGTTTACCAAAATTCAACCTAACAAAGAAAACAAGACACACCTACCTGGACAATTAACATAGAAAGAATATATAATTTTAAAGAGTCTTACACAAACATGTGGAAAAAGTTGAGACAAAAATCGGAATAAAAAGGATCCATCACCATTACCAGTGAAGATATGGGCCACAAGGAGAGTGTAGTGGTGTGTTTGGAAGTTAGTTAATGGCAGACTTCCTGCAAGAGATTGGCTATAAAAGAGAGGATTAACTGGGAACATAAAATGTGGGTTATGTCATATAGATACCAAAGAGGATGCTCTCTACTTTTATTCTTTACATGTCCTACAGTACAACCGATCTTAAACAAAGCGCAATGTTGAAGTGGATTCGGACTGATTCCACACAGCATGCAAGAAGCAAAATCATGACTGACAAAGAAAAGAGGAAAAAAACCAATGAAGGATTCTAAAGTGAACAGTATTACCTATGGTGCTATGGTACTGTTGGACATACATAAATGGAGAAAACTTATAACACTGATAATTCTGAAAGTCTAGAACAATTAAATTCACAAACAATTCTTTTCGTCCATGAAAAAGTACGAGGACTAGAGAATCTGAAGAAGAAGGAAGAGGGTGGAAATGGAGAGACAATACGTGCTTGGATTAACAATAGGTTGCATAGCCAACAACTACTAATTAACTGATGCATCTTTCTTTACGACCATATGTATAGGCTTTGCCATAACAAAAAAATGACCACCTTGCTTCTCCTACACATGGGGGGAAAGGTTCATATCAGGTATGATATCATCTCCATAGCTTCATACAAATCGTACGTATTCTTTCTTTAAAAAGGGACATAGTGCTACCTTGTTCGTTAGAGGGCATTGTTGGGACTAGACTGGTAACACAAATCCCTTCACTGCTTGCAAAAACTCTCATTGTAGGTGGGCTCCTTAATATTGAGGGCTAAAGATAAGTACTTACTGATTTAGATTCACATCATTTTAGTCCTTTCATGAGATCTTAAGCCTTCCTTTAATTTATAAATTGTTTTTATTTAAATGGTTTTTAAATCTCAATAAGATGAAAGGAAATGGAGAATTTGTACTTTTGTGAAAAACTGCTTCTAAATTCTGTTTTACAATTATGACGAAGATGAAGTCAAGGGGAACAATGTGCCCTGTAAGGCAATCACATTGGCTCCATTCAAATCAGAATGGATAATGGTGTGGTTAAGACGCTGACAGAGGTTCGACATGTTCCAAATCTGATATCTTTGGGTATTATGAATGACAAAGGTTACAAGTTTTCAGGTGAAGATGCACTTCTTAGGGTTAGTAAATGTTCCTTGGCTGTGATGAATGGAGTAAATGAAAGAAGTTTGTTTATTCTCTAGGGGAAGACAGTCACAGGTTCAGCAACATTAGTATCAATAGAGAAGTCAGAGGCTGATTTGACCAAGATGTGGTATATGCAACTTGGCATATGAGCAAAGGGTATGACAGTTCTAAGCAAGTAAGGTTTGCTTGGAGGCCACAACAATGCTGATTTGGAGTTCTGTGAGCATTCTATCTTCGGTAAGAACACTGAATTCAGTTCTATAAGGTAGTGCATCGATCAAAGGCGACTCATGATTACATCCATGCAGATGTCTTGGACCCTTCTAGTGTTCCATCTAAAGGTGGAGCTCGGTATTTTCTATCTCTGATTGATAATTATTCCATTAAGGTTTGGGTCTACATGCTAAAGCAGAAGAGTGATGTCTTTAATATCTTCAAGAAATGGAAGGTCCTGATGGAGAAGCAAACTGAGAAGAAGGTCAAACATCTCCACTCTGATAACAACATGGAGTTCTGTTTGAATGAGTTTGGGAGTTCTGTAAAGATGAAGGCATCTCAAGGCATCGAACAGTCAGAGAGAGCTCATAACAGAACAGAGTTGCAGAATGGATGAACATGAGTCTACTTGACTTAATGTATCAATAACATAATATCACCTCTTTTTACACTTTATTCCATGCATACATGCGTTCGTTCATACATTGGGGACAATGCATGAGATAGGCGTGGGAGAGGGTCTAACATGTAACATCTAACATCTAACATGTAACATACTTAACATGATAAAAAAATTTACTAACATACTAACATAGGTAGATACTAAAAAAAAATTTTTTTTTAAACTTTTTGAAAATAATAATATTTTGATTTAATTTTGTAAGTAATTAAGTTAATTTTAAGGAATAGAAAATCATAATTAGGATTTCTTAATACTTGATTAAAAATAAGATTATTTGTTTGGATTTTAGGTTAGGAAGAAAAATTGAAAAAGTAATTTAGGCTTAATTTTTACCTTGATGAATATGCATATTTTATACACTTATACACTTTGGATTCAAAACAAAGACTCTTGTACCTTAGAAAAAAATATATATATATGAAAATAAACAAATCTATTATTGATTAGCTAGGTACTTTGGCTTAAGAAAGTCATGATATTTACGCGAAAGGTAATTAGGTAAGTTTGAAAAATTATTTATATATATAAATATAATATATGTATTAACATATTTAATAATCAATTAGTTAAGTATTAGGGCCTCAAGAAGCCTTAGTATTTACATAAAAAAAAATTAGATGAGTTATACATATTAAAAAAAGAAGTGCTTAAAGGGCAACGAAGTGGTAATACTTCGAACTTCTTTCAAAAAAAAGGAGAAAAAGTTATATATATATATATATATATATATATATATATATATATATATATATATATATATATATAAGGCATAAGAATTGAAGTTGAAGAATCCAAATCAAAATTCACAATCAATAAGGTGCATATGACTTAGGGTAAAATAATAGACTAAGTAATAAATTTAGATTTATTCCTAACCTAGAATGATAATACATACTTGTATAAAGACTAAGTATGGGAATAAATAATTATGTGATCCAAAGACTTATAAATTAACTTGATTTTTGTAAAAAACTTTCAAATATATTTCTCTTTCAAAAATGAGTTTTCAAAAATACTAACACTTTATTTTTCTTTCTTTTATGAATTTTGTTGGTATAATTCACTGAAAATTCTCACGAGATAACACTCATCCTCTAGGGAAAACCTAGAGTTTAAATGGCTTGTTACACGTGCTAAGTGCAATGATGATTCCTACGAAAATGAGTTAGTTTAGTTTTTCTTTTTGTTTTACTCGAGGACAAGTAAAAGATAGGTGTAGGGTGTGATTGTTCATCAAATGTACAAATTTTTTGTCATATTTTTACATTTATTTATTATTAAATATTTCTATGTAATGATATTTTTGCTTAGTATTGTACAGACCTCCATAAATCATAGAAGAAAAGAAAAAAGATTAAAGAAGCCTAAAAGTTTAAAAGAAGCTCAAGAGCTCATCAAGCCCATGCAAATTTAGAAATAATCCTATCCTAATTCAGAGATAAAAGAGACAAATATAAATCAAGTTGCTTGAGCTTCAAGTCAAAAATAAAGGAGAAGAATTTAATTTTAAATTCAAATGTATAAATAACTTGTTTCTTAAGTTATTTAGAAAACAAGATTATTTTAAAATTTTGAGATCAAATGAAGATTGGAGGATATATCTCCATATGAATGGAGGAGACGAAGCTAGAGCCCAAAACACATGCCCTGACACCCCTCCTTTGCCGCGAAAAAGCTAATTTTCGTGGCTTTCTGGTGGCGGTTTGCGTGGCAGTTTGGTATGTGTGTTCGACTGGGACTCTCCCTTCTATTTCCCCTATAAATAGAGAGGTAGAGCCAAAGAGAGGAGAGAGCTCAAAAGATCAAAGTTTAGATTTTCTTTAGTTCCTTATTTTTCTTTCTGAATTTAGTTTAAATTTTTATGTTTTAAAAGCAAGCGGAAGATTTGTAAGAAGAAGAACAAGCCATTGTAATTTGAGATAACAGATCAATATAAGGTGCTTTTGTTCTTTTCATATCTCCGTTATTTATTTGCTTTGTTCTTTATTTTTCTCTTATTTTCATGTAATCTTTTTTATATAATATGCTTAGTTTAGATTACACCATGAATAACTAAATATCTTTTCATGACTTGTTAATATCACCATCATGAACCTATAGTAGTAAACAGAGAACCTAATTAAATTCTATACATGCTTAAACCCTAAGTTTATCACATGAAGATAGTAATTAAGTCAACTAGTTACTAGCACTCTTTAACTATTTTTCTTAATCTATGCTTGATAATTATCTTGATATTTTAATGTTAAATTGTAACTAGGGCTATTTCAATTAGAACCTTAGTATTTGTCTTAAGTGTTTTACTAGAATCCTAGGGTATATTATTATGTTTAGGGTTTAGCGTGAAAGTAATCTCTAGTTAATATTATTTATTTATAATGGTAGATTATTAGCAGGTTGTGATCCTTCTCTATATTGATAACAACAAAACTTTTTCAACCCAATCTTTTTCTTTAACTTCTTTAAAAAAAGAAGAAAGTGTAAGGAAACAAAAATACTGAAAAGTTTCCACCGCATCTCTCCCTGAGGTTCGGCCCGTTTACCCCTATCTGCACAAAGAGTTCAGAGCCACCCTACATCAGATAATACTTTTTATATTCTCTATATTCTCTTTACCAATCAGATCCACAACCTTAAATGGAGTAGCACACACCATCAGTAGGATTAAATGCAATCTTCTGAAATATTCTATCTTAACTATAGGAGACTTTTTGATATCTCGGACTATTGCATTAGTGCACTTTATGTGTATTGAAAAGGACCAAGTTGAAATAATTTTTTATATACTGACTATATTAATAAATTATCACCTCATGATTATTATGAGTGCTTAAACACGTAATCCCGAAATGTTTAATGAACGTGTGTATATTGTACTTGTCACTTTGATTCATTAAGAAGTGACATTCTTTTATGAGTCAATAGCTTTATTGAGTTGAGTGATAATGTAATATGTACGATAGACTTTATTCATTGACAGAATTCATGTCCCGATATGAGAGAATGATGATGTCCTCTTGAGAAGCTTATAAGTTTTGTGCATGTCAAACCCTGCAGGTGGATTTAATTATCCGACAAGACAAATAAGTTAAGTGATAGGTATCAAGGACAAGATGTCAATTAAATAAAATTGTTAATCAACGGACATTAAAAATCTTAACATGGGGAGATTTAGGCATATAATAATAAAAATCTTGAAAGTAATTTTGAGATAAGGACAGGAGTGCAATTACAATTCTTTAGTGGACTGAATTGTAATTTATGAATTTAAGGATTCTAATTCGAGTTGAATTAGGTTTTCGTACTTTCATTAAAAGTTTGATCCTTATTTGATTCCTAGTGGTCCCTATCGCAGTTTATATATTGCCTCCTATAGCTCTTGGTTGTAGTACGATCATACAGAAGAAACAAAAGAGAAAAATCCTAACTTCTAAAAGGTGGCAGTAAAAACTGAAGGAGAGATCAGAAGTTCAGAACCCACCCTCCATCTGATCTAGAACTTTGAGAATATGATAAAAGATCATGAGGTGTTCGAGACATCTTCCCAGTTCATAGTTGAATATTGTTCACGAGATCAATCTAGCGAGATCTCGAAGGTATAATCATAATCTTTGTTAAAACTATAAAACCGCATGTGCATAAGATTTTGTTGTTTAACCTGTATCCGTTCAAGTCGATCTCAAAAATTTTTCACACTTTCAATTGGTATCAGAGCGTACCATGATCACAAATATAGTCTGAACAGGCCATGTTGTCCATGAAACCAAATCGCATATACCATGTATCATACGCATGATTGTTTGTGCTAAGTTAACCCCTGTTTTGCAGCATTAATCCCGCTATTATGGTCACGCAATATATATTTACTGTTTTATGTGATTAGATCCCACGAGGATTGTTCGTGCTTAATTGCATAGTGGATGGTTGTAAATTATATTTTTATCCATGATATTTATTCACGGTTATTAATAAAGAATAGGATTTAATATTGCATACCTGTTGACGACGAGATCTTGATGTCTGCGGTGGTTCTTAGAGTCCTCGGAGACAGTCTCGGGGTCTACTCAGTGTCCTCGGAGACAATTCTTGGACTTTACTCGGAGTCCTCGGAGACAGTCTCGGGGTCTACTCAGAGTCCTCGGAGACAATTCCTGAAATTTACTCGGAGTCCTCAGAGCTAGTTCCGAAGTTTACTAGGAGTCCTCGGAGCTAGTTCTGAGAATACACGAAGTTTGTTCTTGGAGATAGTTCTCGAAGTTCCTTAGTGGAGCTGCTAAGACAAGCCGAAACAGATTCCAACTAGGTTCTGAAAGTAGAGATCTGTTTAGGTTTCGAGAGCGCTGCCCTCGAACCCACGCAACCTGACCGGGCGAGTTGATCTCCGGGACCTAACCGGGTAGATCAATCCCCGTAATACTCTGCGGAGCGCAAAAAGGAGACTCTGACCATAATAGCTGGGATCATATTTCTATATTGTGATATTTGCTCGTTGTTGTGATTTGTATTGTATATCATGTATGTTAATTTCTAAATTAGTGGTACCCTTTGTGCATGCGGACAATATGGCTTATAATACTGACCTTAGATCACAATTATAACCCTCATTTTTATAAAAGTACTAAGTGGGAGAGAGATTTATTTTAATCTCACGGTCTCTATCACCAGTTCGTAGGTGATGTAATTGATTTTGCATGTTGGCCTTTGGAGGCTTCTTTTATATTAGACAGAGTCAATTACGGAGTCTTCAATTTGAACTTTCTCAATGGATAGTTTTAGATGGTTGATAATCTGATATTTCTCTCCCACTGAGGAGTATTATACAGATTACTTGATCCAAAATTAAGTCATGGTATATACTTAGTTATAAACAACCATATCCTCACCATCTGAGTCATGCTTATAGGCCCTGTTCACGAATTGATTTTCCTATTGTACTCTTTTTTTTTTTTTTGAGAAAGATACGTAAGTCTACATCATATTGTAATTTGAGCAATTAATTTTAAGACTACGTATAGCACCCATGACTGGGGGATTCAAGCCCATAACCTTACAAAGAATATATTAAAAGTGTCATCCAACCCCAGCTAAGGTTCACCTGATAATTTAACACAAATTAAATCCACACAATTTCTCTATTTCAGCCTAAGAATTAAAATTTTATGCTTAACCGTCCTCTACCTTGACTTTACTGTCATCTCCACTTATTAAAAGATATATTACTGAGTATAAGTGGCACTTATTAAAATCTGTTCTTAGAAGGTGTTATCCATGAAAAGGATCAATTACATATGCCAAATTTGATATGTGTCATGGGCATACAAAGGACCTCATAACCCGTAAAAATTTAACGGGAGGTTGGACATTATGTTGAAGCAATTACTTGTCAGATTCTATGTATTCATCATTCTGAACTACAATCAAGCTTTTTGGTGAAATATTGGCACTATGTATAATATCTGGACTCTCAATAGTTTCATACAAGTGTATGAGATAAATGATTGGGATAAAACCGCACACAAAAAGTGTTGTTTTGAAATCAAGTGATAAAAGTGTGTGTGCTTTGGCTTCTTCGATACTTCCGTTATAGCATAGAGGCTAAATGGGTCGAATGCACAGGGACAGGAAGCGATAGAAGATTTACCGGTCTATTCACTGTGTGTTAATGATTTTTTTATGTTTTAAAGAATAAAAAGAAAAGCAAATAAAGAATGAAAAGAGAAGAGTACGGTGGAAACAAAGATAGAAACATTGAAGAGAAGATATTTGTGATTTTTTAAATTATTTCTAAAACAAAGTAAAAAGGAAAGAAAACTCATGACTACTAACTACCAATGGCTCCACTAACCATGCTAACTTCTTAATAATAGTTGCCTCACATGTATCCTTAGCCATCACCAGTCCTTAGTTCAAGAGCGTTTCAAAGCATGACCCATAAGATCACTTCCACATCCTACTCAACAACAAGTGCAAGTTACACTTAAACCATCAAAACTAACTAGATCAAGTATGGAATAAAGTAATGATAATTTGTTAAAGAGTTAAATGTTAGAGTATTAGAATCCATCATCATGAGCCATCAATGACTCTTGTAAGAGTAAGGCCAAGTAGAGGCTATCAGATTCATGTGGATTATCAAGTAAGGAGTTAGCAAGTTAGTGCTTAGTGGTTAATTGCCATGAGAGAAAAAGCTAAGCAAAGAGTTAGAGAGAAGAAAAAAACCAATATAAATAAGAAAAGAATCTTTCATGGAATGTTACCTTCCATTACAAGAACCCTAACTTTCATCCTATGCATCACTCCCTTCCCTATTTTATGATCTACAAAAGAAATGAAATATAAAAGAAAGAAGAACACTACACTAAACTACACAAATAAGAGAAATCTACCCTAAAAACGCTCCTCCCTTTATCCTGAAAAACCTTAGGTAGTTATAGGCTAAGGGGGACACCAGGGGAGCATCACGGGGCCATAAGTCAAAACTCGACACGTGGCCCCACTAGAAAGCCGTGAAAACGCAGTTTTTGTCGCATTTTCTTGGCCTTTCTGGGGCCGCGCGCACCGTGCCAGGATGTGCAGTCTCTTGCTGTACACCACTTCTTATACCTCATGTCGTTTCGTCAGAATCTACTCCCAGAATTGGCAGATAGGCTTCCCAAAGTCAATGGCTATATTTAGGCTCTAAAAATCATCAAATAAATGAGATTTTTGGGCTTTTTCTTCGTTTCACACAATAGACATAGGAATATACAAGAGAGGTGCTATTAACAGATATTAATATTGAATAAATGTGAAGATGTGATATAAAATATGAAATTTTGGAGACTAATCATACCTTAACACTTATCTTTTACTTGTCCCAAGTAAAACAGAAAAACTAATTAAGAAAATTATTACACCACTTTTGCTAGTGGTGCGATTGTACTAAGCATGTGCAACAAATCATTAAATCTCTAGGTTTTCCTGGAGGAGCTTTGTCTCCTGAGGATTTTCAACGGATTTACACCCAGAAAATCCATAAATATTAGTATTTTGAAAATATATTTTAAAATAGAGAAAAGTGTTGAAATATTTTTGCGAAAATTTAAGTGATCTAAGGTCATAGATTAATCAGAAATTATTCTTTCCTTAAACTAAGTCCAAACGCAAAATCTTATTATAAATTAAATATGACAATTTAAAATTGAATCAATTCTTTGATCGTTCATAAAAACTCTTAGAAATATGCACTTGTGAATAGTGAAAATTTTTGTGACATCGACTCAACTTTCATGCCATTTATTTATATCAATTTTTTTCTTTCCTTATTTTTTTTAAAGGCTTTTTAGCTTACTCAGGTAGTGAACCTTTAGCCGGTTATCCCCAAACCAGATGGTTTTAGGGAACCAGATGAGAAAACATCGCTCGGGCTTAAGGACTCAAGTAAATAAGGCCACAAAACTAAGGGAGATTATTTTGTTTTTTCATCATTTTAAGCGTGAATAATCATTCTTCCTAAGGCATAACTACCAGCTTCAATAAGTGATTTTTATTATTATCAATTTATATATGTGTGTGTGTGTGTGTGTGTGTGTGTGTGTGTGTGTGTGTGTGTGTGTGTGTGTGTGACATTTTCAGTCTTTGTTTCAATTCCAAAAAAAATTGTGTAAGTGTGAAGTGCACATATCTAAGGCAAAAATTTAAGATCAAATTATCTTTCCAATCTTACTTTCTTATCCTGAAATTTAAACAAGATCTATTATTTTCACTCGGTTTAAGAATTCATAATTTTAGATCTTCTTAATTCCTAAAATCCTTTTAACTTTCTTAAAAATAAATCAAAACTATTTCTCTTATTTTAAAAAGTTTTGTAAAAAGAAAAGAAAAGAATTTCTATACAAAAGAAAAATCTAAAAATTTTCTAAAAATAAGTGTAAAAGAAAGAAAGCTTAGAACAACCTACGTTAGTAAACACTCCCCCACACTTATCTTATGCATTATCCTCAATGCATCGTGAATGTATATATGCATGAAACAAATTGGGAAAAAAATTATTTCAAGATGGTGGTCTGATTGGTCCACAAAATGCGGCCCAATTCAAAGATCGTGGATCTCAAAGGAACCCACCGGTGACCTCTTTAATATAACCCATTAAAAGAACGATTGAGTGAATGGTCTTATTTAAAAAATTATCTCCATCTAATTTTAATTTTCAAAAATAATTCTTGAGTTATTTTGTTCAACACCTTTATCCAATAATGAAGTGTGAGTTTGGGAGATGATTGATTTAGGCTCCAAAGGAACAAATACTGACTCGGGAAGTTGACTTACCTTAAGTCTGAATTCAAAAGTGGGAGTCAAAATTGGTTCAAAAATGAGGTCCAAATAAAAAAAATTGATGTTCACACACTTGCCTCATCAATGAAGTGTGATCGAAAGATATTGGTGATTCTATTTCATGGTGTAATGATACAGGATTCAATGTTGACTTCGGAATACGAAAAAAATATGTTAAAGATACCAGAGTCATTATTGAATCAAAAAATTAAATAGAATTACCAATTTATGGATCTGGATCACATTCATGCTCAAATTCAATTTCAGAGAAGGGATAACTTGTCAAAATGTCAATGGAACTATCAAAACTTGGAGTTTGGTCAAGTTTAAATGGATGAGCTCAAATTGAATCTTGGTTTTCAAAATAACATGATTCTTCAGTCTAATTGATAGGGCTAGAGATATAAGGATTGGCCAAAGGTTGATAAGAAAGACTTTTCTCACTCCCATTGATCAATTCGCTCATTATTGAGTCTAACCTACTAATAGGCCGGGTAACAGAATTTTTGCAATTGGTTCTTCTTGAAACGATAAGTATGAAAGTTGATTTTGAAAATTGTGATGAAATTGTGAATCCGTCAGATTTTTTGATTGTTGCTCGGATTCACGAAAAGCTTCCATATTCATTTCCAGGATGCAATTTTTACAATCGGATGTTCTAGAAAAGTGGTATGTGAAGCTTAGTGCTGGGAAAATGGTGGTCCAACATGTTTTGACAATATCGCTCGATCTCACTCAAGCATTTCATGCTCAATTTCAGAACTAATGGTTATTCATTTTGAATTAGTAAGACTGAAAAGATGAGTATGACTTTTGAAAATTTGGTTGAAATAATGAGTCCAACATATTTGACATTGTTGCTCTGTTTCAAAGACTTCCATACTCTTTTTAATTCAGATTTTTCTTCACTTGGATGTTCTAGAAAAGAAGTATATAAAGTTTGATGTGGGAAGGATTGTGAATTGAGTAAGTTTTGAATTTGTTGTTGGGACTCGAGCATGGCTTCTATATTCTATTCTAAATCGGATATTTCTTTAGTTCGTGGATCAGGAAAAGGAGTATATGAATCAAAATCGGGGAATGAATATTGTGAAAATGTGGACAAGGTGGTTGACAATTTGAGTCGAGGGAGGTGAATCCCCACGGACTCTATGAAGTGTTGAAAATATTTTGAAAATTATGGTCATAAGATTGGGGGTATGGGTCATATTGAGTCGGATAAACCCAATCAGGCCTATATGGATGGGTCATGTTGTGTATAGTCAGGTTGGAGTGGTCTGAGTCAAATGAGGTCAGGGTGAAATATGGATTCATATTAGGATTAAAAAAATTATTGTTGTTGAAATCTATTTCACAATTTATAAAAAAGAGAAACAAACAAACAGATAAACAAAAAGAACAAGAAAAAGAAAAAGAAAAAGAATAAGAAAACAAGCCTATGTTAGGGTTGACTTATATAGATGACTCCTAACTGGTTAGGCTGTCCTCGAGGGATATCTTGTAGAAATCTGACCACAAGTTAATCGGCCAGGTAGGGGCAAGACCAGTGGGAGGTATGCATGCTGGAGCAACGGGCCTAATTATGTTAAATCACTGTTCTTCAAGATTTCGCCTCTAATCCCCAAACTTAGACACCAATTTGACAAGAGTCAAACTCTAACAACTTTCCTCTTAGGTCAATCTCTTAAATGAGTTCGAGATGTCCCTAGGGTCATCTAGCAAGTTTTATTAAGACTTGGGTTGTGTGAGTAGAAAGGTGATTTTTGGGCTAAGAAAGGCTAATGACTTCCCCACCTTATCTTATGTTGGATTTTGCTCTTAATTTCAATTTGTGCAAGTGTGTAATATGGATAAGAATGAACACACAAAGCGAGTAAATCACTCAAGTGTTTGTCCTAAGCTATATGCAATGCAATATGTACACCTCTGTCAAGATCGCGACATAAGAATAAAATATAATATATTGGAATGAAAATTGACATGTGGCTAGATGTAAATGTCTAAACCGTTTTAAAACATTCAATTGCCATATTTTAGTTCTTTAAATTATTACAGTGCACAGGTAATCTAAACAAAAAACTAGCACCAAAAGATAGCGATATACAAATATTTACCCAACCACACAACAACTTTTGAAGCACTTCCTCCCGGTTTTCTTGAGCAGGGAGATGCAAGTAAGTGTGGACTTCTGTAATGATAAAATTTTGACCTACATACCAAAAAATAAAGAAAAAAAGTTAACAAAAATGTGAGATCAAACCATTCCAATCCCGGGAATGGCACCAAAATTTGTTCGTGGTAAAACTGAGCGCAAGAAGTGTTATTTTGAAATCAAGCAATAAAAGTGTGTGCGCTTTGGCTTCCTCGATGCTTCCGTTATAGCATAGAGACTAAACAGGTCAAATCCATAGGGACGGAAAGCGATAGAAGCTTTACCGGTGTGTTCACGTGTGTATTAACGGTTCTTCTATGTTTTAAAGAATGAAAAGAAAAGAAAGCAAAGAATGGAAAGAGAGGAGTATGATGGAAAAAAGAAAGAAACATTGAAGAGAAGATATTTGTGATTTTTGAAATTATTTCAAAAATAAAGTAAAAAGGGAAGAAAACTCATGACTACTAACTACTAATGGCTCCACTAACCATACTAACCTCTTAGTGATAGTTGCCTCACATTTATCCTTAGCTATCACTAGTCCTTGGTTCAAAAGCTTTTCAAAGCATGATCCATAGGATCACTTTCACATCCAACTCAACAAGTGTAAGCTACACTTAAACCATCAAAATGAACTAGAGCAAGTATGGAATAAAGTAATAGTAACTTATTAGAAGTTAGATGTTAGAATATTAGAATCTATCATCATGAGCCATCAATGACTCTTGCAAGAGTAAGACCAAGTAGAGACTATTAGATTCATGTGGATTATCAAGTAAGGAGTTAGCAAGTTAGTGGTTAGTGGTTAGTTGCCATGAGATAAAAAGCTAAGCATGTAAAGAGTTAGAGAGAAGAAAACCAATAGAGATAAGGAGAAAACCTTGCATAGAATATCACCTTCCTTTACAAGAATCCTAACTTTCATCCTATGCATCTCTCTCTTCCCTATTAGATGATCTACAAAAGAAATGAAAAATAAAAAAAAGAAGGACACTACACTAAACTACACAAATGGGAGAAATCTATCCTAAAAATTCTCCTCCCTCTATTCTGAAAAACCTGGGGTATTAATAGGCTAAGAGGGCACCAGGAAAGCATCAGGGGGCCATGAGTCGAAACTCGACACCTGGCCCCACAGAAGGCTGCGGAAATGCAATTTTTGTCACGTTTTCATGGCCTTTCTGGGGTCGCGCGCATCGCGCCAGGGTGTGCAGCCTCCTGTTGCACACCACTCCTTGTACCTCCTGTCGTTTCGTCAGAATCTGCTTCCAGAATTGGCAGATAAGTTTCCCAAATTCAATGGCTATATTTAGGCTCTAAAAATCACCAAATAAATGTGATTTTTGGGCTTCTTCTTCATTTCACACCATGGACCTAGGAACATACAAGAGAGATATTATTAACAGAATTTAATTTTGAATAAATGTGAAGATGTGATATGAAATATGCAATTTTGGAGACTAATCAATGAACTAATTCTCATTAAACTATATTTTTTTCACTAAATGTTCACATATTTTGCGGTATCGCCTGTAAATACTCCACCCGTACGATAAGATTTTAATGTTAGTTGAGTTTTTGGTTCCCCGATTGATTGGCCCATAATAGCACATACAGTTTTCCCAACGATCAGAGCAGAGTGAGTGGGGTTTCTAGTATAAATATAGTTTTAATTTTAACGATGGACGTCTTTTAGAATAGTTTCTTTCTTAAAATCCTAATTTAACCCATATTTTAATTCCATGTTCTTCCTAATTAGATTGGAATGGCGGTTTGATGAAACTTTCATTTACTTTTTGTTTACTAGAAATTGGCATGCACACTTTTTACCTATTTTCTGTTTCTTAAGAACTTCTAAATTGAAAACTCGGATGATGAGTCCTCAATGGTCAAAATTGTCCTGAAATTTCAGTAAGGACAGAGGAAAGCATAATTACCTTTTAATTATCCTAGGACCTATGCTATTATGTTTATAGGTCAAGGTTTCCAACCTTTTATCCTCTTTCAAAAATATAGTATATTGTAGTTTGGTATGCACTTTGACCATCTATTTTTTGAGTTTTTCTTTTTATTTTTAGACACTGTTTTCTATTATTTTGCAACAATAGATAATTCACTAGCTAGTATAATAGAAACTTTTATTTTATCATTAATAGTTTTACATGTAAGGCCTATTTGGCTGCTGTAAGTGGCCGTAAGTCGTAAGTCATAAGCAGTAAACACAGTTGTAAGTGAGTTTTAACAAGTAAGTTTTATGGTATTTGGATGGTAATGTAAAATTATAAGTGAAAATGTATATTGTGTTTTACGATGTTTGGTTGGTATAGTGGTCAAAATTTGACCCTCACAAAATAATGTCACGTGTCCAACAATTAAAAGTCGCCATAACTGTCATTCCAAAACCTGCTATTCACTCAAAGGACACTTCCACTCAGGTAGCTCTGATGCTCTCAACCATCCCGAAGCTCTTCCCCTTTCGGAAACCCCAGCTCCGCTCAAGATAGACTCGGGCAACAGATCATCCATAATCTCTCTCGTCAGTTACGCCATGACAACAGATCATCCCTGATCCCTACTGATAGTTTTTAACGTGATCTTCCTCCACGTTCATAGTATGAAACGCCCTCCAGCCTGGGCGGTTATGGACAGAGGTGAGATCTTCTACATGCAATCACAACAATTGCCCATAATCATGACTGTTGCAATAAATCTACACATTCAGATCATATGGTTATGAGGATCATGCCTGTACCATCTGGCTCCATGCACACAAATCAAATCAAATATAAATAGATCTTTTCCTCCAACGAGAAGGGCATTTTTACTTTGGAGACTTTTACTTTCGAGTTAAGCCCAGCACTTAGACTCTAGCATTCAATCCCTGTAATCCTTATAATCTACAGATTATAGTGGATACTTCTCCTCCTCCCCATGGTTTTATCCTGATTTGAATTTCCATGTAAAAATCCTATGTCTCTTTTGTGTGTGTATCTCTCACACTTATAATCCCAGCTCAACTCTACCATCGCTTGTGGTAGGATTGACCGTCTGATCGTTCACGATAGAAAATCTCCACTACAAAACTGGTACTTTCATTGAGATCTGAGTCCCAACACTCAGATTTCTCCCCTATAAATTACCTAGAGGGGGGTGAATAGGTGATGGATATATTAAATGACAAATAATGCGGAATTAAAATTCACTTGCTAGAAACCTAGAAAATACCAATTATAACTCAAGAAATACTTACAAAAAATAAACAATATAAGTGTGCAAGTAAGTAAAGAGTGAGTAGAGTGATAAGAAAAAGAGTTAGCAATCGCAAACATGATGATATGTTCCGAGGTTCGAGCCACTGCTCTACGTCCCTGCCTTCAACACTATGAAGGATTTTTACTATGACTGATCTCACTAGATCATCAACCGTTACAAATACTCGCTAGAGCTCAATGGACACACAAGTCCTCTCTCGCAGTGCCGCTACACCAATATGGAGCTCACTAGCTCACTTGAGGCCGCAACCTCTACAACTTCGCAATAGAAGGAAATTAGTGACTTCACTTGATCACAAAAGGCTCACAAGCACAATCCTATAACCAAGATGAGAAGGTGAAACTCTTTAGGATTTTGTAGTGAAAATACCTTGTAAAGATGTAGAGAGAAGGCTCAGGCTAAAAATCAAGAATGTGAAATTTTGGCTCAAAAGAAAATCTTTTAAGAAAAAGCTAAATCTTGTTGTAAACTTATAAAAACTTAATCAAAACTTTAGAAATCTTATTGTAGGGCCTTTCTACAGTCCCACTAATTATTGGGGATTAAAACATATGGAGAAACCCAAAAGAGTCATTATGAAAAGACCCAAAAAAAAATAGAATATAGCCGTTAGGAAAAAATCAGAAGGAAATTCTTCTGTTAGTCAACTGGCCGGTCGATAGCTAACGATCAGATTTCTGATCGTTGGGGATAGCGGTCGACCGATCGGTCGATCGATGTTCCTAACCAGAGAGCAAAGCTCTCTTCGGTTGACCGAGGCGGTCGACCGACCCAATCGAGAGCAAAGCTCTTGCAGTCGATCGACCGCACGGTAGACTGAAGTGCACAAATGCACTTTGGTGCATGTTAGTCGACCACTCGATCGACCGACAGAGCAAATCTACTCTACTTACGGTCCACCAGTTTGTCAACCGAGTTAGGGCCAAAAGCTAGTTAAGGAAATCTTTTTGAAACCAATTTTTTCCGACAGAATACCCTTTGATCTTTAAATACAAAATAGAGTTCTAGGGACTTGATAGAACCAGTGCTTGATCATGGATCAACACAAAACAAAATTAGAGTTATATTTTGTAAAAACTCTTTTTCTAAATCAAAATTTAATTTTTTTCAAAACTCATTTTTCTAAAACTCGATTTTGAAAATGACAAAGAGAATGTTTTGAACTCTTTTCAAAAATATTTAGGAGTATGAAAGATGTGTGTATGTGTGTGTCAATCCCAAAATCTATCAACATATATCATCTCGATTTTAACAAACGACTATAAATCCTATTTAAAATGCAAAAAGCAAAAATGCAAATCTTGATATAGTCTTCTCTTGCAGTCTTGATCCTTGAGCTCTTCTATGTGCTTAGGCTCTGGGATCTACATCTTCTTGGTTTCCAAGCGTGTGAGTCTTGTAATGGAGCCGAAATACAACAAAGAGTTAACTTAAAACTTTGTTAAATAAAATTGTTAAAAGCATAACTACATTTGTTTTGTTATCATCAAATGACCTTTGCGCCAACAATCTCCTCCTTTTTGATGATGACAAAACACATTATCACAAATAATTTGGGAAGAGACTTCAAGTGAAACTTCCCCTAAACATATGCATATATCAAAATGTGACATATAAGTAAGATGCATCAAAAAATGCATATGAATAGGATATATCAATCAAGCTCTATGCAACCTATCTATCCATACCAAGAATACAGAATTACAAAAGTGTATGCACAAACGGTTTCCTCTAACCAACTAATAACTTCAACCTCCAAACAAGTGATAAATGATTGATTTACAAAGGATACATAAGAATACAAACACATCACATGCCGCCATAGAAGATATGCATTAAATATCAACAAAAAGAAAGAGATACATAACTTTCTAAAGACAATAGTAATATCATAAAAGAAATTTGTCCATAAAAAGGTTCATGCCAACCTCAAAACAAGTTCCATACTACGAAATAAGTACTACAATGTAAAAGCACATGTCCAAACACCAAGTATTACATGTCCACATAAAAAAGTACATGAATAAATACATGAAAATAAAAACTCATAGATAACCCACAAAATCTCTCCCCCTTTTTCTCATCAACACAGAAGGGGTCAATCTTCCTGAAAGTCAAGATCTTTAGGAGGAGCTGGTGCCTCGAAAGGAGCTGGAGGAGGTACCCCGGTGTCAAACAGAGGACCCGATGCAGGAAGGGACTGTGTGTGGACTCTCGGAAGTGGAACATGCCAAGCGTTCCTACTATTGGTTTCATAGACGCATGTCTGGAGATAGCGAATAGAGGAGCACATGTATTGCAGGTCATTCTCAATTCTGTGCTTTATCCTTTCAAAATTTGCAATCATCTTCAGATCATGCTCCCGAAGTTGAGCAGAGAGAGCTGAGTATGCGTCTATAGAGGCTGAGGAGGCTGAGGAGAATCTAGAGGCAACAGCAGAAATGATAGGAGGGGTTGAGGAGCAGGAGCACGCTCCTTAGCACGCATCCTATTTAGGAGAGTATTATTGATATCAACAGACGGTTCGATAGACTGTTCAGTAGAAAGATCAAATTTTAGTTATTTGAGGAGTCGACTGATGAGTATCCTAAATGATAATTGCCGGTTTGAAATCAAGAGGTACTTGGAGACCATGAAATAGATGATGAACTTTGGAATGTTAACTCTAATGCTTTTCAGAAGGCAATAGATCAAGAGGGGAACAGAATCTGGTGCATGACTATACTCTCCTGATTTTGGCAGGAGATAAAACAAATTTTGGTTAGGACATGGGCCATGAATGTATAGTACTTCACCTTCTCGTTCCTAACTAAAGCAGGGTTGTCATCATCGTGAAGTAGAAGAGCTGTAGCGAGGGCTGATTCACCGTCAGGATATTCAAAATCATGATATCAACATTATAAATATCTACACCCTAATAGGAGAGATGTAGCAGATGGGCAAATCGATCTAGAGAAATGTTAATGTCCTTGGCAAGAATCCTAGATCTGACATGATTGTTTTGGACAGTTAGTTTAGAGTAATAAAAAGTGCACAAATTCAGGGTAAACGGGTTCCTTAACAAGAGAGATTGTGTTCAAGATGTTTGCTAGATTCAGGTACTCAAAATCAGCGAGCACAATAATTCTATCAGAAATAACATGCTTATTATAGATCACAGAAAATCTATGAGAAGCATTTTGAGAAATAAAGGGTTAGATGATGATTCGAGTTGCTTATCCTTCTCAGATCTAAGCCTCTTTGACATGATAAAGATGGGAAGATGATAAACAAGGGTTTGGCACGAATTATAAAAAGATTTTTGGAAAAAATTTTGATGTAAAGAAGATTTGAGAGATTAGTGATAATCTTGAAGAATCCAAAAATTTTTCCTTGAAATCAAATAGATCTGAAGTTTTATGGAGAGATCCAACCAATTTTAGGGTTTGATTTGAGATTTGAGGTGATTTGGGAGGATTAGAGGGAAGTGGGATGAAAAAAAAGATAGGGAGGAGGGAGAGAAAGAGATAGTGGAGGAAGAAAGAAATAAGAAAAAGTTGAAGAAGAATAGAGTTTAAAATGGGTAAAATACAGCCAGACCCGACTCACGGTAGACCGCCCGGTCGACTGGCGAAGCTTCTCGGTTACAGTCGGTCGACCGGCTTAGGCCAAAATTATTTTTTTTATTTCAGGTTCTCTCGATCGACCGCCCGGTCAACCGGACCTATTTTAGGTTAACTCAATCGACTGGGACTACTCAAAAACAGTTTTAAAAAATAGGAATTAAGGGCTTTGAGAAAAAAATTTACTTGGATATTTTTATACATAAAATGGAGAAATAACACCACATATTTTATAGGCCTGAAAAACAAATGAAAATAATATCAAAATATTTTTTATTATTATTTTATTTTATTATTATTATTATTATTATATTAACAATATATTTTTCAACAATTAAATTATACAATAAGCCATTGACTACAAGATATTAAAAACGAATACTCTTAATGGGTTCTGAACTTCTCCTCGTCATTCCTCTAGATAAGAAATGAGGCACGTAATTGCTATCTTGATTTATTACTTAAATATGCTTTAAATACATTACCCATCCACCAGATAGATATATATAGACAAAATATATATATATACATGTATATGAGCAAATAAATTAATTTATGCACACATATGTGCAAAGATATCTATCAACCAAATGAGCATGGGAAAATACTATGATATGGGCTGTTAAATCATGGGCTAGGAAAGAACAAAAGCAATGTTAACAGACTAGCTCAAATATAAGCAAGCCATAAAAAAAAAAAAAAATCATGTCTGCATAACTAAAAATAACTAAAACATATTAACACAAAAGAAAAGCTAGCTAATCCTATGCATGTATAGATCTAGTTAGAAATGAAATTTTCAAATAGAGAGTTACCAAACCATAGGCAATCTTCAAAATAGGTGCTTCTTGATAGCGATGCAATATGACGGTTGATCCTTTGAGCTTCGACGCATCCACCACCAAGGCACCATCGCCCTCCTATATCTTGGAGGAGGACGACACACGTATATCAATCAAGTTTGATGTGTTTTTGATACCCAAATTTTTTTGGGTCCTATAGAGTTAATATTTTCTTGAACCCAAACATTTTTAATTAGGATATTTAACTTAGCATAACAAAATTTTGCTAAATGGCTTTTGTAGCCGCAATGTGCACATGTGTACACTTTGCCATACATAAAAGCATGCTTATGTTGATGTGTATGTGCATGTTGTGCATGTTTTTTATGGTTTGTGTGAGATGAATAAGTGTATGTTTCCTTTCAGTTTTTCTCTTTGAACACATAGAGCTAAATTGTTCATGTCAAATGCACACTTTTTCAAAGTGGTATCAAAACATCAATACATTTTTG
Source organism: Agave tequilana (assembly GCA_038442645.1). NCBI lineage: Eukaryota > Viridiplantae > Streptophyta > Magnoliopsida > Asparagales > Asparagaceae > Agave > Agave tequilana. Next base: position 114,379 of record JAVJIF010003189.1, read on the forward strand.
GATATCCAAAAATTCATTTTTTTAAGGGCAATAATAGGGCTTTTTCCTTTATAAACAAGTTTGTATTTATCAAAATCCTTTTTCATTTTCTCAAAAGAAATTGATAAGTCATTTTTCTCTTTAAAAACAATTTCTAGCTTATTCTTTAGAAAATCATTTTTTTTCAATTTTTTATTTGTGCAAGAGAAATTTCATATCTATTTTGTAATTCTTTAAAAAATTGTGCAAGTTCATCCATAGTTAAATCATTAACTTCTAAAGTGGTTTTGAGATTTACCATGGAAGTCTCCTCTCCGTTTGCCATAAAGCAAATGTATACGGCATCAATCTCCTTTTCGGAATCCGTTTTTGCATCATCTCAAGTGGCTACTATCGCTTTCTTCCTCTTATGTACGTTCTTGGAGGTAGTGGCTTGAAGTGAGGGGCAATCTGCAATTAGATTGCCCGTCTTCTTGCAATGAAAGCAAGAACCCATCTCCTCCTTCTTCTTTTCAAATCTCCCTTGATGTCTTCCTCTTCAAAAGTTACTTTGTTTTCCTTCTTATAAAACATCTTGCTCACTTTCCTAATGAGCATGGCAAAAACTTCATCACCGTCTTCGGATGAATTTTCTTCATCGATGGTGGAGGGAGTAGCTTTGAAAGCTACTGCTTTCTTCTTTAGAGTCTCCTTTTCTTCTCTCACTTTTATTTCATCTCATGGGTTTTGAGATTTTCAATGAAGCCGGAGAAGTCCATCTCCTCTCTATGTTGAGCTTTTGAGGGTTATCGTTTTGACTTTTCAAGCTTTGGGGAGAGCTCTAATGACCTTGCGAATCTTTTGGTCATTGTCAATGATGTCACCTAAAGAAGATAATCCATTAGTAATCTTTGTGAGCCGAGTAAGCATCTCATCAATATTTCATTTTCAAGCAAGAAAAAATTCTCATATTGAGAATGAAGCAAGTCAACTTTAGATCCTTGACTTGCGACGTCCCCTCATGAGTAATAATAAGATCATTCAAAACCTCATAAGTGGATTTGCAATTAATTACACAGAAAAGATAATTATCATTTAATGCTTGTGTAAGTGAAACTGGGCTTTAGCATTGGCCTCAAAGTCCTTAGAGGTTACTTTGGACCATGTATCCTCATCACTGTGAGGTTCAATACATTCTTTGGTAATGGCTTTGACAACTCTAACTCCTAGGGACTTAAGGAATAGGTTCATCTTGACCTTCCAAATGGGAAAGTTCAACCCATCAAATTTGGGTGGGGACTTGATGCTAGAGAAGTTGTGTGATGCCACAAAAAAAAGTATAAGTGCACAAACAAATAACAAATGTAATAAATGAATATAGCCAAATGAAAGGATCTTCCTAACGCAGTTAAACCAAAACTAGGTTAGGCTCTGATACCAATTGTAAATCACCTAGAGGGGAGTGAATAGGTGATGGCTATACTAAATAGTAAATAATACAGAATTAAAATTCACTTGCTAGCAACCTAGCAAATACCAATTACAACTCAAGAAATACTTGCAAAAAGTAAACAATATAAGTGTACAAGTAAGTAAAGAGAGAGTAGAGTGAAGGGAGAAAGAATAAACAATCACAAACACGATGATATGTTTTGAGGTTCGAGCCACTGTTCTACGTCCCCGCCTTCAACACTATTAAGGATTTTCATTATGACTGATCTCATTAGATCATCAACCATTACAAGTTCTCACTAGAACTCAATAGACACACAAGTCCTCTCACGTGGTGCCGCAATACCAACATGGAGCTCACTAAGCTTACTTTAGGTCGCAACCTCTACAGCTTCATAATAGAAGAAAATGGTGATCTTCACTTGATCACAAAAAGCTCACAAGCATAATCCTATAACCAAGATGAGGAGGTGAAACTCGTTGTGATTATGTAGTGAAAATAGCTTGTAAAGATGTAGAGGGAAGGCTCAAGCTAAAAATCAAGAATGTGAAATTTTGGCTCAAAAGAAAATCTTTTAAGTGAAAGTTAAATCTTGTTGTAAACTTGTAAAAACTTAATCAATTAGAAATCTTGTTGTAGGGTTTTTCTACAGTCCCACTATTTATAAGGGATGAGAACATGAGGAGAAAACCCAAAAGAGTCATTAGGGAAAGACCCAGAAAAAGACAAAATAGAATATAGCCGTTGGGAAAAAATCAGAAGGAAATCCTTCTGTCGGTCGACTGGCCGATCGACCGCAAACGGTCAGATTTTGACCGTTGGGGATTGCGGTCGACCGGTCGGTTAACCGTTGTTCCCAACCAGAGAGCAAAGCTCTCTGTCGGTCGACCGGACCTAACCGAGAGCAAAGCTCTTGTAGTCGGTCGACTGCAGGTCGACTAAAGTGTACAAATGCACTTTGGTGCATGTTGATCGACTGCTCGGTCGACTGACAGAAAATTTGCTCTGCCTACGGTCGAGCGGTTGGTCGACCGACTTAGGGCCAAAAGCTAATTAAGGAAATCTTGTTGAAACAAATTTTTTCCGACAAAATACCCTTTGATTTTTAAATGCAAAATAGAGTTCTATGAACTTGATAGAACCAGTGTGTGATCATGGATCAATACAAAATAAAGTAAGAGCTATATTTTGTAAAAACTCTTTTTCTAAATCAAAATCTAGTTTTTTCAAAACTCGTTTTTCTGAAATTCAATTTTGAAAACGACAAAGAGAATGTTTTGAACTCTTTTCAAAAACACTTAGGAGTATAAAAGATGTGTGTGTGTCAATCTCAAAAGCTTTCAACTTATATCATCTTGATTTTAATAAACGATTATAAATCCTATCTAAAATGCAAAAAGTAAAAATACAAATCTTGATATAGTCTTCTCTTGCAGTCTTGATCCTTGAACTCTTTTATGTACTTAGGCTCTAGCATCTACATCTTCTTGGCTTCCAAATGTGTGAGTCTTGTGATGAAGCCGAAATGAAACAAAGAGGTAACCTGAAACTTTGCTAAATAAAATTATTAAAAACATAACTATATATGTTTTGTTATCATCAAAACTAGGGCTAATGGCCTTTGGGCCAACATACCCTACCAAACTCGTGCCCAAAAAGGCCTTTTGATTGGCGGTAAACCTATACAAAAATGTGTATATTTAGAGATCAATGAAAGTGCTATGGTGCTTTGGCTTTCTCGATAATACTGTGATAGCAAAGTGGCTATACGGGTCGAATCCACAGGGATGGGAGGCGAAAGAAGCATTAACAATCGTGTCACATTAGTGTTAATGAGTTCTTCTAGGTTTCAAAAGAATCAAAAGGAAAAGAAATGAAAACAGGAAAAAGAAAGAGAAAAAGCTAATGAAAATGAAGATAAAAACATGAAAACGTAATTTTGAAAATGGTTTTGAAAACAAAGTAAAAAAGGAAGAAAACTCTTGGCTACTAACTATTAATTGTTCCACTAACCGTGCTAACCTCTTAGAGTGATAGTTGTCTCATATGGATCCTTAGCAATCACTAAGCTTGGCTTCAAGAGCTTTTTAGAGCATGGTCAATAAGATTGTTCTCCACATCAAAACTTGATTAATAAGGTGCAAGCTACAATCAATCCATTAAAACTATAAGTGAGCAAGCATGAAGTAAAGTAATTACAAGTTAGCTTATTGCTAAGTTATAAATTAGAACCCATCATCATGAGTCATCAATAACTTTTTCAAGGATAAGGCCTTGTAGCGGCTATTAGATTCATGTGGATTATCAATCAAAAATGAGTTAGCAGTTAGTCACCATGAGAAAAAAATTAGCTATGCAGCATCATTCTTAGAGCACGTACTTAGATACGTATTCAGATTTTATGATCATATTTTTCAATTTACTTTCTGTATTTATTTTTTTATGATTATTTATGTGATTGTTTTACATTGGATCTGGATTCGTGGACTCGGAGTTAGCCCTAGTCTGAACCGAGGACCCAATCCTAATATACTGCTTGATTTGGCCTATTTAATAGTCAATTTGATTAATTTTAGTTTCAAATACTATTTTATAGTATTTTAGATTTATCATGATTTTCTAGAATTTTTCAAAATTTTTTTAAGATCTTCAAAATCATTATCGACCAGTATCACGGATCGATTCTTGGAGTTTTAATTTACAAACAGAGTTGAATTTCTATAATTTGCTTTTATCTTGTATCTTAAAATCACATTTTTCTACTTTAATATATTTTTGGAGATTTTTCTAAATTTATCAAAAACTCGACTGGCTTTGGTGTCGGCCGGTATCACCAGTTGATTTCAGGATTTTAATTTGTAGACAGGATTTAATTCTAAAAACTAATTTCATATTGTACCTCAGGGTGATGTTCACTACCTCTGATATTTTGGATATTTTTCTGGATTAATCAAAATTTTTTGATATTAAATAATATTATTTATTTTTGGAATCTTTCCCTTCTTTCTTCCTTTTCTTTTTTCTTTCTTTCCTCTTTCCCTCATCACCTGCGCCCATGTGAGGGGCTTGTCTCCATCACCTCTATTTGGGACACATATATTATAAAATTATTACTGTACTCCTATATTTATTCTGTAATAATTCCTACAGCTTATTTGTCTTAATGTCTAAATTCATGCAGGATATGATAGAGAAAAGATAAGTACAAATTCTATTCAATTAAATCTAAAAATTCAAATCAACGGGGATCAATTTAAATTCAGAGATTCTAGATGTAATCTTATCTGAATACTGGTATATCAGATGAGATAATATCATCAAAATTCAAAGAAAAATGAATTATAAGAACAACCTATCGGTTTCGCTGAGGATAAAAGAATATATCATCAAATCCAGAGCAAATATTCAAAATCTAAGAGTAAGAGGATAAAAAATAGAGGACAAGTGACAGACACACACCTCCTAGACCCTTGCCTAATAAACAGGATTTTGCTGTGAAAATGCAGCAAAAATCGCGTTTCCGCGACCTTGCTTTTGAATCTGGGGGAGCGTTTGCTCCCCCTATATCCATACTCGTACCCCTATCCTATTTCTCCTATAAATACCTGGATACTCAGAAGTAGAGGGACAAAACTACAGCAGAGAGCTTTAATTTAGGTTTTTCTTTTCTTTTTCAATGTAAATTTTATTTTCTTTATACCTTAGATTAGAGAGAGTTACATTATTAAAAAAGATGAAGAGTTATTGCAATGTGGCACTATTGTAATCATTTGTCAAGAGACTTATATTAAAGGTGACAATCAATGAAAGTTTCTCACTTTTCTTCACTATACTCGATTTAGCCGAAACCCTGCTTTCATTTATTATTTCTACTGCTTCACTTTATTTCAAGATAACTTTTCAATATGATTCAACAGCAGACGTAAGTACTATTTATGTTTTCTTTTTCATTTCATTAGTTTAGAATCACACATCTAAAAACAATGCTTTTTCTCTTCTATTTCTTCTTCTTCTCTTTCTGTTTTTAATTTAATAACCCTTTTAATTTAAAATGATTTCGAATCATCTTCTATCTTCCACATCTGTCTAAGTTAACATAGTTTCATTTTATTTTTCTTTTAAAAACAAAGAAGACTTTTAAACCGGTTTTTGTAATTTAAATGAAAGAACTTCCTTAATTGCTTCCATTGCAGTCCCTCCTATGGATCATGATCTGTTAGCCTTAGGTTACATGGTAATATTAAGGACCTAGTACTGTAATAAACTTCTATATTTTTTTGCAGCTTTGGCTCGATCAAAATTTTGGCACCGTTGCCAGGGAAGGACGGTAAATTTTCTTTTCTTTTTGATTTACTTTAATAATTTAACTTTTTTTCATCTCTATTTTGGTGTGCAGAGGCTAATTTTAGAAAACAAAGAGTGGATATATTGCTACCCTGAGTCTCTGCTCTAGAAAGCAGAGATTTTAGGGCACCACAATACTGCTGCGGGAACACAGAAAAAGCCACGTTTGCATGGCAATTGTGGATAGACTACTAACCTACTTTCTTGCAGGTTGCTTAAAATTCAAAGTTTTATCCTCTATAGCTATTAGTTTTCAGATATAGATCACTTTATATACTAATTTTAAATCAACAGTAACTTGGTGATTGTTAAATGCTAAAAGAAAAAAATAGTTTAGACTTTGCATTCAAGGGCATCTGCCTAATTTCGTTTACATTTTACATTACTGTTGAAGCGTGCTGGAGAAAAAGGTATGTTTGCATTACATATAGCTTAGAAAACACACTTGTATGTTAAATTGCTTCGTGTTTTTCTTCCTATATACTTGCACACGAGCATGAAAACTATCTTCCTTAGCCCGAAAATCAATTCCTCACTCAGTAACCCAGTCTAATTAAAATTAAGTAGATGTTGACCCTAGAGACATCTTGGACTCAAATAGGAGGCTGACTTAAGAGGGAAGTTGTTAGAATTTGACTCTTATGAAATCGGTATTTAAGGTTGGGGATAGAAAGGAGAAACCTCGAAGAACATTTATTTGGCATAATTAGGCCCGTTGCTTAGTCACGTACCTCTCACTGGTCTTGCCTCTACCTGGCTGATTAACCTGTGGTCTGATTCTGCAATATACCTTCCGTGGACAGTCTAACCAGTTAGGAGTCATCTAGGTCTATGGTCTACCCTAACATAAGTTAGATTTTTCTTTATTTTCTTGTTTGTTTATTTGTTTATTTTTATTTGTTCTTGTGAAAATAGATTATAATTACAATTATTCTGATTATAACTCAAATTCATATTTTACCCCAACCTCTTTCAATTCGGATATTACCAACCCCGCATTATAGAACTTTAACCAACCAATTATACTAGATTGGTCTTATCCGAATCAATATATGCCCCAATCCCAGTATTATGAATGAGAATGGGATAATCATCACGACTCTTCACCAAGTCAGTGGAGATACAACTTCCCCGAGTTTTACTATCAACAATCTTACCAACAAACAGCTTCATATACTCCATACCAAGACTAACTTACAAAAGAAAAATCTTCTTTAGAAAAGAGTTTTGAAGCCTTCTTGAGTCCACATGACAAGTACAAATCATAGCGGACTCAATTCTCTCAAACAATTCTCAAATCCAAAGTCCTTACTCTTATTTTCAAGTCTAACCACAACAAGAAGAACCTATTGACTTAAAAAAGAGTATGGAAGACCTGATTCACTCTGAAAATAAAGTTACCCAATTTATCAATAGGCTAGAAGCAAAGGTGAGTCATTTAATCAACACAATTAATGATACAAATGAGAAAACTTTACCAAGACATTTTTAACCATTCATGATTCTCCAACCATATTGACGAAGAATCATGGTATCTTGGAGATTTTAACCTAGATTTAATTTTATCGCAAAACTTTGAGCTAGACTAATACCAAATCATTGACAAATTGGTAAGTTTTCATTTCAATGAGATTGAACTTGAAGATGAATGTGACACTGATTCCCAATATTATGATTCAGTTTCACTTTTTGAATCTATACTGACTCCGATATCCTTATCTGATTTGGACCCAATCTGAAATCAACACTGATTCCTACCTTACAGAGCTTAAACATGAACTACTTATTCTGGATAGTCACATTATTGTTGGAAAATGAATTTGAACTTGAATTCTATGATTTTGACCAAACTTATAAACCAACTCCGACTCTCGAACCTAAATTTGATTTAAGTTTTATTCCCAAGTCAGTATTGGTTCCTATTCCTTTCATTATTGAGCCTAAATCATCCATTCCACAAAATCACAATCCATTGTTAGACCAAGATTTAGATCAATATGACTTCGTAATGATATCTTAAGATTGGTCATATAACCGGAAAAATTTCATGCTAGGATCTTGCGTGATCCTATTCATATTGGGGAGTATAAAAATATTAATAGGAAAGAGGTCATGAAAGGTGGGTTTATGAAAATTCACAATATCTAAATTGGGTGTAAACGCTTGGCCTAATGGGACCACCACCGGAACCACCACCTTGAGGTGACAATTTTCTTTCCCTTTCTCCTTTTTCATATATTATTGCATTTCATTCATACATTGAGGACAATACCTAAGTTAAGTGTAAGGGAAGGTTTACTAACATACTAACTTAGGTTTTACTAACAGATATTAAAAATAAAAAAGACAAAAGAAAAAAATCCTTTCGTTAAAACTTTTTGAAAAGGAAAATAATACTTTGACTTATTTTTGTAAGAAGTTAAGTTAATTTTAAGAAATAAGGATATCATAATTAGGATTTCTTATACTTGATCAAAATAAAATTATTTGTTGATTTTAAAGTTAGAAAAAAGATTGAAAAAGTAATTTCGTCTTGATTTTTATCTTGATGAAATATGCATATTTTATACGCTTACACACTTAGGGTTCTAAAATAAAGATTCTTATGTCTTATAAAAAAATATTTATTATATAAAAAATTTTCTTATAAAACTGGGTATTTGTGTCTCATAAAGCATATGTATTCATGCCGAAAAATGGTTCATATAAATAAAAATTCTTAGTTTTGTGGCCTTATTTGCTCGAGTCCTAAGTCCTTACGGTGTTGTCTCACCCAGTACCCTAAAATTGTCCGGTTTGGGAGTCACCGACTAAGACTCGATACATGGGCAAATTAGAAAGCCTAATAGATCTAAGTGATAATACCGCCATAAATGTAAAAAAAATTAAGGTATAAGAGTTAGAGTTGAAGAATTGATTGAGGTTTAACCTACACAAAAAATACAGAATTTTAGATTTAGAATAAAGAGTGCAAGTACTCAATACTACTACAATAGTAAGTGGCTATGCGAATCATGATCCACAAGGAGGGACTAGCGATGGAAGATTTTTTAGCAAGTTCTCTTTTAAGTTACATTCAATGGTTAAATATCTTCTTTTAGTTCTTTAAAAGAAAAGAGAAAAATGAAGTTACAGTTAAGTGAGGAAGAAGAAGGTAGATTGAGAAGGTGGAGAAAATGAAAAATGATATATATAAAGAAATTGAAAAGAGTGATAAAATAGTTGGTGTTGGTGATCTAAACTAAAATTAAAAGAAAAGAAAGTTAAAAATTCTTACCTCCTTTAGCCTAATACTTACCTTGAATCTGTGGCAATGATGTTACCTTGAAATAGAGGCGATCAGCGCATAGCCCATAAGAGTTGATTCTCGTCTCTTCCACATTACATTATCAAGACGATAAAAGTATGAAATGATATAGAATGAGACTAAAAATCATCGTCATGAGCTATCGGTGGCACTCGCAAAGGCAAGGCTCTTTCGATGCTATAAGACTCACTTGGATAGCAATTGATACTAAAAGAAGAAAAGTAGAAAGGAAGAAGAAGAACACAAAAAATAAAGAAGAACTTACAAATGCAACTATAGATTCAATCTTGTAATAATAAGAGAAAAGAAGAACAACTTACACCTGTGTCACTCTCAGTACAAGCTTCACTCTTGTTCTCCTATGAAACTCTGATATCCTCTGAATTATATAAATAAAACTGAAAATTACATAAAAAGAAAAATAAAAACCTACACTAAAAAGAAGAAAAAACTGGCCTAAAGTTTATCTCTGCATGGCCGCTCCTTTTTGGTCTCTGAAAAACCCAATATTTATAGGGAAAAAGTAGAGGGTAGAGGAGTATAAAGATAGGGGAAGCTGGCTATTTTTGAATTTGAATCCTCCCCTTATCTCTAAAATTGATTTGATGTGGATATTTAGTTCTAATCTGCAGTTTGTTGCCGTGTTAATTGCTACATATAACTTATTAAATGATAGAATTAGGAAACTTAAGAGTTGTAGCCCTTTCAGTCTTCTTTCTGGATCATCTTGAATCATTAGATTTGAGTTTCGATAGCAAAAGTTATGATTTAAATACTAAAATGTATCCAGTTAGAATTCGAGTCAAAACTGTTTCATCTTATCTGTTGATCTTCCCTCTATCAATTATCCCTTTAGATTTTTAATTTGGACTCTGTATTTGACGTTATCCATGGTTGATCTTTAGCTAACCAAAATGGATTTATAAAAATCTGAATTTTATCAATTTTCATTTGGTGTTATCTTTCTGATTTGCTTTGATCTTCAGCTGAACATTTGTCCTAATCCTTGATTTTTTCTTACTAGATTTGGGATCATCCTCAGCTAACGAAATAGATTCAGTTAAATCTGGTTTTAACTGGTATTTATTTGATTTTATCTTCTTTCTCTTCATGATTATCTTCTACAAAAACTAGTATTTATTTGATTTTATTCTCTTTCTCTTCATGATTATCTTCTACAAAATAGACATTTAAGATAAGAATTTAGCAGTTCATTACACGATAAATGTAGGAGTCTAATGAAAAGAATGCAAAATATGTGTACGATCAAGAATCCCGAGTCAAATTTTCACGGTTACAAGGTGCATATGACTCTTAGGGTAAAATAATAGATTAGATAAGAAATACAATCTTAACCCTTACCTCGATTGAAAGCATGTTTTTGAATAGAGACTAAGTTTAGGAATGACTAGTTTTGATAATCCTATGACTTACAGATTACTTAAATTTTTACATTAATACTTCAAATATTTGTTTCCTTCAAAATGCGTTTTCAAAATACTAGTACTTCATTTTTCTTTCTTTATGAATTTTGTGAGTGCAATCCACTGAAAATCCTTACGAGACAAAACTCATCCTCTAATTGTAATGGCTTATTGCACGTGCTTAGTGCAACCGTGATTCTTACGAAAGTGAGTTAGGTTAGGTCAGTTTAGTTTTTTTCCTCTTTGTTTTGCTCAAAGATGAGCAAAAGATAAGTGTGGAGGTGTACTTGAACACATATATTGTATAATTATTATTGCATTCTAACATTTATTCTGTAATTATTCCTACAACTCACTTGTCTTAATATCTAAATTTATGCAGGATATGATAGAGAGAAGATAAGCATAAATTCTATCCAAATAAATATAAAAGTTCAAAACAACAGGGATCGATTCAAACCCATAGGTTCTAGAAGAAATCTTATCTGAATACCGGGTATATCAGATGAGATAATATCATCAAAATTCAAAGAAAAAATGAATTAAAAGAACAACCTATTGATTTCGCTGAGGATAAAAAGATGTATCATCAAATCCATAGCAAATATTCAAAATTTAAGAGGATAAAAGGATAGAGGATAAGTGGATAGGACACACGCCCCCCAGACCCTTGCCTAATGGACATGATTTTGCTGTGAAAATGTAGCAAAAATTGTGTTTCGGTGACCTTGCTTTTGAATCTCTCCATACTCGCACCCCTATCCTATTTCTCTTATAAATACCTGCATACTCAGAAGCAGAGGGATAAAACTACAGCAAGAAGCTTTAGTTTAGGTTTTTCTTTTCTTTTCAATGTAATTTTTATTTTCTTTATAGCTTAGATTAGAAAGAATTACATGATTAAAACAGATGAAGAGTTAATATAGAGTGACACTATTGTAATTATTTCTCAAGAAAATTATATTGAAGGTGACAATCAATAAAAGTTTCTCATTTTCTTCACTGTGCTCGATTTAGTCGAAGCTCTGCTTTCATTTATTCTTTTCTACTGCTTCACTTTATTTTAAGGCACTTTTTCAATACGATTCAATAATAGAGGTAAGTACTCTTTTTGTTTTCTTTTTCATTTCATTAGTTTAAAATCACACATCTGAAAAAAACGCTTTCCTCTTCTATTTCTTCTTCTTCTGCTTCTCTTTTTAACTTAATAACTCTTTTAATTTAAAATGATTTCAAATCATCTTCTATCTTCCACGTCTATTTAACTTAACATAGTTTCATTTTCTTTTTCTTTTAAAAACAAAGAAGACTTTTAAACCGGTTTTTGTAATTTAAATGAAAGAACTTACTTAATTGCTTCCATCATAGTCGCTTCCTGTGGATCACGACCTGTTAGCCCTAAGCTACATAGTAGCAATGAAGACCTAACACTGTTCTAAACTTTTATATTTTTCTGTGAAGGTTTGGCTCGATCAACCTCCCCCCATTACCTCTCTCTCTCTCTCTCTCTCTCTCTCTCTCTCTCTCTCTCTCTCTCTCCCCCCTCCCTTCTCTTTCTCTCCCCCGCTCTCTTTCTCTCCATCTCCCCTCCTCCGGGCTATCGCGCCGCCCCTGCGCTAGCGCCGGCGACTTCCCCGGCGACCCAGTGCCACTGACTTCACCTCCCCGTGGCTGATCCCCTCTTTCTCTCTTCTCTCTCTCACTTCTCTCTTTTTTATATTTTTCTTTTCCTCTCTCTTCTTCTTCCTCTTCCCTCCGTGCCAGAAAATACAGAGAATATGGAAAGTGTCTATCTGATTTGTGTTGACTCTGAATCTTTGTAATTTAACTGTGTAGCGAGGGCTATACGGGTCGAATCTCAGAGAGATATGCGATAGAAGCGTTTTGATATTGTTATTTCCTTACAATATCTTCTTTTATTTAAAAAACTTTAGGAAGAGATTAGGTTGGAAAATTTTTGATTTTTATTAATGTAAAGAAGGATCACAACACTTCCAATAATCTACCACCATAAACGAATAATATCAACTAGAGATTACCTTCACGGTAAACCCTAAACATGATAATCTGCCCAAGGAATTAAGTCAAACATGTAAGGCAAATAATAAGTTCTAATTGAAATAGTACTAATTAAAATTTAACATTAAAGTATCAAGTCAAGCATAGATTAAGAAAAATAGTTAAAGAGTACTAGCAAATAGTTGACCTAATTATTATCATCACGTGCCTTTAAGATAAATTTAGGATTTAAGCATGCATAGAATTTAATTAGATTATCTATTTATTACTATCGTTTTCATGGTGGTGACATTAGTAAGTCATGAAAAGAAGATTTAGTTACTCATAGTGTAATCTAAACTAAGCATATTATATGAGGAAGATTACATGAAATAACAAAGAAGTAAAAAAAGAAGAAAGCAAATAATAATAGGAAGATGAAAGAATAAAGAACCTTTATTTGATGTTGTCACCGTCAATTACAAAAGCTTTTTCTCCTTACAAAATTTCCTTCTTGCTTTTAAAACTTAGAAAATACAAACTAAATTCAGAAAGAAATAGAAAGCTAAAGGAAACCTAAAGTTAGATCTTCTGAGATGCCCTCTTTGTGGCTATACTTCTCTATTTATAGGGAAATTATATAGTAGAGTTCCATTAAAACAGACACACCCAACCGCCACGCATGCGGCCAGAAAATAGTCGCGTTTTCGCAGCTTTTCTTGAGAAAATAGGGCAAAGCTGGGGGCTCTGGCTACGCGCTTTGGGCGCTGGCTTCATCTCGTCTGTCTATGTGGAGATATATCTTCAGAATTTCATTTGATCTCTGAAATTTAAAACAATCTTGTTCCCTAGATAACCTAGTAAACTAGTTATCCATAAATCTAAGTTTAAATTTCAATTTTTTCCTTTATTTTGACTTGGAGCTCAAGTAACTTGATTTAAATTGATTGTCTCATTTATCTCTGAAGTATGATAGGATTATCTCTGAATTACTTAAGCTTGATGGACTCTTGAGCTTCTCTTAAACTTTTGGGCTTCTTTAATCACTTTTTCTTTTCTTCCTTTAATTTATGGAGGCCTATACAATACTAAGCAAAATATCATTGCATAGCAATATTTAATAAAATTAAATATGAAAATATAACTAAAAATATGCAAATTTGATGAACAATCACACCTCTACACCTATCTTTTACTCGTTCTCAAGTAAAAAAAAATGAAAAACTGATGTAATCTAAAGTAACTCATTTTCTTAAGAATCACGATCGCACTTAACGCGTGCAACAAGCCGTAAAACTCTAGGTTACCCCTAGAGGACGAATTTTATCTCGTAAAAGTTTTCAGTGAATTACACTCACAAAATCCATAAAGAAAGAAAAATAAAGTGCTAATGTTCTCAAAATTCATTTTGAAAGAAAAAAATATTTGAAAGATTTTTGCAAAAATCAAGTTAATTTAAAAGTCTTAAGATGCCATATTATTCATTCTTAAACTTAGACTCTATGCAAAAACTTGTTATCAATTGAAGTTAGGATTAAAATTATATTTCTCACTTAATCTATTATTTAACCCTAACTCATATGCATTTTTGTGATCATGAATTTTTAACTTGAGATTCTTCAACTCCAACTCCAACTCTTATACCTTATATTAATATTTTTTTAAAAGAAGTTCGAAGTATTACCACTTCGTTGCCCTTTAAGCACTTCTTTTTCTTTAATTTGTATAGCTCATCTAATTTCCTTTTGTGTAAGTATTAAGGCTTTTTGAGGCTCTAATACCTAACTAATTGATTTTCAGATGTGCTAATACATATGTTATATTTATATATAATTTTTTCTCAAACTTATCTAATTACCTTTTGCGTAAATACCAAGGCTTTCTTATGCCAAAAGCACCTAACTAATCAATAACTATATTTATTTATTTTCATATATATATATATATATATATATATATATATATATATATTCTAAGGCACAAGAATCTTTTTTTGAATCTTACGTGTGTAACTATATAAAGTATGCATATTCATTAAGGTGAAAATCAAGACTATGTTACTTTTCTAATATTTCCTCCTAATCCTAAAAATCAAACAAATAATCTTATTTTGATCAAGTATTAAGAAATTCTAATCATGATTTTCCTGTTCCTTAAAATTAACTTAATTACTTACAAAAATTAATCAAAATATTATTTTATTTTTCAAATTTTTTTAAAAGAGAAAAAATATTTTTGTTAGTTAGTAAACCTACCTATATTAGTATGTTAGTAAAAAATAAATTTCTATTATGTTAAGTATTTTATATGTTAGAATGTTAGATTTCACATGTTAGACCCTCCCTCCATACCTAATTCATACATTGTCCTCAATGTATGAATGAATACATGTATGCATAAAATAAAGTGTAAAAAAAGGTGATGTTATGTTACCTATACATTGGGTCAAGTAGACCCATGGTCATTTTTCCTCCGGAGCTGATTTCAAAAATGGTTTTAAATATTAACCATTCACCTTGAATTCATTAATGTTCTCTGTGTCATATATTTCTACTGCTCCATATGGAAACACAGTCCTAACAACAAATGGTCATGTCCACCGTGATTTCAACTTCCCTGGAAAAAGATGAAGTATAGAATCATAGAGTAAGACTTTTTGTCTGGGGATAAAATTTTTTCTCAGGATAGGTTTATCATGAAAAACCTTAACCCTATTCTTCGTAATCTTCGCATTTTCGTAAGCCTCGTTCCTCAGCTCCTCAAATTTGAAAATTTGCAATTTTTGAAGCGCACTAGTCTTATCTAAATAAAAATTTAGTTGCTTAATAGCTCATAAGGCTAGGTGCTCTTACTTAACAGGAAGGTGGCAAGCCTTTCCAAAGACTAACCTATATGGAGACATCCTTAGAATCATTTTGAAAGTGGTCCTATAAGCCTATAAGGCATTTACCAATTTGGTGGACCAATCTTTTTAGTTTCGACTCACAATTTTCTCCAAGATAAGTTTGATTTGTCTATTTGAGACTTCTACCTGCCCACTAGTTTGAGGATGATATGGTGTCGATAATTTATGAGTTACGACATATTTTCGCATAAGAACTTTAAAAGTTCTATTAAAAAAATGTGCGTCATTATCACTAATTATGGCACGTGGAGTTCTAAAGCGTGAGAAGATATTTTCTTTCAAAAACTTGACAACAACTTTGTTGTCATTTGTCTTACTAGGAATGGCTTTGATTGAAACTTGAGATTGCAAAGAAAGAGTTAAAGTTTACGAATTCTCAGTCTCAATTCTATCCGCTGCAGCAAGGGCCAAAGCGGGTCGATCCACAGGGAAGGATGCGATGCAAGCTTTTTGGACGATTTCTTTGTATCCTTAGATCAAAACAAAAGAGAGATTAGATTTGGAATATATTATTGGAGATATGTGGTTTTACTGATCTTCTATCACAACCCATAGTGCAAGTCTTGAATATTGAATATCATCTTGAAATACATAAAATCTATCCTAGGTTTATTAGAAAAGATTCAAGCAAGAAAAAAAATGATATTAAAATCTAACTAGTTTGCACTACTAAAAATCCAACAAGTGTTCATCCTAACTTCTAAGTACAGCATAAGAAAGTCTCACCTTAAGGTTATGCTGTCAAAGTACTTAAGCATGAAGTCGTGAAGAATAGTTTAGAGGTGTAACCTAGATTAGAAAACTAACAATCAATTTAATCTTCAAACAATCTGTCTTAAACCTAGGGTTTCTAAAAATTACTATCAATCCATTCAATTCCTAATCTGCTCTATGGTTGTTTAAGAAATCAGCGAACCACACTTTAGAATTAGTTAATCATCTTTTTTTTTATATTTTTAATTTTTTTATTTTGTTTAATGTGAAGAATTGTGAGAGAGAGAAGAATAAGACAAACTAAAAGATCACAGTATAAAATTAAATAACAAAAATTTAAATGGCAAAAAAGGTAACGTTTATTCGAAATTGCTTCCAAATACAATGCTCCTCCTTCTCCAAAGTATGTTAAAAATGAAACGAAGATTATAGAAATTTGAAAAGGAAACACTAAAGAAAACCCTAAGTTCTCGTCTCTGGATGCCCCCTCTCTGTTGCTCTGCAGGGGTATTTATAGGAGATAGAAGACGTAGAGTCCCGGTACAACTCTCCTGCGAAATCTGGTATCCAGTCTCATCCATAGGGCCGTGGAAACGCGGCTTTGGCGCGGCCTTAGCTTTGTCCCTGGCCACGCGCTTTCGCGCGTGGCCTCCTCTGGTCCGTCCATCTGGGTACATCCGTTTAGATCTGGCATCTCGACTCTTTATTTTGAAGATTCGGGATAATTTGGGAAGCAAGTTACCCTAAATCCAAATCTCTTCAAAATGAATTTTATCTTTGCACTCTCCTTCTTTTATCTTTATCCTCATCCTGCAAGGATTTAGGTTGAGTAGAAGTCTATCCCTTCCCTCTTCTTTTAGTATTTGTAACTTTGGCACTTGGTAATTGCAACTTTGACATTTGGTAATTGCAACTTTTGCATTGGGCTTGGACATGGGCTTTTGGGCTTCATTTAGGCTTTTATTCTTTATTTGAATAAATACTCAAAGCCTGCACATATTAAATAACAAAACTTTAGTAATAGTACATAATCAAAAGAATAAATAGGAAACATGATAGTAAATGTAGTGATAAATATGCAATTTTTACTACCTATCACACCCCCACACTTATCTTTTTGCTCGTCCTCGAGTAAAAATAAAAAACAATAAGAAAAGAAAAACTAGTCTAGCTAACTCACTTTCGTAGGAATCATTGTTGCACTTAGCATGTGCAACAAGCCGTTAAACCTCTAGGTTACTCTAGAGGACGAGTGTTGTCTCGTGAGGGTTTTCAGTGGATTACACCCACAAAATCCATAAAAAGGAAAATATTTGAAATATGTTTGAAGAGACCAAGTAGTCTATAAGTTTTAGGATTATCATTTTTATTCATTCTTAAACTTAGTCTTTATATAGTAAATTGTTATCCATTTTAGGTAAGGATCAAAATTGAATTTTTGTATAGTCTTTTTCGTTAGAAAAAGTCATATGCATTCTTGTGAATCTTTACTAGGAATTCCTTAACTTGGACTCTCATGCCTCTTTATTATTATTATGATTATTTATTTCTTTTTTTTAATATGTATAACTCATCTAATTTTCTTTCGTGTAAGTATCAAGGCTTCTTGAGGCCCTCATACCTAACTAATTGACTATTAGATGTGTTAATACATATATAATATTTCTTAGTTTTTTTAGGCTTTCTACTCCACCCATGTAGCGAACTTAAAGTCGGTGACTCCCAAACTGGTTGGTTTTAGGGCACCGGGTGAGAAAACACCCCACATACTCAAATTCGAGTGAACTAGGCCACAAAACCAAGGACTTTATTTTATAAAATCACCTTTAGGCTTGAATACTTATGCTTCTTGAGGCACATGTATCCAGCTTAATTAGTGAATTTCTTTGTTTATATATATATATTTTTTATGAGGCACACGAGTCTTTGTCTTAGAATCTTAGATATTCATTAGGTATGCACATTTCAATAAGGTAAAAATCAAGACTAATTACTTATTCAATTTCTCCTCCTATACCTAAAAATTCAACAATTTATTTATTTTGACCAAGTTTTTTTAGAAATCCTAATCATGATTTTCCTAATTCTTAAGACTAACTTAGATTTCTGTCAAAAGATAAGTCAAAATATTGTCCTTTTATAAAAAATTTTTTTATTTTTTATGTTAGAACAAATAAAGAGAAAAGAATTAATTTTTTTAATTTTTAATTTTTCATTTTTTTAATTTTTACATTTTACCCTTCCCCCACACTTGTCTCGTGCATTGTCCCCAATGTATGAATGAAATTCATGGATGCATGAATTGGCAGAGAGATAGAGTTACCAATACATTGGGTCAAAAGACCCATGACTGCTTTTACTTCCGGAACTGATTCCAAAAAGATTTTAAGACGTTGACCATTTACCTTGAATGTACTGCCATTTTTTGGGTCGTTGATCTCTATTGGCTCCGTGTGGAAGCACAGTCTTAACAATGAAGGGCCCTGTCCATCTTGATTTTAACTTGCCGGGAAAGAGATGAAGTCTAGAGTTATAGAGTAACACTTTTTGTCCTTGGACAAAAGTTTTTCTCGTGATGAACATATCGTGAAAAACCTTAACCATATCCTTCGCAATTTTCGCATTGTCATATGCTTCGTTCCTCAATTCTTCCAGTTCAGACATTTGCAATTTTGAAGCTCACCGGCCTTTTCTAGATCGAAATTCTGCTGCTTAATTGCCCATAAGGCCCGGTGCTTTAATTCAACAGGAAGGTGGCAAGCCTTTCCAAAGACTAGTCTGTAGGGAGACATTCCTAGAATCGTTTTAAAGGCAGTCCTATATGCCCAAAGGGCATCCACCAATTTAGTGGACTAGTCCTTCCTATTCTGATTCACAGTTTTCTCCAAGATAAGCTTGACTTGTCTACTGGAAACTTCTACCTGTCCACTGGTTTGAGGATGGTATGGCGTAGATAACTTGTAATTATGGCATATTTTCGCATAAGAGCTTCGAAAGTTCTATTGCAAAAATGTGTACCATTGTCACTAATTATCGCACGAGGGGTTCCAAAGCGCGAGAAGATATTTTCTTTCAAGAATTTGACAACAACTTTGTTGTCATTTGTCTTGCAAGGGACGACTTCAACCCATTTCGATACATAATCTATAGCCAACAAGATGTATTGGAGCCCAAACGAATTAGGGAAGGGTCCCATAAAATCAATGCCCCAGACATCGAAAAGTTCTACTTCTAGAATTGGATTTAGGGGCACCATATTTCGTTTGGAAATTCTTCCTATCATTTGACATCTTGTGCAAGTTCTACAAAATTCGAATGCGTCTTTGAACACAGTTGGCCAATAAAAGCCACTTTGTAGGATCTTTTCGTCAGTTTTGCGGGGACCAAAGTGTCCACGCAAGCAAATTCATGACAAAAGGCTAGAACGCTTCTAGTTTCCTCATCGGGGACACATCTCCTAATAATTTGGTCGCTACAATATTTGAAAAGGTAAGGATCTTCCCATATGTAATACCGGACTTGAGACAAGAATCGGTATCTATCATGTTTTGACCAATTAGGTGGTGTTTGGTTTGTGACTAAGTAATTTACTATGTCGGCAAACCATGGTTCCTTAGAGATGGCTAGAAGTTGTTCATCGGGAAAATTGTCATTGATGGGCAGTTCGTCGGAAGGTGCGTTTGGCATACGAGAGAGATGGTTTGCGACAACATTTTCAACACCCTTTTTATCTCAAATTTCGAGATCAAATTCTTGAAGGAGGAGGATCCAACGAATGAGTCGGGTCTTCGCATCCTTTTTTAGCATTAGGTATCGAAGTGCAGAATGGTCGGTGAAAATCGTGGTCTTGGTCCCAAGTAGGTATGGGTGGAATTTCTCCAAAGCGAACACTACTGCCAAGAATTCTTTCTCGGTTGTAGTATAGTTCATTTGGGCGTCATTGAGTGTCCTACTTGAATAATAGATCACGTGCTGCTTGTTATCCTTGCGCTGTCCTAAGACAGCGCCTATCGCAAAATCGGAGGCATCGCACATGATCTCAAAAGGGTTGGACCAGTCTGGAGGTGAGATGATAGGTGCAGAGATGAGTTCCAATTTCAACTTCTCCCACGCGCTATTACACATATCGTCAAAGATGAAGGGCACGTCTTTAGCTAGGAGATTTGTAAGGGGTCTAGCAATTTTGCTAAAATCCTTAATGAACCTACGATAAAACCCAGCATGTCCTAAGAAAGAACGAATGTCCTTCATGCATCGTGGAATTGAAGTTTGGCTATGATCTCTACCTTAGCCTTGTCTACTTTGATCCCTTCCCTAGATATCTCATGACCTAGGACAATCCCATGCTGCACCATGAAGTGGCACTTTTCCCAATTGAGGGTCAAGTTCTTTTGGTGCATCTATTCAGCACTAGCTCCAAGTGATGGAGACATTGGTCAAATGAATTCCCATAGACGGAGAAGTCGTCCATGAAAATCTCTAAGAAGCGCTCGATCATATCAGAAAAAAGGCTTAATATATAACGTTGGAATGTGGCGGGGGCATTACATAGGCCGAAAGGCATTCGACGATAGGCAAATGTCCCAAATGGGCACGTGAACGTTGTCCTTTCTTGGTCCTCCGGGGCTATTGGGATTTGGTTATACCCTAAGTAACCGTCCAAGAAACAGTAATACTCATGACTGGCTAATCGTTCCAGCACTTGGTCGATAAATGGGAGGGGAAAATGATCTTTCCTAGTGGCGACGTTCAACTTGCGATAGTCTATGCATACTCGAACTTTGGTGGGCAATCGTGTTTGCACTAACTCATGCTTATCGTTTTCTACCACAGTAAAGCTAAACTTCTTAGGGACCACATGCATTGGACTAACCCATTCGCTATCGAAAATGGGATAAATAATCCCATTATCTAACAGTTTCACTATTTCAGCTTGTACAGCCTCTTGCATGAGTGTGTTTAGCCTACGCTGTGGATCCCTCTTCGGTTTAACCCCTTCCTCTAGATGGATTCAATGCTGGACTATCGTAGGGCTCAGTCCCTTGATATCTGCCATAGTCCAACCAATGGCTTCCCTATGTCTCCTAAGTGTTGCCAGTAGGTCTTCCTCTTGCCTATTAGTCAAATTGGAGGCAACTATGACTGGTAACGTCTCTTGTTCACCTAGGTAGGCGTATTTAAGATGTTTAGGCAAGGTCTTTAACTCCAATGAAGGAGGTGGCTCGATCGGTGGAGGTGTTAAGCTTGAATTTTTCATCACTATAGAACTTGGATTTGCTGCCCATTCAATCTCATCAAGGTTGAGATCACTTGATTCTAACTCTTCCTCTTCCTTTGACTCTAGTATGATCTCCTCATTGTGCTCACTCGTCATGTTTTCAATGAAGTTAACCTCAAAGGGTTGGTCGGTCATGTCGTAGGGATGCTTACCTAAGTTGAAAATATAGACTTTCTTGGTCATATCCCCAAAAGTCAATCTCATGGATCCGCTTCTACAATTTATGATTGCATTCGCGGTTGCTAGGAACGGGCGTCCTAAGATGACGGGAGTTGGGACCTAGGATTAGACACAGGTTGTGTCTCTAAAATAATGAAATCGACTGGATAAATGAATTCTCCCATCCGTATGAGGACATCATTGATCTCTCCCTTGGGAATTTTGATTGAGCGATCAGCCAATTTGATTGTAACTTGGGTTGGGTTGAGTTCTCCTAATCCAAGTTGTTGATATACGGAGAAAGGAAGCAAATTAATGCTAGCTCCTAAATCGAGGAGTGCTCGATTGATTTCAGCTCGACCTATTGTGCAAGAAATGGTAGGGCAACCAGGGTGCTTGTACTTGACTGGAATCTGATTGGATAATAGCTCACTAATGTTAGTGGCTAGAAAAACCTTCTTAGGCACATTTGTCTTTCTTTTCTTGGTGCACATGTCCTTAAGGAATTTGGCATAACTAGGGACCTGTTGGATTGCATCAAGAAGTAGTATATTGAGCCTAACCTGATTGAATACCTCGAGTAGTTTCTCCATATGTGCATTATTATTGCTCCTAAGCCTATTTGGAAATGGGGCTATAGGCTGGTGCACCTGTCTTGCTGATTTTTCAACTTCAGTTTCTTTGGAGCTTTGCGGGGATGGAGTGGAACTAGATGGAATGGACAACTGAGATGGGTCTTATGGCATGGATACATGATTATCAACTTGTTTCCCTGATCTTAGTGTATGAACCAAGTTACAGTGGTTTTGGTCTTGAGCCTCATTGGCTTGCCTAGGATTCCTAGGGTTTGGCAATGGTTGACTTGGTAGAGTTCCCCTTTGTCTTTCTTGTTGATTCAGTTGGACCTCTATCCTAGTCAAGACTTGAGCCAGTGTGTCATGGCTTTTAACTAGAGTGTCCATCTTTCTTTCCATGTTGGAGAGTCTTGTTTCCATTTGTGAATATTGGAAAGTGTGTGGAGGATTTTGACTAGGAAAATTTATTTGATAGGGTGGATTTTGAAAATTGTTGGAGAATTTGGGCCTAATTTGATCATTGTTGCTTGGGCCCATGAAAAATTGGGATGATTTCTCCAACCGGGATTGTAGGTGGGCGAATATGGATTGTTGGCGGGCCTTGTGAAGGCCGCACTCATATGTTCTGGCAAGGTTTGATGCGCGATAAAGACGGTACATTCCTCGAACACATGGTTCATGTCTTGACAATAAGTACAGCCCGCCGAAGATGTTGGGCTGACTTGGTTCACAGAGACTGGTTCTTTAGTTTCAAGAGCTTCTAGTCTTCGCATCACAGCAACTAACTTAGCATCAGTAGCTATGTTGGCCTCAATGGAATGGATACCTCCTTTAGAAGAAGTAGGGTCATTAGTCCTAAATTTTTCCGGAGTTAGTTCCCATTGGATGGTATTATCAGCTAATTCTTCATATAATAACCATCCTTCATTTCGTTCTTTTTCAAAAATCCTCCTTGGCACATGGATTCTAATAGTGTTTTAGTTTGATATTCTAATCCATCATATAGAACTTGGCAAAGTCGCCATGTCTCTATCCCATGGTGAGGGCATTGGGCAAGGAAGTCCTTAAAACGTTCGAAATATTTCCAAAAAGGTTCATTGGCTATTTGCTTAAACTGTAAGATGCTCTTCCTAATTAGTGCAGTCTTGTGGATGGGATAAAATTTCTTTAAGAAGGCCTTAACGAAATTATCCCACAAAGATATTGAACCGGCCTCTAGACTGTAGAGCCATTTCTTTGCTATGTCTTTCAAAGCGAATGGGACAAACCTTAGTTTGATGGCATCTTCTCCTAGGCTGGGTATCTTCATCATGAGACATACTTCTTCAATTTTCTTATGAAAAAGTATGCATCCTCAGATTCAAGTCCATGAAATTTGGGAAGAGTGTTGATGTATTGTGGCTTGAGCTCAAATTGGTCAACACCTTCATCGGATAACTGAATGCAAGAAGGAAGAGAGGTCCTAATAGGATAGAACCTATCTTGTAGTGACGGTAATTGTGCCATGTGTGAGTCGGGCTTTTGCTCGGGTGGTGAACTGATTCTAGTAAGTCTAGATGTAAGTGGGTCTCTCGACCAAGCGGACATGCACAATTAGCAAATAAGTTCACCCAATTAATCAATAAAAAAGAAAAAAACAGTCAAAATTCCTATTCTAGGGTATGCCTTTACCTAGACGACTCCTAACTTTAGAATGTCCTTAGGAGGTATATTGCCGACCTTAACCACAAGTTAATCGGCCAGGTAGGTGGCAAGACCGGTGGGAGGTTTTCCATCAAAGACGTTCCTTAATTAAATAACCACCGATCTTCGGGCTTTCGGCGCTTAATCCCCTTCCTAGACACCGATTTGGCAAGAGTTAATTTCGAACAACTTCCTCCTTCGACCAATCTCCTAGTGAGTCCGAGTTAACCTAGGGCCAATGTCTAGTCAATTTTTACTTAAGATTAGGGTTGTGAGTGTGACGGAGATGATTTGTGGGCCAAGGAAGGGTGATGAAATCCCCACCTTATCTTGTTAATGGGTTTTGCCCTTAAAAAATTTTTGTGTACGTGTAAAGCAGTAGATAAGTAATCACTCAAAAAGCAGTAAATCAGCCAAGAGTGTTTCCTAATCTATATGCAATGCAAACGTACCTTTTCGCCAACACTCTTCAACAAAATTAAAAAATTTGAATAGACACGTGCCTACGATGCAAGAGTCTAATTTTTTTATTTTTTCAACAAGTAAGTTACTGTTAATTAATTAGTAGTATGCAGGGTGATCACAGAGAATATTTAACAGAGAAGTAAATCAAACTTGCAAATTGCAACAACCTACAGAAAACAGAGTGAGTAGTGAACTACTCAGGCCGCAGAAACGCGGCTATTGTCGCGTTTGCGCGGCTCTGTAGTAGGCTCTGTTGCTCTGCCTTCGAGGGCAGAGGCACAGAGTTGCTATATGTCCTTTGCTGCTATTAGTTTTCCTGTTCTCTGAACCTGCAACAGAAAGAATAAAAGAATTAGTTTTGAGAAAATCGTGCCGTTCCTTCCCGGCAACGGCGCTAAAAACTTGATTGAAACTTGAGATTGCAAAGAAAGAGTTAAAGTTTATGAATTCTCAGTCTCAATTCTATCCGCTGCAACAAGGGCCAAAGCGGGTCGATCCACAGGGAAGGATGTGATGCAAGCTTTTCGGACGATTTCTCTGTATTCTTAGATCAAAACAAAAGAGAGATTAGATTTGGAATATATGATTGGAGATATGTGGTTTTACTGATCTTCTACCACAACCCATAGTGCAAGTCTTGAATATTGAATATCATCTTGAAATACATAAAATCTATCCTAGGTTTATTAGAAAAGATTCAAGCAAGAAAAAAAATGATATTAAAATCTAACTAGTTTGCACTACTAAAAATCCAACAAGTGTTCATCCTAACTTCTAAGTACAACCTAAGAAAAGTCTCACCTTAAGGTTATGCTGTCAAAGTACTTAAGCATGAAGTCGTGAAGAATAGTTTAGAGGTGTAACCTAGATTAGAAAAACTAACTATCAATTTAATCTTCAAACAATCTGTCTTAAACCTAGGGTTTCTAAAAATTACTATCAATTCATTCAATTCCTAAACTTCTCTAGGGTTGTTTAAGAAATCAGCAAACCACACTTTAGAATTAGTTAATCATCTTTTTTTTTATATTTTTAATTTTTTTATTTTGTTTAATGTGAAGAATTGTGAGAGAGAGAAGAATAAGACAAACCAAAAGATCACAGCATAAAATTAAATAACACAAATTTAAATGGTAAAAAAGGTAACCTTTATTCGAAATTGCTTCCAAATACAATGCTCCTCCTTCTCCAAAGTATGCTAAAAATGAAACGAAGATTACAGAAATTTGAAAAGAGAAACACTAAAGAAAACCCTAAGTTCTCGTCTCTGGATGCCCCTCTCTGTTGCTCTGCACGGGTATTTATAGGAGATAGAAGACGTAGAGTCCCGATACAACTCTCTTGAGAAATCTGGTATCCAGTCTCATCCATAGGGCCGCGAAAACGCGGCTTTGGCCGCACTTCCGCGGCCTTAGCTTTGTCCCTGGCCACGCGCTTTCGCGCGTGGCCTCCTCTGGTCCGTCCATCTGGGTACATTCGTTTAGATCTGGCATCTCGACTCTTTATTTTGAATATTCAGGATAACTTGGGAAGCAACTTACCCTAAATCCAAATCTCTTCAAAATGAATTTTATCTTTGCACTCTCCTTCTTTTATCTTTATCCTCATTCTGCAAGGATTTAGGGTTGAGTGGAAGTCTATCCCTTCCCTCTTCTTTTAGTATTTGCAACTTTGGCACTTGGTAATTGCAACTTTGACATTTGGTAATTGCAACTTTTGCATTGGGCTTGGACATGGGCTTTTGGGCTTCATTTAGGCTTTTATTCTTTATTTGAATAAATACTCAAGGCCTGCACACATTAAATAACAAAACTTTAGTAATAGTACATAATTAAAAGAATAAATAGGAAACATGATAGTAAATGTAGTGATAAATATGCAATTTTTACTACCTATCAGGCTTCTACTCATTTGGATACTTAATCCATAGCCACCAAAGTGTATTGGTGCCCAAATAAATAAAGAAAGGGACCCATAAAGTCAATGCCCTATATGTCAAAAAGTTCTATTTCTAGAATTGAGTTTAGGGGCATCATATTACGTTCGAAATTCTACCCGCCATTTGAAATCTAGAGCATGTCCTGCATAAATCAAAGGCATTTTTAAACAATGTGAGCTAATAGAACCTACTTTGTAGCACTTTTTCTACAATCTTCAGGTACTAAAATGTCCACCGTACGCAAGCTCATGACAAAATGAAAGGACACTTCTAACTTCCTCATTGGAGATACATCTCCTAATGATTTAGTTGGAACAGTATTTGAAGAGATATAGTTCCTCCCAAAAGAAATACTGAACTTGAGATAAGAATCAGTATACGTCTTATTTTGACCAGTGAGATGGCGTTTGGTTTGTGATTAAGTAATTTACTATGTCGGCAAACCATGGTTCTCTAAAGGTAGCTAAGAGTTGTTCATCGGGAAAGTCATCATTAATTGACAACTCTTTGGATGGAGCGTTTGGAATACGTGAGAGGTGATTGGCAACGACATTTTCTATACCCTTAATTTGAATTTCGCGATCAAATTCTTGGAGGAGGATCCAATGAATGAGTCGGGCCTTGGCATCCTTCTTATGCATGAGATATCAGAGTGCAGAATGGTCGGTGAATATGGTGGTTTTGGTCCCAAGTAGGTATGGATGAATATTTTCAATGTGAATACTACTGTTAAGAATTCCTTCTCGGTTATAGTATAGTTCAATTGGGCATCACTAAGAATCCTACTTGAATAGTAAATCATATGCTACTTGTTGTCAATGAGTTGTCTTAAGACAGAGCCTATGACAAAATTAGAAGTGTCGCACATAATCTCAAACAGTTTGGGCTAATCCGTGGGAGAAATTATAGGTGCAGAGATAAGTTCCATCTTGAGCTTCTCCCAAGCGGTAAGACATCCATCTTTAAAGATGAAGGGTAAGTCTTAGTTAAAAGATTAGTTAAGGGTCTAGCAACCTTGCTAAATCCTTAATGAACCTACGATAGAATCCGGCGTGTCCTAAAAAAATTCAGATATCTTTCATACATCTGGGTATGGGAAGCTTGGTTATGACATCTATCTTCACTTTATCTACTTTGATCCCTTTCTTGGAAATCTCTTGATCTAAGACAATCCCATGTTGTACCATGAAGTGGCACTTTTCCCAATTCAATGTCAAATTCTTCTCGGTGCATCGTTTGAGGACAAGTTCTAGATTGTGAAGATATAGGTCGATTGAATCTCCATAAATGAAGAAATCATCCATAAAGATCTTTAAAAATCTTTCGACCATGTCAGAGAATAGGTTTAATATATAACGTTGGAATCTCGCTGGGGCATTGCATAGACCGAAAGGCATTCGGCGATAAGCGAAAGTCCCAAATGGACATGTAAACTTTATTTTTTGTTGGTCCTCCAGAGCTATGGGGATTTTCTTCTACCCTGAGTAACCATCCAAGAAACAGTAATACTCGTGGCTAGCTAGTCGTTCAAGCATTTGATCGATAAATGGGGGAGAGAAGTTGTCACGCCCTGCTTCCCAAAATACGTGAAAACGGAGTCGCGACGAGAGTCGGCGATGTATATACGCGAGGAAAATACCCCACGTATACACGCTAAGCCTAAAATAACCTGAACAAGCTATAAATCTAAACCAAGATCAATTAATAATCACTGCAATATCTCATATAATATCTACGCATGATATCATATAAAAAGCACTGCAATAGATAGTGAATCTTATATGCATGAATCAAGAAAAAATATAGGAACATGAATAAAAAAAGGTAAGAATACCAGAATAAAAGGGATAGGACCCAGGCTCCTCGCAAAGCGTACAGTCACATCGAACATCTGCACAATAGAAAACAAGCGTCCAATATCTGGACGTGCAAATCCAGGGTCGTTAGAAAGCGACCTGGTGAGTGTGTGTGTGTGTAAAGGGAAAAGCTCGTGCATATAAACAGTGTGCATAAATAATAACAAGAACAACTGCAGATATAAGAGACTAAATAACAGATAAATAACTGAACTGTAGTATATCTGATGACAACACGAATAAAGATATAAGACAATTATCACAACTGTAAACAAGCAACTGATGTCAAGTTGTGTAACCTATCACATGTCACTAGTCTGATATATATCTGGTCCTGGTTATAATCATGTGTATAGCCATATGTCATAAGGCAGAGTATCAATTCAGGGCATAACATATTGTATTTCATTCAAACCATTCAATAACAATCAGTAGTGTTCTTTGTTATCTTTGTCCCTTTCCCACCGGCGTCCCACAACACTGACAGTTCACACTAGAGCCCGCACTTCCAGTAGAACTCATCCGAACTCCGATATGCGGGTATCATTGTTCGGATAGGGAAGAGGCCAAATAACATAAGCTCAAGAGGTTTCAGCATACAAGTACGTGTGGGTGTTAATATGCACTGAGAATGTTTATCACGCTAACACCAGGTGGCACAATCAGAGGATAGCCCTACAGATTCAAGAGGTGGCCCCCACAGATTCAAGAGGTGGCCCCCACCACGTGTGTGGTGTGACACTTTGCTCCGTGTGGCACTTTGCTCTGAGGGGAATGAATTCTAGAGGTGGCCCCCACGGATTCAAGAGGTGGCCCCCACCATGTGTATGGTGTGGCACTTTGTTCCGTGTGACACTTAGTTCCATTTAGGATCCACCGGACGCTAGCACGATTGTGGGATACATCCTCGTCATCCCGACACCAGGCGGCATGGTCCGCTGGACGCCGGTCTGACTGTGCTATTAACAGGGTAACAGTGCAGGGAACATGAGTACAGGGGATACAGGAGTCCAGGGTACAGAAATACTAGATGTCGGGTAGCAGTAATATAGTCATGCCAAGGTCCCGTGAAAGGTGCCAGGTGTACAGTCAGTTAGGTAGTGCCATTAATAACAATCAATATCTATGCCATTTCAATTGCTGGGATGATACGGTGACGGTAACAATATCAGTACAGTAATCGTATACACGATGAACAATATCAGTAACAGTGAACAGTAACAGTAACCGTGTATACGATGAACAATAAAACTGTAAAAGGTATTACAGTCAACAATCATTTTCCAGTAACTTTCAGTAATAAGAATTATTATAGTAAAATGTCTGGACACTAATCCCTTATAATACAATCCCATATAGAATCAATCAAATCATCGACAAAATAATATCACACCTACTTGTCCTTAATATCCAAAAAGTGATGGTCGGAATATCAGATAATTAACACTATACATATAATATGAATTTCTAACCTCTCATAGATGCACTTATTCTCATCCTATCAATAACTCCGATCCCCAAGTCTTCATAATCCTCACTTCTATTAAGGTTAATCATAAGATCCCAAAACTCAGTGATATATCAGATACATGTATCTAGGATCTATCAAGTCAGGTCAATCCAACCAATATCTATTCCTCGGAATCATATTCATCCCTCTATAGCCAATAACATAACTCAAGGGTAGAGTCTCCATCCAATAAGAAAGCTAAATACAGCAGTCAGGCCAAGGTTAGTCGACTAGGGGTAGAGAATTGGTCGACTAATAGATAAGATCAGTCGACTATACAAGGGGTAAGTCGACTGATAAGAAAGTCAAGTCGACTGGTATAGAGGTGTAGTCGACTATAGGGAAGGGTCAGTCGACTAATATAGGTTACAGTCGACAAACAGAGAGTCAACTATTCTAGAGGGAGACCTAGTCGACATAGTACTATAGCAAGTCGACTAATAAAGGTATTAGTCGACTAACGATATAGGAAAGTCGACTAGGGTTGATTACAGTCGACAAACAGAAGGTCCAACACTATTCTAAAAGGGAGCCTAGTCGACTATAGGCTATAGTTAGTCGACTAACAGAGGTATTAGTCAACTAACAGGAGGAGTAAGTCGACTAATGTTCTGCAACCTGATACTGAATTACACTATCACACATTCCCACATTCTATCAAATGCACTCATGCTTCTCTCATGCACACATCACCCAAACATATAGGTTTCTACGCTATATCTATGCTCACACATTAACGTACACACATATAATCATGTAACACTTCAAATTGCACCACATACACAAACATATCTATCATTACTCTATTAATTAAAGCGAGGGAGAGACACTCACATCATGGGGCTGCCGGGGCGATCTCTGACGATGGCTGTTGTTATCGTTGTCGCGCTGCTGGTGCGCTGGATCTGCAGATCATGGGAGAGAAGGAGGCGGTCTGGTTCTGACACGGCCATGGGTGCGAACGGAGGGGCACTCGGGTCCGATGGCGGTCTGACGGCGAAAGGGTGCTGCCATTGGCACTACTGGCAGTGGAAGAAGCCATCTGGGCTGCTGCTGTCCATTCTGTTGGAGAAGACTCATGGCAGGCTGGAGGTTGATCTTGGCTGCACCGGGAGATGGAGAAGGAGGCCTTGGTGTTGTTGATGCCAAGGGGAGGGGTGCAGTCAAGGGGTGGGGCAGCAGGCTGGGCGCCGGCATGGGGAGAGCGTGGGTTGCTGGTTGGGTGCGCAAGGATGAAAGGGAAGGAAGGAGGGTCCGCCGGCTGCAAGGGAGAGGGGTTGTACCGTGGCCAGGTGTTGTCGAAGGGAGGCGCAGCAAGGGGGGTCGGTATGGGTTGCTGCTGGATGGGGGTGCGCAGCCTGGAGGAGGGGATCTGGGGCTGGAGATTGGGGATGCGCCAACAGGGAAGATGGAGAGGGGGGTGTGGCTGCAGGTTGTTGGGATTGAGGAGATTTTGAGGGGATTAGGTTGGGATTAGATAGGTTGTTAGGATTTAGGATTTTATTTGGATTTGGTTGTTGGGATTAAGGTATTTGGATAATGGGTTTCGGGTTAATGGGTAGCGGGTTTGGGGTTGGATCCAAACAGGTAAACTAGTAATAGGTTTCGGGTTGAGATAAGTGGTTTAGAAATCAATGAAATAGGAATGGGTGTGGACCAAGGGTAAGGAAATGGGCTAACCAAGGAAAACACAGCATTAATGAACCATACTAATATCAAAATAATTAAGTGATACTAGCACAAATAATAATTAACAATTGCTACTATCATTAATAAATAATAAATATAATATTAACACTTAATAATAATTAATAAAATTATGTGCAGTAAAAATAAATACAAAAATAGAAATACTATATTATTTACTTAGGGATATTACAGAAGTGGTCTTTATGAGTGGCAACATTTAACTTTCGGTAGTCAATGCAAACTCGAATATTTGTAGGAAGTCGTGTTTATACTAACTCTTGGTTTATATTCTCTACTACGGTAAAGCCGGGATTTTTAGGGACTGCATGGACTGGGCTGACCTATTGACTATCAGAAATGAGATAAATTATCCTATTATTTAAAAGTTTCACTATTTCAGCTCGAACAGCTTCTTGCATGATAGGGTTTAACCTACGCTGTGGGTCCCTCTTTGGTTTCGCATCTTCATTTAGGTGGATGCGGTGTTGGACTATAGCTGGACTTAATCCTTTTATGTCAGTCATCATCCAACCAATAGCTTTCCTATGTTTCCTAAGGATTGTCATAAGGTTCTCTTCTTTCCCATCAGTCAAGTCGGATGCTACAATGACCAGAAGAGTCTCTTATTCGTCTAGGTAGGCATACTTGAGATGTTTGGGCAAGGTTTTGAGTTTTAAGAAAGGAGATGACTCAATAGTTGAAGGAGTCAGGCTTATTGTTCTGGATAAATTGAACTGGGCTCGATGCCCACTCGATTGTATAATTGACAATCTCATCAAGGCTTAAATCATCAAATCCCAGTTCATTATCACACTCGGCTTCATAGGGTTAGCTTTCTCGTTGAAGACATTGACTTCCTTTGTCATGTCCCTGAAGGTCAATCTTATGGATTCGTTCCTACAATTGATGATTGCGTTTGTGGTAGCAAGGAACAGGCGCCCTAGGATGATAGGAGTTTAAGACCTAGGATTTGACACTAGTTGGATGTCAAAGATAATGAAATCTACTGGGTAGATAAATTCTCCAACCCAGATGAGGACATCGGTTACTTCTGCTTTTGAAACTTTGACAGACCGGTCAGCTTGCTGGATCGTAACTTGAGTAAGGCTAAGTTTGCCCAACTCAAGTTATTGGTATACTAAGAAAAGGAGTAAGTTGATAGTCACTCCCAAATCAAGAAGTGCTCGACTAATTTCTACTTGACCTATTGTGCAAGAGATGGTAGGACAACCTGGATCCTTGTACTTGACGAGAATCAGATTGGACAATAGCTCACCAATATTAGTGGTTAGGAAAACTTTCTTTGGCACATTGGTTTTTCTCTTCTTGGTGACATGTCCTTAAAGAATTTGGCATATCTAGGAACTTGTTGGATTGCGTTAAGAAAGGGTACACTAATCTTTACTTAATTAAAGATCTTACGTATTTTCTCCATTTGTTCATTATTGTATTCCTAAGCCTATTTGAAAATGGGGTTGTAGGCTTATGCAGCTGCTCGGCTGACTTATCTACGGAGTTGGGTGGAGTGGAGCTAGATCGAGTGAGTGCTTGTGTTGGGCTCGATAATGTTGACACTTGATTATCAACTTATCTTTCCGACCGTAATGTATCAATCACATTACAGTGATTTGGATCTTGAGCCTCATTGACTTGCCTAAAGTTTCTAGAGTTTGGCAATAATTGACTAGGAAGAGTCACTTTCGGTCTTTCACTAATTGAATTAGCTTGAGGGCTTGCATGATTTTTCTCTATCCTAGTTAGCGTTTGTGTTATTAATTCTGCGAAAGTTTCCACCTTTCTCTCCAAATTGGAAATCCTTGTTTCCATTGGTGCATTTTGAAAAGTAAGTTGTCGCATTTGATTGGGAAAAGTTGTTGAAACTGAGATGGTTGGAAATTTTTAAAATAGTTGGGCCTAGGCTGACCATTCGTGTTTTGGCCCCATGAGAAATTTGGGTGATTTCTTCTGTCTGGATTGTAGGTTTGTGAATATGGATTGTGGTAGGCCTTACGTAGGCTACATTCATATGTTCGAACAATATTTGATGAGTAAGGTAAACTAGACACTCTACTAACATATGCCCATAGCTTGACAGTTAGTGCAGCCTGCAACTGGACACTGTGCAAGGCTGACTTGGTTTACTGAAATTGGTTCCTTAGTTTCTAAAGCTTCTAGTCTTTGAGCAATACTTTCAAATTTAGCCTCATATTCTATAGACATCTCTATCAAATGGAGACCTCTTTTTGAAGTTTTTGGTTCTCAGTCCTAGACTCTTCGGGGGTATGTTCCCATTGGAGGTTTTTTTCGCTAGGTCTTCATATATTTCCCACCTTTCCTGTTCATCCACTTTCAAGAATCTCTCTTCACTGATAGTTTTTACGAGAGTCTTGTTTTGATAATCTAGATCATCATAGAGAATTTGGTATAATCGTCACTTCTCTTCGCCATGATGAGGGCATTGGACAAGAAGGTCTATGAAATGTTCGAAGTATTTTCAAAACGATTCTTTGGGTTCTTACTTGAACTGCATTATGTTTTCCTAATAAGGGCGGTCTTATGGATAGGATAGAACTTTTTTTTAGTAGACCTTTGTGAAATCATCTCAAGATGTGATAAGAGTTTTTGGCTAAGCAGTATATCCATTTTTTGGTTAGGTCTTTAAGGGCCAAAAGGACAAAACGTAGCTTGACGGTATCGTCTCCTAAGTACGGTATCTTCATCATAACACATACCTCTTAAAATTATCTTATGAATAAGTATGTATCTTCGAACTCTAGACCATGATATTTTAGGAGTATTGATGAATTGTGGTTTTAGCTCAAAGGTGTCCCCCTTGCTTCAGGAAGCCGAATGTAAGATGGAAGTGATGACCTAATAAGATAGAATTTATCCTACAAGGATATTGTTTGTGCCATTTCGGGGTCGGGTTTAGGTGGTGAAATATTTCTAGTTAATCTGATGTTGCTTGGTCTCTTGATCAAGCTGACATACACAATCAATAGCAAACAAGATTATACCAAAAAGTGAAAATAAAAATCAAAAACAACCAAGCCTATCCTAGGGTAGATTTAGACCTAAATGACTCCTAATTTTAGATTATCCGCAGAAGGTATATTGTCGAATCGGACCACAAGTTAATCATCCAGGTAGGTGGCAAGATTGGTGGGAGGTATCCGTCCAAGACGGGCCTAATTAAGCTAAGCCACCAACCATTGAGTTTTTGCCTTTCAATCCCCTACCTAGTCGTTGATTTGATAAGAGTCGACTTCGAACAACTTCCTTCTTGGGTCAATCTCCTAGTGAGTCCGAGAAGTCCTTAAGGCCAACGACTATTCAAATTTTAGATAAAGTTTTGGTTGTGAGTGCAAATGAGATGTTGTTTGTGGGCCAAGGAAGGGTAATAACTTTCCCACCTTATCTTATTAGGAGTTTTTCCCTTAAGTCGATTTAGTACAAGTGTGCAAGACAATAGAATAGTATTACTCAAAGCAATTAAATCACCATAAGTGTTTCCTAATCTAGATGGTATGCAGACTTACCTCGATCTTCAACACTCTTCGACAGTAATTGAAAATTTAAAATAAAAATAGATGAGAGCCTAGATGTAAGTGAATCCGATTTTTTAATTTCAATCACAAGTTACTGTTATTCTTAGAAATAGTGTCCAGATAAGTTACAATAAATCCTAACAACTGTAAAAGACAGAATTTAAATTCAATGACTACAAAAGAAAGCTGAAAACCTAACTCACTCTGATTGCCGTGTTTGCGCGGCTAAGTCGAGGAGTCTGGTGTTCTGCCTTCTGGGGCAGTATCTATGAAGTACTTCTAATCATTTGCAGCTGTTCAATCTCTATAAACTGTCTCTGCACACCCAAACAGAGAAGAATTAAGTTAGAAAATAACATATACCATCCCCTTCTTCGCAACGACGTTAAAATTTGATTGCCAGAAAATACAGAGAATATGAAAAGTGTCTATCAGATTTGTGTTGACTCTGAATCTTCGTAATTTAATCATGTAATAAGGGCTATACGGGTCAAACCTTAGGGACAGTGCGATAAAAGCGTTTAGGTATTGTTGTTTCCTTACAATATCTTCTTTTGTTTGAAAAACTTAGAGAAGAACATTAGGCTGAAAAGTTTGATTTTTATCAATGCAAAGAAGGATCACAACACTGCCAATAATCTACCACCATAAACGAATAATATCAAATAGAGATTACCTTCACGCTATACCCTAAACATGATAATCTGCCCAAGGATTCAAGTAAAACATATAAGACAAATAATAAGATTTTAATTGAAATAACACTAAATTAAAATTTAACATTAAAATATCAAGACAATTGTCAAGCATAGATTAAGAAAAATAGTTAAAAAGTACTAACAAATAGTTGACCTAATTATTATCATCATATGCTTTCAAGATAAATATAAGGTTTAAGCATGCATAGAATTTGATTGAGGGTTATCTATTTAATACTATAGGCTTCATGGTGTGATCAGTCACATATTTTGCATATGCATTGTCACCTTACCATACGTTTTAGCTAATAAATCCTATTAATAAGTCTTCTTTTTCTTTGTTAAATATAGGCCCAATTGCTAAAGAAAGGAAAGAGAAACAAGCCCAAAAGCCCACCAAATTCTGACTTAATTCAGAATAAATTCGACATCAAGGAATCAGGGCTAAATCTTGGCATATCAGAGAGGTTGAAAACCGGTTAAGAAGAATCCTCCCTGAATCAAGCGGTTGAAGCCAACAATCAAAGGCTGTTTCGTCAAATCCTGAAGCAGAAAAGAGAGAACCAGAAGAAGATACAGGAGAATCACCAAACCAGGAGAAACAACCAATTGGGTGTGGCCACTTGGCCACACCAGTGCCGCGGAAACGCGACCCTAGCCACGTTTTCACGGCCAAGTAGTGTCAGTTGGGGGAGCGTTTGCTCCCCAATCTTCCCGGGATTCCCTCCTTTTAGTTTTTCCCTATAAATACCTGTTTTAGTAGAGCAAAAGGGAGAGAAGACTAGGATTAGAATTTTTATTTATTTTCTAAGGATTTAGGCTCTGTGTTAGATAGTAGAAAAGTTGTATTTTTGTTTTTCAATTTGAAGTCCAGTACAAATACTTGTGAGAGAGAGGAATTGAGTGCTTGTACTTGAAGATTGAAGTGACATCAATACAAGAATCGAGACACATTTTCTTCCACTCTTATTACGGTATGTCATGCATTATTTACTTGATTTCTTCTTTATTTTTCATGAGTAGCTAGATCGGTTTTCTGGGCTCACTATTGTACCTCTCTTCAATTCTTCTTCTCTTCTGTTTTTAAAGAAAAAGACCAATGAATCATTTGCATGCCTTACTTAAAGCCTTTCTTCTTGAAAGTATTCTTGAAGGCACATGAGGATGGGTGTGGATTTTTAAACTCGTTCTTCTTTTAAGAACGTCACTTGAACTATTTTATTTCATACTTGTTTCTTCGCGCTTGATGATTTAATATCCGATTCAAAACGATTTCTTAAAGAAAAGAGTGAACTCTTCCAACCATCTTATGTGCTTTACTTCAAACTTTCTAAAGTCAAGCTTAAGTTTTGCCTATGATCAAGTTGAGGCATTTAGGATTTCAACTAGAAAGAAGAATGAACAGTTGAGTAGTGAGATAGTGAGCCCAGATTTTCTTCCTTATTATAATCAACAAAACAATTTCGAGCTTTTTAAATCACCTTCTCCAAAACCTTCTCTAAAAGTTACAATTTCTCTTTAATCATCTCCTTCTTTTCATTCTCTTTTCACTTAAAAACGAGCACAATTCTTTGTTATTAAACGAATCACCGAAAAGTTTTCATCGCATTCCTCCTCGTGGACACGACCCGTTAGCCACAAGCTACACGATAAATTCTTAACTCTTTGATTGTTCTTTCATTTTAGCAATCAATTTTTTGCGCCGTTGCCGGGGAGAGAACGGTGTATTTGTTTTCTAACAAGTTTTGTGTGTTGTTTCAGGACTTGAAGATTCAGATCTAGCATTCAAGCTTTGCAAGAGAAGACTTGCAAATTTTGTGCCCCTACTCTCAAAAGTAGGAAACAGAATTTCAAGAAATTGCGTTGCAAAAGTTGAAATTTCTATTGGACTACTAAAACTCTTTTTTGCAGGACATATTGCTCGCAAAAAATTAAGTTTTTGTATGTTACATTCTTGCTATATCTGTTATCCACCATCCCTATTTTAATCCAACAGTAATTTGAGTGATTGTTAATTGCTTAAAAAACGTTTAGACTTGCATTCTAGGCATTTGTCTAATTACGTTTACTTTACAATTACTGTTGAAGAGAGCTAGAGACAAGGTACGTATGCATAGCATATAGTTTAGGAAACATTCTTGGGTGATATTTTGTTTGAATGTTACTTTTCTGTATCTTGCACACTTTGCACAATTAACTCTAAGGGCAAAACCAAATTCAAGATAAAGTGGGGAAGTCATTAACCTTCCTTAGCCCACAAACCATCTCCAAGCACGCACAACCTAAGCCTAAGTAAAATCTGATAGACGTTGGCCTTAGGGACATCTCGAACTCACTAGGAGATTATCCGAAGGGGGAAGGTGTTAAAAATTGACTCCTGTCAAATCAGTGTCTAGGAAGGGGATTGAGGGCCGAAAGCCCGAAGGTTGGTGGTTATTTAGTTAAGGAACGTCTTTGACGGGTAACCTCCCACCAATCTTGTCCTTACCTGGCTGATTAGCTTGTGGTCAAAGTCTACATTGTACCTCCTGTGAACAATCAACTAGTTAGGAGTTATCTAGGTCAAGGTTACCTTAGACTATGCTTGGTTGATTACTCTTGTTGACTGTTGGTAAACTTGTTTGTGATTGTGATTGTATTTGTGTATGCAAGTGTGGTCGAGAGACCCTAATTCATCTAGGTTGACTAGAAACACATCACCACCCAAGTTTGAACCAAGACCAGATCCGGTAATGGCTCAATCAACATCATTGCAGGATAGGTTCTACCCCATTAGGACCTCACTTCCATCTTGCATTCTACTTCCATCGGTTGGTGAATACAATTTTGAGCTCAAGCCTCAATTCATCAACACACTCTCCAAGTTTCACGGCTTAGAGTCCGGAGATGCTTACTTCTTCATAAGAGAATTTGAGGAAGTATGTCTAATGATGAAAATCCCACACCTTGAAGACGATGCTATTAGGTTAAGATTTGTCCCTTTCGCACTTAAGGACCTAGCAAAAAATGGCTTTACAGCTTAGCGGCCGGTTCTATCACATCTTGAGATGGTTTCATCAAGGTCTTCTTGAAGAAATTCTATCCAATTCATAAGACCGCTCTCATTAGGAAGACAATCACGCAATTCAAGCAAGAACCGAGTGAACCCTTCTGGAGGTACTTTGAACGCTTTAAAGACCTCCTTGTCCAATGTCCACATCATGGAATAGAGAAATGGTGACAATGTCAAATTCTTTATGACGATTTAGACTATTCTACTAAAACCCTCTTAGAAAGTATGTACCAAAGGGGATTCTTACAGAAGGATGAAAATGAAGGATGGGATTTGTATGAAAACCTAGCTGAAAAGACCATCCAATGGGAACCTACTAGTGAAACCTCTAGGAATCCTAACTCCCTCTCTTCAAAAGGAGGTCTCCATTCTATCGAATCATCCATACCTAATGATACTAAGTTAGCTAACCTAGCTAGAAGACTGGAAGCTCTAGAAACGAAGGAACCAAGTCCAGTCAATCAAGTCAACCCAAACCAATTTTCAACTCCGGGATGCACTTACTGTCAAGCCATGAATCATGTGTTCGAGGAGTGCCCTGTGTTTCAGGCTCAGCAACAATATCATGAACCGATGAATGCGGCCTTTTCAACAATAATCCTTAAGCACCAACGTACAATCCTGGCTGGAGAAATTACCCTAATTTCTCATTGAGCCAAAATAGCACTGACCATTCACGATCAAATCATGCTAGCCACTTCCATCATGGTAATAATTCTTCCAATCATCAACCAACTTTCCCAATTTCCATAATAATTCTCCCAACCATCCACCTAACTTTTCAAACTATCAACAGAACTTTCCCAACCAAGCTCCACAATCCTCCTTCCAGAATCCTCAACTAGAAAGGAGAATGACTGACTTTGAAAGAAACATGGAAAGATATATGAAAAACCAAGATTCTCTCATGCAAACTATAGAGAGGTTAGAGGTTCAAATGAGCCAACTAGCCACTCCACAGAATGAGAGAAAAGGGTACCCTGCCTAGTCAGCCAATAACCAATCCGAGGAATTCTCAACAAGCTCATTGGGCTGAGGATAATTCATTAAATCAATGTAATGTAGTTCATACATTGAGGTCAGGAAAGAGAGTTGATAATCAAGTATCAATGCCAACCAATCCCATTCCGCACAACCACAATCAAGCATCCACCTCATCTAATCCAAATCCTTCCAATTCTGACGAATCTGAAAAAGATAAGTCAACCAGTCAGGTGCACCAGCCTATAGTACCATTTCCTAATGGGCTAAAAAACAACAAGCAAAATCCACACATGGACAAGATAATTGAGATATTTAATCAGGTGAAGATAAATGTGCCACTTCTTGATGCCATCCAACAAGTCCCTTCCTATGCTAAGTTTCTTAAGGACATGTGCACCAAGAAGAGAAAGACTAACGTACCAAAAAAGGTCTTCTTAGCCACTAACATTAGTGAGCTACTATCAGGTCCGATCCCTGTCAAGTACAAGGATCCAGGTAGTCCCACCATTGCCTGCACAATAGGACAAGCCGAGATTAGTCGTTGTCTTCTTAACTTGGGGGCAAGTATCAACTTGCTTCCATTCTCAGTTTATTAACAACTCGGGTTGGGCGATCTTAGTCCAACCCGAGTCACCATCCAACTGGCTGACCGTTCAGTAAAAGTTTCAAAAGGGGAGATTAATGATGTCTTGATCCGGGTAGGGGAGTTTATTTACCCGTCGATTTCATAGTTCTGGAGACACAACCTGTGTCCAACTCCAATCATAGGGCTCAAACTCCTGTTATCCTAGGGTGACCATTCCTTGCTACTGCCAATGCCATCATCAATTGTAGGAATGGGTCTATGAGGTTAACCTTTAGGGATATGACTAGAGAAGTCAATGTCTTCAATCTAGGAAAACAACCCCGCGATCTTGAGGACCAAACATTTAAAGTCAACCTAATTGAGAACTTAACAAATGAACATAGGGAAGAATTGGAACTAGAAACTGAGTGTGACTTCGGGTTAGAGTCTGATGACTTTAATCTTGATCAGGTTGTAGATTCTGATGTAAATTGGGCCTCGAACCCTATTTCACCAATAAAGGAGCCAAAAAATTTGACTAGTCCTTCCAACCAACCTTCCTCTTCCTTAGAATTGAAAGCCTTACCTGCGCATCTCAAGTACGTCTATCTAGGCGAATAAGAGACATTTCCTATCATCATTGCCTCTCATTTAAATGATGGAAAAAGAAAAAGATCTTAAAGCAATTCTAAGAAAACATAGGGAAGCCATTGGGTGGACTATGACTGATATCAAGGGATTAAGTCCAACCATCGTTCAACATCGCATTCATCTCAATAAAAATGCCACCCCTAAAAGAGACCTGCAGCGTAGGTTAAAACTTATAATGCAAGAGGCTGTTCATGCTGAAATCATAAAACTCTTAGACAATGGGATAATTTATCCTATTTCTGATAGCCAATGGGTCAGTCCTGTCCACGCGGTTCCAAAGAAATCTGGTTTCACTGTAGTAGAAAATGAGAACAAAGAGTTGGTTCAAACTCGACTTCCCACGAAGATCCGAGTTTGCATCGACTATAGGAAGCTTAATGCTGTAACTCGTAAGGACCATTTTCCACTTTCCTTCATTGATCAAATGCTTGAACGTTTGGCGGGTCACGAGTATTACTGTTTCTTGGACGGTTACTCGGGGTATAATCAGATCCCTATTGCTCCTGAGGACCAAGAAAAGACTACATTCACATGTCCATTTGGGACATTTATTTATTGTCGAATGCCTTTCGGCTTATGCAATGCCCCAACAACGTTTCAATGTTACATGTTGAGTCTTTTCTCTGATATGATAGAACGATTCTTAGAAATCTTTATGGATGATTTCTCCATCTACGGAGATTCATTCACTCAATGTCTCCACCATTTAGAACTTGTCCTCCAACGTTGTGCTGAGAGAAATTTGACATTGAATTGGGAGAAATGCCACTTCATGGTAAAACATGGAATTGTCTTGGGTCATGAAATTTCCAAGAAAGGAATAGAAGTGGATAAAGCCAAAATTGAGGTTATTGCTAAGCTTCCCATGCCCAAATGCGTTAAGGACATTAGATCCTTCTTAGGACACGCTGATTTCTACCGAAGATTTATCCAGGATTTTAGCAAAATTGCTAGGCCCTTGACTAATCTGTTAGCTAAGGATGTGTTCTTCACTTTCGATACTGAATGCATGAATTCTTGGGAGAAGCTTAAGAGAGAGCTTATTTCTGCACCAATCATTTCTGCACCGGATTGGTCTAAGCCGTTCGAAATCATGTGCGATGCTTTCGATTTTGCCATAGGCGCTGTCCTAGGACAACACATTGATAACAAGCAGCATGCGATTTACTACTCTAGTAGGACTCTCAACGATGCTCAATTGACTTACACTACGACTGAGAAGGAATTCTTGGCATTAGTGTTTGCCT
Source organism: Agave tequilana (assembly GCA_038442645.1). Taxonomy (NCBI): domain Eukaryota; kingdom Viridiplantae; phylum Streptophyta; class Magnoliopsida; order Asparagales; family Asparagaceae; genus Agave; species Agave tequilana. The sequence goes on from JAVJIF010003189.1 coordinate 156,381, forward strand.
TAGAGAAATTTCATCCCTACCTACTAGGGTCCAAAACCACCATTTTCACCAATCATTCTGTGCTTAGGTACCTTATGATGAAGAAGGATGCCAAGACCCGACTCATTCATTGGATCCTCCTTCTTCAAGAATTCGATCTTGAGATTCGAGATAAAAAAAAGGCGTAGAAAATGTCGTTGTTGACCATCTCTCACGGATCCCTAATTCTCCATGCAACGAATTACCCATAAATGAGGATTTTCCTGATGAAAATCTCTTAGCTATCTCTAGGGAACCTTGGTTTGCAGATATAGTGAATTACTTAATCACAAACCAAACTCCGTCTCATTGGTCAAAAAAAATATATACCGGTTCTTATCCCAAGTCCAGTATTTCTTTTGGGAGGAATTGTATCTTTTCAAGTACTGTTCTGACCAAATTATTAGGAGATGCATTCCCGATGAGGAGGTTAAGAGTGTTCTATCCTTTTGTCACGACTTGCATGCGGTGGACACTTTGGTCCCCGCAAGACTGCTGAAAAAATGCTACAAAGCGGGTTCTATTGGTCCACTTTGCTCAAGGATGCCTATGAATTCTGCAAGACGTGCCCTAGATGCCAAATGGTAGGAAGGATCTCAAAACGAAATATGATGCCCCTCAACCCAATTCTAGAAATAGAACTCATTGATATTTGGGGCATCGACTTTATGGGTCCATTTCCTAATTCATTTGGAAACCAATACATATTGGTTGCTGTGGATTATGTGTCCAAGTGGGTAGAAGCCATTCCTTGTAAAACTAATGATAACAAGTTGTCATAAAGTTTTTGAAAGAGAACATTGTTTCACGCTTCGGAACCCCTCGTGCTATCATCAGTGATAATGGCACTCACTTTTGCAATAGATCTTTTGAAGCTCTTATGCGAAAGTATGCCATAACTCACAAGTTGTCCACACCTTATCATCCTCAAACCAGTGGGCAAGTTGAGGTTTCCAATATACAAGTCAAACTTATCTTGGAGAAAACTGTGAACCAAATCGGAAAGATTGGTCCATCAAACTTGTAGATGCCCTATGGGCCTACAGGACCGCTTTCAAGACTATTCTAGGAATGTCTCCTTATAGGTTAGTCTATGGCAAACCTTGTCACTTGCCCGTTGAGTTAGAGCACCGAGCCTTATGGGCAATCAAGCAGTTGAATTTTGACTTGACTAAGGCCGGTGACCTTCGAAAATTACAAATTTCCGAATTAAAGGAATTGAGGAATGAGGCCTATGAAAATGCTAGGATCACTAAAGATAAAGTCAAGATTTTCCATGATAAACACATCATAAGAAAAACCTTTGTCCCTGTACAAAAAGTCTTACTCTATAATTCTAGGCTTCATCTTTTTCCAGGAAAATTGAAATCAAGATGGACTGGGCCATTCGTTTTAAAAACATGTTTTCACATGGTACAGTTGAGATCAGTGACACCAAGAATGAAAATGACTTTAAGGTAAATGGTCAACGCCTTAAACCTTTCTTGGAATCGGTGCCGGTAAATGAAACGGTTATGGGTCTTTTTGACCCAGTATATCGGTAACTTTCCTCTTTTCCATTTTATTTCATGCATTTATACATTTCTTTCATACATTGGGGATAATGCATGAGATAAGTGTGAGGGAGGGTTCTACATGACAAATATAGATAAAAAAAAAGAAAAAAATATATATATAAAAAACTTTTTGAAAGGTTAGAACAATATTTTGATATATTTTTTGTAAGAAATTAAGTCAATTTTAAGGAATAGGAAAATCATAATTAGGATTTCTTATACTTGGTGAAAGTCAGATAACTTGTTTGATGTTTAGGGTTAGGAAGAAAATTTGTGAAAGTAATTTAGTCTTGATATTTACCTTGATGAAATATGCACACTAAATATACTTACACACTTAGGGTTTAAAAATAGAGACTCTTATGTCTTATAAAAAAAAATATTATGAAAAAGAGAAAAAAATATAAACAAATCTAATTATTGTTTAGCTAGGTGCTTTGGCCTAAGCAAGCCATGGTATTTATGCAAAGATAATTAGATAAGTTTGGAAAAAAAAGTATATATATAAATCCTCTGATTAAGCTGGGTATTTATGCCTCATGAAGCATAAGTATTCACGCCAAAAAGGGGTACATCTTATAAATAAAAACCTTAGTTTCGTGGCCTTATCTGCTCGAGTGTTTAAGTCCTTAGGGGTATTTTCTCACCTGGTGCCCTGAAACTGTCCGGTTTGGGTGTCACTGACTGAAGGCTCGTTACATGGGCAGATTAGAAAGCCTAATGAAATTGAGGAATAAATTCCACAAAAAATAAATATAAATAAGGCATAGGAGTTAATGTTAAAGAACCCTTAGTCAACTTCACAGTCATAATGGTGCATACTACTCAGGGTAAATTAATAGACTAGATGAGGAAAATAATTTGACTCCTTACTTTGATTGATGACATGTTGTTGAATAGAGACTAAGTTTAGGAATGAAAATTTTAATATTTCTATAACTTATAGATTACTTAAACTCTCACAAATATACTTCAAATATTTTCTCTTTTCAAAATGCTTTTCAAAAACGCTGACTTTTTTCTCTTTCTTTATGGATTTTGTGGGTGCAATCCACTGAAAACCCTCACGAGACAAAACTCGTCCTCTAGGGGTAATCTAGAGGTTTAATTGGCTTGTTGCACATGCTCAGTGCAATCGAGTGACCTGCAAAATTGGTCTAATAATTGATTAGAATTAGTCTGATGTTTTGCTCGAGGGCGAGTAAAAGATAAGTGTGGGGGTATGATCAGTCACATATTTTGCATATGCATTGTCACCTTACCATACTTTTAGCTAATAAATCCTATTAATAAGTCTTCTTTTTCTTTGTTAAATATAAGCCCAATTGCTAAAAAAAAGGAAAGAGAAACAAGCCCAAAAGCCCACCAAATTCTGACTTAATTCAGAATAAATTCGAAATCAAGGAATCAGGGCTAAATCTTGGCATATCAGAGAGGTTGAAAACCGGTTGAGAAGAATCCTCCTTGAATCAAGCAGTTGAAGCCAACAATCAAAGGCTGTTTCGTCAAATCCTGAAGCAGAAACGAGAGAACCAGAAGAAGATACAGGAGAATCACCAAATCAGGGGAAACCACCAATTGGGTGTGGCCACTTGGCCACACCAGGGCCGCGAAAACGCGGCCCTAGCTGCATTTTCGCGGCCAAGTAGTGTCAGCCGTGTTTTCGCGGCCAAGTAGTGTCAGTGGGGGAGCGTTTGCTCCCCCAATCTTCCCGGATTCCCCCCTTTTGGTTTTCCCTATAAATACCTGTTTCAGCAGAGCAAAAGGGAGCGAAGACTAGGATTAGAATTTTTGTTTATTTTCTAAGGATTTAGGCCCTGTGTTAGATAGTACAAAAATTGTATTTTTGTTTTTCAATTTGTTGTCCAGTACAAATACTTGTGAGAGAGAGAAATTGAGTGCTTGTACTTGAAGATTGAAGTGACATCAATACAAGAATCGAGCCACATTTTCTTCCACTCTTATTACGGTATGTCATGCATTATTTACTTACTTTCTTCTTATTTTCCATGAGTAGCTAGATCTGTTTTCTGGGCTTACTATTGTACCTCTCTTCATTCTTCTTCTCTTCTGTTTTTAAAGAAAAAGACCCAATGAATCATTTGCATGCCTTACTTAAAGCCTTTCTTCTTGAAAGTGTTCTTGAAGGCACATGAGGATGGGTGTGGATTTTTAAACTCATACTTCTTTTAAGAACGTCTCTTGAACTTTTTTTATTTCATACTTACTTCTTCGCGCTTGATGATTTAATATCCGATTCAAAACGATTTCTTAAAGAAAAGAGTGAACTCTTCCAACCATCTTATGTGCTTTACTTCAAACTTTCTAAAGTCAAGCTTAAGTTTTGCCTATGATCAAGTTGAGGCATTTAGGATTTCAACTAGAAAGAAGAATGAACAGTTGAGTAGTGAGATGATGAGCCCAGATTTTCTTCCTTATTATAATCAACAAAACAATTTTCAAGCTTTTTAAATCACCTTCTCCAAAGCCTTCTTTAAAAGTTGCAATTTCTCTTTTAATCATCTCCTTCTTTCCATTCTCTTTTCACTTAAAAACGAGCACAATTCTTCGTTATTAAACGAATCACCGAAAAGCTTTCATCGCATTCCTCCTCGTCGACACGACCCGTTTGCCACAAGCTACATGGTAAATTCTTAACTCTTTGATTGTTCTTTCATTTTAGCAATCAGTGGTGATACTAGCAAGTCACGAAAAGAGGATTTAGTTACTTATGATGTAATCTAAACTAACCATATTATATGAAAAAGATTGCATGAAATAATAAAAAAGAAAATAAAGAAGAAAGCAAATAACAACATGAAGATAGAAGAATAAAGGACCTTTATTTGATGTTGTCACCGTCAATTACAAAAGTTTCTTCTCCTTACAAAATTTTCTTCTTGCTTCTAAAACATAGAAGATACAATCTAAATTCAGAAAGAAATAGAAAACTAAAGGAAGCCTAAACTTAGATCTTTTGAGATGCCTTCTCTCTGGCTCTACCTCTCTATTTATAAGGGAAATAGATGGTAGAGTTCGAGTCGAGCACACACCCAACTGCAATGCACGTGGCCAGAAGATAGCCGCGTTTCTGCAGATTTCCTTGAGAAAACGCGGCAAAGCTGGGGACTCTGGGTACGCGCTTTGGGCTCAGGCTTCATCTCATCCGTTCATGTAGAGATATATCCTCAGAATCTTCATTTGATATCTAAAATTTTAAATAATCTTATTTTCTATATAACTTAGAAAACAAGTTATCTATAAATCAGAGTTTAATTTTGAATTCTCCTCCTTTATCTTTGACTTGGAGCTCAAGCAACTTGATTTGAATTCATTATCTCCTTTATCTCTGAATTAAGATAGAATTATCTCTAAATTACATGGACTTGATGGGCTCTTGGGCTTCTTTTAAACTTTTAGGCTTCTTTAATCACCTTTTCTTTTCTTCCTTAAATTTATGAAGGCCTGTATAATACTAAACAAAAAATACCATTACATAGCAATGTTTAATAAAAAATAAATGTGAAAATATGACTAAAAATATGCACATTTGATGAACATTCAATCCGCCACCATGGAACCGCCGCCGCCGCCGCCGTGGGACCGCCGTTGTCACCATGGGACAGCCTACCAACCCCCAGTGAAGCCATTCTCTCCTCCCCCTCTTTTTCCATCTTCTTCTTCTTTCTTCTTTTCTCTTTTCTTTCGTCTTTTTTTCCCTTCCTCTCTCTCTCCTCTGGGTCCTGGTCACGGCTATCCCCGCCGCCGACTACCTGGCCGGTTGTTGGTCAGCCAGTCTCTTCTCTCTCCCCTCTTAGATCTCTCTTTTGATCCCTCGCTCTCATTCCCTCCTCTCTCTCCTTCCTTTTTTTCTCTCTCTCTCTCTTTTCTTTCTTCTCTCTCCTCCCTTAACCTCTCTCTCCTCTGTGGGGAACTGCTGGCGGCCAGTGCCGCTGCCAGCCACCACTGGTCGGCCAGTCCTTTCTCCCCTTCATTTCTCTCTTTCTCAGTTTCTCTCTTTAGCTCTCTCTTCTTTCTTTCTCCTGAACACTCTTTCTCCCTCTTTTTCTCTCTCTAACTCTTTCTCTAAATTACGTTCTCTCCTGGTGATGGTGGGTATTGCCCGGGTCGTGCATGTGTGATTAGTCACATATATTGCATTTACATTGTCTCCTTACCATACTTTTTAGCTAATAAAGCCTATTAATAAGTCTTCTTTTTCTTTGTTAAATGTAGGCCTAAGTGATAAAAGAAAGAAAAGAGAAACAAGCCCAAAAGCCCACCAAATTCTGATTTAATTCAGAATAAATTTGAAATGAAGGAATCAGGGAAAAATCTTGGCATATCAAGAGGTTGAGAAGAATCCTCCCTAAATCAAGCGGTTGAAGCCACACAATCAAAGGCTGTTTCGTCAACGTTTGGGGTAGAAACAAGAAAACTAGCAGAAGATACGGACAAAACACCAAACTAGGAGATTCTCCCCTTTGGGTGTGGCCACCTGGCCACACCAGGGCCGCAAAAACATGGCCCTAGCCGCGTTTTCGCAGCCAAGTGAAGTTTCTTGGGGAGCGTTTGCTCCCCCAATCTTCCCGGGATCCTCTCCTTTAGGTTTTTGCCTATAAATACTGGTTTCAGCAAAGAAAAATGCAGCGAAGACTAGGATTAGAATTTGTATTTATTTTCTTAGGATTTAGGCTCTTTGTTAGCTAGCACAAAAGTTATAATCTTATTTTTTAATTTTTAGTCCAATATCAAAACTTGTGAGAGAGAGGAATTGAGTGCTTGTACTTGAAGATTGAGGTGACATCAATACAAGAATCAAGACGCTTTTCCTTCCACTCGTATTGCGGTACGATTTGTATTGTTTATTTGCTTTCTTCGCTGTTTTCCATGAGTAACTAAACGGTTTTCTGGGCCCGCTATTATAACTCTCTATAGTTCTTCGTCTCTTCTAGTTTTAAAGAAAAAGACCCAATGAATCATATGCATGCCTACCTTAAAAGCGTTTCTATTTGAAAGTGTTCTTGAAGGCACATGAGGATGGGTTTGGATTGTTAAACTCTCATTTCTTTCATGAACATCTCTTGAATTGTTTTTACTTCATTCTTGCTTCTTCGCGCTTGATGATTTAATATTCAAATTTTAACGATTTCTCGAAGAAAAGACTAAACTCTTCCAACCATCTTATGTGCTTTACTTCAAACTTTCTAAAAATCAACTTTAAGTTTTGTCTATGATTACTTTGAGGCACTTAATATTTAATAGAAAAATGAATAATTGAGTAGTGAGATAGTGAGCCCAGATTTGCTTCCTTATTATAAAACAACAAAACAATTTTCGAGCTTTCTAAATCACCTTCTCCAAAACCTTTTCTAAAAGTTGCAATTTCTTTTTTAATCATCTCTTTCTTTCCATTCTCTTTTTCATAAAAAAACAAACACAATTCTTTGTTTTTAAATGATTCACCAAAAAGCTTCCATCGCATTCCTCCTTGTGGACACGACCCGTTAGCCACAAGCTACACGGTAAATTCTTAAACTCTTTGATTGTTCTTTCTTTTAGCAATCAATTTTGGCACCGTTGCCGGGGAGGGAACGGTATATTTATTTTCTAAAATCAAGATCTAGCATTAAGCTTTGCAAGAGAAGACTTGCAAATTCTATGCCCGTACTCTTGAAAGTAGGAAACAGAATTTTAAGAAATTGCGTTGCAAAACTGAAAAATTCATTGGACTACTAAAAACTTTTTTTTGCAGGACATATTGCTCGCAAAAATTTAAGTTTTTGTATGTTATATTTATGCTATTTCTGCTATCCACCATCCCTGTTTTAAGCCAACAGTAAAATACTTGATGAAAAGTTTAAAAAATGATTAGACGCTTACATTTTAGGCACGAGTCTTTTCAATTCATTTACTTTACTGTTGAAGAGTGCTAGAGTAAGGTACATACGCATTGCATTCAGAATAGGACTCATCTCTTGGTTGATTTATATCGCTTTGAGCGAATCTTGTTTATCTTGTATACTTGCACAAAATTGATTTTAAGGGCAACACCCAATAACAAGATAAGGTGGGGATTTAATCACCCTTCCTTGGCCCAAAAATTAGATTCCAAGCACTCACAAACCTAAGCCTAAGTAAAATCTGATAGACGTTGGCCCTAGGGACATCTCGAACTCACTAGGAGATTATCCTAAAGAGGGAAGGTGTTAGAAATTGACTCCTGCCAAATCAGTGTCTAGGAAGGGGATTGAGGGCCGAAAGCCTGAAGATTGGTGGTTACTTAATTAAGGAACGTCTTTGACGGATAACCTCCCACCAATCTTGCCTGACCTGGCTGATTAGCTTGTGGTCAAAGTCTACATTCTACCTCCTGTGGACAATCAACCAGTTAGGAGTTGTCTAGGTCGTGGTTATCTTAGACTAGGCTTGGTTGATTACTCTTGTTGACTGTTGTTTGAACTTGTTTGTGATTGTGATTGTGTTTATGTATGCAAGTGTGGTCGAGAGACCCTAATTCATCTAGGTTGACTAGAAACACATCACCACCCAAGTTTGAACCAAGACCAGATCCGGTAATGGCTCATTCAACATCACTGCAGGATAGGTTCTACCCATTAGAACCTCACTTCCATCTTGCATTCTACTTCCATCAGTTGGTGAATACAATTTTGAGCTCAAGCCTCAATTCATCAACACACTTCCCAAGTTTCATGGCCTAGAGTCCGAAGATGCCTACTTCTTCATAAGAGAATTTGAGGAAGTATGTCTAATGATGAAAATCCCACACCTTGTAAACGATGCTATTAGGTTGAGATTTGTCCCTTTCGCACTTAAGGACCTAGCAAAGAAGTGGCTCTATAGCTTAACGACCGGTTCTATCACATCCTAGGATGGTTTCATCAAGGTCTTCTTGAAGAAATTCTATCCAATCCATAAAACTGCTCTCATTAGGAAGACGATCATGTAATTCAAGTAAGAACCTAGTGAACCGTTCTGGAGGTACTTTGAACGCTTTAAAGACCTCCTTGTCCAATGTCCACATCATGGAATAGAGAAATGGCGACAATGCCAAATTCTTTATGACGGTTTAGACTATTCCACCAAAACCCTCTTAGAAAGTATGTGCCAAGGGGGTTCTTGCAGAAAGATGAAAATGAAGGATGAGATTTGTATGAAAATTTAGCTGAGAAGACCATCCAATGGGAATCTGCTAGTGAGACCTCTAGGAATCCTAACTCCATCTCTTCAAAAGGAGGTCTCCATTCTATCGAATCATCCATCGCTAATGAGGCTAATTTAGCTAACCTGGCTAGAAGACTGGAAGCTCTAGAAATAAAAGAACCAAGTCCAGTCAATCAAGTCAGCCCGAACCAATTTCCAACCCCGGGCTGCACTTACTGTCAAACCATGAATCATGTGTTCGAGGAGTGCCCTGTGTTTCAGGCTCAGCAGCCCTACCATGAACCGATGAATGCGGCCTTTTCAAGGTCGAACAATAACCCTTACGCACCAACGTACAATCTGGGCTGGAGAAATCATCCTAATTTCTTATGGAGCCAAAACAGCAATGACCATTCACGATCAAATCATGCTAGCCACTTCCATCATGGTAATAATTCTTCAAATCATCAACCCAACTTCTCTAATTTCCATAATAATTCTCCCAACCATCCACTAAACTTTCCAAACTATCAACAGAACTTTCCCAACCAAGCTCCACAATCCTCCTTCCAGAATCCTCAATTAGAAAGGAGAATCACTGACTTTAAAAGAAACATGGAAAGATATATAAAAAACCAAGATTCTCTCATGCAAACTATCCAGAGGTTAGAGGTTCAAATGAGTCAATTGCCACTCCACAGAATGAGAGGCAAGAGGGTACCCTGCCTAATCAGTCAGTCACCAATCCGAGGAATTCTCAACAAGCTCATTGGCTGAGGATCATTCATTTAATCAATGTAATGTTGTTCATACATTGAGGTCAGGAAAGAGAGTTGATAACAAAGTGTCAACGCCAACCAATCCCATTCAGCATAACCACAATCAAGCTTCCACCTCATCTAATCCAAATTCTTCAATTCTGACGAATCTGAAAAAGATAAGTCAGGCAGCTAGGTGCACCAGCCTATAGTACCATTTCCCAATAGGCTGAAAAACAACAAGCAAAATCCTCACATGGACAAGATATTGAGATATTTAACCAAGTGAAGATAAATGTGCCACTTCTTGATGCCATCCACAAGTTCCTTCCTATGCTAAGTTTCTTAAGGACATGTGCACTAAGAAGAGAAAGACTAATGTTCCAAAAAGGTCTTCTTAGCCACTAACATTAGTGAGCTATTATCGGGTCCGAACCCTATCAAGTACAAGGATCCAGGTAGTCCCACCATTGCCTGCACAATAGGACAAGCCGAGATTAGTCATGCACTTCTTGACTTGGGGGCAAGTATCAACTTGCTTTCATTCTCAGTTTATCAACGACTCGGGTTGGGCGATCTTAGTCCAACTCGAGTCACCATCCAATTGGCTGACCGTTCTGTTAAAGTTCCAATAGGAAAAATAATGATGTCCTGATCCGGATAGGAGAGTTCATTTACCTTGTCGATTTCATAGTTCTGGAGACACAACCTGTGTCCAACTCTAATCATAGGGCTCAAACTCCTGTTATTCTAGGACGACCATTCCTTGCTACTGCCAACGCCATCATCAATTGTAGGAATGGGTCTATGAGTTACCTTTGGGGACATGACTAGAGAAGTCCATGTCTTCAATCTAGGAAAATAACCCCGCGATATCGAGGACCAAACATTTGAAGTCAACCTAATTGAGAACTTGACAAGTGAACAAGGGGAAGAATTGGATTTAGAAACAGAGTGTGACTTCGGGTTAGAGTCTGACGACTTTAATCTTGATCAGGTTGTAGATTCTGCTGTGAATTGGGCCTCAAACCCTATTTCACCAACAATGGAGCCAACAGATTTGACTAGTCCTTCTAGTGAGCCTTCCTCTTCCTTAGAATTGAAAGCCTTACCTGCGCATCTCAAGTACGCCTATCTAGGCAAACAAGAGACCTTTTCTATCGTCATTGCCTCCATTTAATTGACGGGGAAGAAGAAGATCTGAAAGCTATTCTAAGAAAATATAGGAAAGCCATTGAGTGGACTATGACCGATATCAAGGGATTAAGTTCGACCATCGTTCAATATCGCATTCATCTCAATGAAGACGCCACACCTAAAAGAGACCCGCAACGTAGGTTAAACCCTATATTGCAAGAGGCTGTTCATGCTGAAATCATAAAACTCTTAGACAATAGGATAATTTATCCCATTTCGGATAGCCAATGGGTCAGTCCTATCCACACCGTCCCGAAGAAATCCGGTTTCACTGTAGTGGAAAATGAGAACAAAGAGTTGGTTCAAACTCGACTTCCCACGAAGATCAGAGTTTGCATCGACTATAGGAAACTGAATGCTGCAACTCGTAAGGACCATTTTTCACTTCCCTTCATTGATCAAATGCTTGAACGTTTAGCGGGTCACGAGTATTACTGTCTCTTGGACGGTTGCTCGGGCTATAACCAGATCCCTATCGCTCCTGAGGACCAAGAAAAGACTACGTTTACATGTCCATTTAGGACATTTGCTTATCGTCGAATGCCCTTCGGCTTATGCAATGCCCCAGCAACGTTTCAACGTTGCATGTTGAGTCTTTTCTCTGATATGGTAGAACGATTCTTAGAAATCTTTATGGATGATTTCTCCATCTACGGAGATTCATTCACTCAATATCTCCACCATTTAGAACTCATCTCCAATGTTGTGCTGAGAAAAATCTGACACTGAATTGGGAGAAATGCCACTTCATAGTAAAATATGGAATTGTCTGGGTCATGAAATCTCCAAGAAAGGAATTGAAGTGGATAGAGCCAAAATCGAGGTTATTGCTAAGCTTCCCATGCCCAAATGCGTTAAGGACATTAGATCCTTCTTAGAACACGCTGGTTTCTACCGAAGATTTATCAAGGATTTTAGCAAAATTGCTAGACCCTTGACTAATCTGTTAGCTAAGGATGTGTCCTTCACTTTCGATGGTGAATTCATTAACTCTTGAGAGAAGCTTAAGAGAGAGCTTATTTCTGCACCAATCATATCTGTACGGATTGGTCTAAGCCGTTCGAAATCATGTGCGATGCTTCCGATTTTGCCATAGGCACTGTCCTAGTACAACGCATTGATAACAAGCGGCATGTGATTTACTACTCTAGTAGGACTCTCAGTGATGCTCAACTGAACTACACTACTACTGAAAGGGAATTCTTGGCAGTAGTGTTTGCTTAGAGAAATTTTGTCCTACCTACTAGGGTCCAAAACCACCATTTTCACCGATCATTCTGCGCTTAGGAACCTCATGATGAAGAAGGATGCCAAGGCCCAACTCATTCGTTAGATCCTCCTTCTTCAAGAATTCGATCTTGAGATTCATAATAAGAAAGGTGTAGAAAATGTCGTTGCTGACCACTCTCACGGATCCTTAATTCTCCATGCAACGAATTACCCATAAATGAGGATTTCCTGATGAACATCTCTTAGTTATCTCTAGAGAACCTGGTTTGCTGATATAGTGAATTACTTAGTCACAAACCAAACTCCGTCTCATTGGTCCAAAAATGATGTATAGCGGTTCTTATCCCAAGTCCGGTATTTCTTTTGGGAGGAACCGTATCTTTTCAAGTACTGTTCTAATCAAATTATTAGGAGATGCATTCCCGATGAGGAGGTTAAGAGTGTTCTAATCTTTTATCACGAACTTGCATGCGGTGGACACTTTGGTCCCCGTAAGACTGCTGAAAAAGTGCTACAAAGTGGGTTTTATTTGCCCACTCTGTTCAAGGATACTTATGAATTTTGCAAGACGTGCCTTAGATGCCAAATGGTAGGAAGGATTTCAAATTGAAATATGATGCCTCTCAACCCAATTCTACAAATAGAACTCTTTGATGTTTGGGGCATCGACTTTATGGGTCCTTTTCCTAATTCATTTGGGAACCAATACATATTAGTTGCTGTGGATTATGTGTCCAAGTGGGTAGAAGCCATTCCTTGTAAAACTAATGATAACAAAGTTGTCATAAAGTTTTTGAAAGAGAACATTTTTCACGCTTCGGAACCCTCGTGCTATCATCAGTGATAATGGCACTCACTTTTGCAATAGATCTTTTGAAGCTCTTATGCGAAAGTATGCCATAACTCACAAGTTGTCCATACCTTATCATCCTCAAACCAGTGGGCAAGTTGAGGTTTCAAATAGACAAGTCAAGCTTATCTTGGAGAAAACTGTGAACCAAAATCGGAAAGATTGGTCCATCAAACTTGTAGATGCTCTATGGGCCTACAGGACCGCTTTCAAGACGATTCTAGGAATGTCTCCTTATAGGTTAGTCTATGACAAACCTTGTCACTTGCCCGTTGAGTTAGAGCACCGAGCCTTATGGGAATCAAGCAGTTGAATTTCGACTTGACTATGGCTGGTGACCTTCGGAAATTACAAATTTCTGAATTGGAGGAATTGAGAAATGAGGCCTATGAAAATGCTAGGATCACTAAAGATAGAGTCAAGATTTTCCATGACAAGCACATCATAAGAAAAACCTTTGTCCCTGTACAAAAAGTCTTACTCCATAATTCTAGGCTTCATCTTTTTTCAGGAAAATTGAAATCGAGATGGACTGGGCCATTCGTTGTAAAAACCGTGTTTCCACACGGTGTAGTTGAGATCAGTGATACCAAGAATGGAAGTAACTTTAAGGTAAATGGTCAACGCCTTAAACCTTTCTTGGAATCGGTGCCGGTAAATGAAACGGCCATGGGTCTTTTTGACCCAGTGTATCGGTAACTTTCTTCCTTTTCATTTTATTTCATGCATTTATACATTTCTTTCATACATTGGGGACAATGCATGAGATAAGTGCAGGGGAGGGTTCTAACATGACTGATATAAAAAGAAAAAATATATATTATTAAAAAAAACTTTTTGAAATAGGTAGAACAATATTTTGATATATTTTTTGTAAGAAATTAAGTCAATTTTAAGGAATAGGAGAATCATAATTAGGATTTCTTACACTTGGTCAAAATAAGATAACTTATTTGATTTTTAAGGTCAGGAAGAAAATTTGTGAAAGTAATTTAGTCTTGATATTTACCTTGATGACATATGTACACTAAATACACTTACACACTTAGGGTTTAAAAACAGAGACTCTTATGCCTTATAAAAAAATATATTATGAAAAAAATAAGTCTAATTATTGATTAGCTAGGTGCTTTGGCCTAAGCAAGCCTTAGTATTTATGCAAAAGATAATTAGATAAGTTTGAAAAAAAAATGTGTATATAAATCTTCTGATTAAGTTGGGTATTTATGCCTCATGAAGCATAAGTATTCACGCCTAAAAAGGGTACATCTTATGAATAAAAACCTTGGTTTCGTGGCCTTATCTGCTCGAGTGTTTAAGTCCTTAGGGGTGTTTCTCACCTAGTGCCCTAAAACGGTTAGGGTAGGGTGTCACCGACTGAAGGCTCGTTACATGGGCAGATTAGAAAGCCTAATGAAATTGAGGGATAAATTCCACCAAAAATAAATAAGGCATAGGAGTTAATGTTAAAGAACCTTCGTCAAACTTCACAGTCACGATGGTGCATACGACTAAGGGTAAATTAATAGACTAGATGAGAAAAATAATTTGACTCCTTACTTTGATTAATGACATGTTTTTGAGTAGAGACTAAGTTTAGGAATGAAAAATTTGATATTCCTATAACTTATAGATTACTTAAACTCTCACAAATATACTTCAAATATTTTCTTCTTTAAAAAAATGCTTTTCAAAAATACTAACCTTTTTCTCTTTCTTCATGGATTTTGTGGGTGCAATCCACTGAAAACCCTCACGAGATAAAACTCATCCTCTAGGGGTAACCTAGAGGTTTAACGGCTTGTTGCACATGCTCAGTGCAATCGAGTGACCTGCGAAAGTGGTCTAATAATTGATTAGAATTAGTCTGATGTTTTGCTCGAGGGCGAGCAAAAGATAAGTGTGGGGGTGTGATTAGTCACATATATTGCATTATATTGTCACCTTACCATATTTTTAGCTAATAAAGCCTATTAATAAGTCTTCTTTTTCTTTGTTAAATGTAGGCCCAAGTGATAAAAGAAAGAAAAGAGAAAGAAGCCCAAAAGCCCACCAAATTCTGATTTAATTCAGAATAAATTTGAAATGAAGGAATCAGGGCAAAATCTTGGCATATCAAGAGGTTGAGAAGATCCTCCCTGAATCAAGCTGTTGAAGCCACACAATCAAAGGTTGTTTCGTCAACGTTTAGAGCAGAAATAAGAAAACCAGCAGAAGATACGGACAAAACACCAAACCAGGAGATTCCCCCTTTGGGTTTGGCCACTTGGCCACACCAGGGCCGCGGAAACGCGGCCCTAGCCGCGTTCCGCGGCCAAGTGAAGTTTGTTGGGGGAGCGTTTACTCCCCAATCTTCCGGGATCCTCTGCTTTAGGTTTTTGCCTATAAATACTGGTTTCAGCAAAGAAAAATGCAGTGAAGTGAAGACTAGGATTAGAATTTGTGTTTATTTTCTTAGGATTTAGTCCTTTGTTAGCTAGCACAAAAGTTGTAATCTTGTTTTTTAATTTGTAGTCCAATATCAAAACTTGTGAGAGAGAGAGGAATTGAGTGCTTGTGCTTGAAGATTGAGGTGACATCAATACAAGAATCGAGACGCTTTTCCTTCCACTAGTATTGCGGTATGGTTTGCATTGTTTATTTGCTTTCTTCATTGTTTTCCATGAGTAACTAAACGGTTTTCTGGGCTCGCTATTGTAACTCTCTATAGTTCTTCCTCTCTTCTAGTTTTAAAGAAAAAGACCCAATGAATCATATGCATGCCTTCCTTAAAAGCCTTTCTATTTGAAAGTGTTCTTGAAGGCACATGAGGATGGGTTTGGATTGTTAAACTCTCATTTCTTTCATGAACATCTCTTGAATTGTTTTACTTCATTCTTACTTCTTGTTAATATTCAAATTCTAACGATTTCTCGAAGAAAAGACTAAACTCTTCCAACCATCTTATGTGGTTTACTTCAAACTTTCTAAAAATCAACTTTAAGTTTTGCCTATGATCACTTTGAGGCACTTAATATTTTAATAGAAGAATGAACAATTGAGTAGTGAGATAGTGAGCCCAGATTTGCTTCTTTATTATAAAACAACAAAATAATTTTCGAGCTTTCTAAATCACCTTCTCCAAAACCTTTTCTAAAAGTTACAATTTCTCTTTTAATCATCTCTTTCTTTCCATTCTCTTTTCCATAAAAAAATAAACACAATTCTTTGTTTTTAAACGATTCACGAAAAGCTTCCATCACATTCCTCCTTGTGGACACGACCCGTTAGCCACAAGCTACACGGTAAATTCTTAAACTCTCTTGATTGTTCTTTCTTTTAGCAATCAATGTGTTTTGGGATTCAGAGATTTGCAATATTTTTTGGACTTCTTCATTCTGGGTTCCCCGCTTCGTTGGGTTGATATTTATTTTGGAAATTTATGTAATTGTATTCCCACGTGTATTTGTATTTCTGTATACATGTATATGTATGTGGCTGAGTGCCTAAAACTATATGTAATAGACCTATGACGAATGTTTGTATTAGTGTAGTTTACTTCCTGTACAAATACACGACATATAATACGCTTTATTATTACTTTTTATCATGTGTGGCTGACCTTCGTGGTCGTTTAGCCTCCGGACTCTCTACTCGGGTGCTGGGCCCTATCAACTTCCGGGCTCTACACTCAGCCTCTGGGTTTACCACTCCACAGGTAGTCTAGTAAATACCATATTTTTATGTGTGTTTCTTTGTGCTAACATATTTTATGCAAGTTCCTACTTGGACCTCTGGCCCTATTAGACCTTATGGTCTCTCTTATGCTCACTTCCTCGAAAGAGGGAGTGCATTCAAACGTCAAGTCTTTTGGCCCCACCTGGTAGGTGAGCCTAGCGCTCGACGCTTTATTACTAATTCTGTCCGAGTGTAGTTACGCTATGGACGATAGATGTACGTTATCGTGGCTTTCCCTTGAGTGGTAACTATGCCGAGCGTGATAGCATTTAGCGCTGTGCACTAGCTTCTCTTCAGTCTTACTTAGCTCCGCTTGATTGTTCGCTTATCTACTTCTGACTTTATTTCTGTCTTGCTCAGCCTCCGGACTTTACCACTCTACTGATAGCTTAGTTAATACCTGTTATATGCGTGTGTTTGATACTAACACTTATATAGGTACTTACTCGGCCTTTCGGCATTTCAACCCTTTGACAAAGGGCTCTCACCCACTTCCTCGAAAGACGGAGTGTGTTTAGACCGTCAGGTCTTTTAGTTATGCCTTGTAGGTGGACCTAGCGCTCAGCTCTTTGTCGCTAACTCTGTTCGAGCATAGTTAAAACATGAGCGTGTCTTCACCACGGGCGATAGTCTAGCGTTTATAGCTCGCTCCATCACTTGCATTTTGCTGTTCCGCAGGCGGTAAACACGTTGAGCATGATGGAGTCTAGTGCTGTACGTTAGTTTCCTCTAGCTCTGCTTAGCTTCTCTTGGATGTTCGCTTGCTTGCCTGCTTGTCTACTTGATGATTCAACTATTATTCTTTTCCTGATAGTTGTGAAGAATTTGAAATCTTTACTTGAACTGTTTTCTAAAATTATATCATTTTGTTGTATTCGTATCGATCTTCTGCATCGGTACTATTTTCTGTATTCATACCGATCCCCATTATGGTACTGTTTTCTTGTATCGTAATGTACGATAGTGATGTTTACTGTGCTTATTACTTGGCATACTACTACTTGACACCTGACACTCACTAGTTATCACCTAACACCTGTCTTGCTTAACAATTGACTTGTGATTATCATATTACGGGAATACTGTAACTGTTATTCTGTATTATATACAGTGACTGTTGGCCCAAAGGCCATTACCCCTGATTTGGATGATAACAAAGCATATGTAGTTATGATGTTAACAAGTTTGTTTCATAAAGTTTCAGGTAAAATTATATGTTGCATTTCGGTTTCATCACAAAAGCACATTTGGAAGGCAAGAAGATTTAAATCTCAAAGCCTAGCACACTAGAAGATCTCAAGGATCAAGCGATATTGATTGAGCTTGGACCTGCACAAAAATACGAAATTTCAGAACTTTAAAATAGAGATGTGCAAGTGCTCAATTCTACCATAATAGCTAGTGGCTATGCGGGTCGTGATCCACAAGGAGGTTAGCGATAGAAGCGTTCAAGGTTTGTACTGAAATCTTTGTGAAGAAAAACGAAGGTTCTTCTTTGTTTGAAGAAATGAAAATGAAAAAAGAAGAGTTAGGTTAAAGTTAAAAAGTAAGCGGTAGAATGGAAGGTGGAGAAAACTAGAGAATGATTATTTACAAAGAAATGAAAAAGGAGTGATGAAAGAAATTGTGTTGGTGATCTAGACTAAGAAATAAAAGAAAAGAAAGAAGATTAAAGAAGTACTTACCTAGCTTGGTTGATGACTTACGTAGAACCCTTGCATGTTCTACCTTGCTTCGGAGGCGTTCAACGCATAAGCCATAAGATCGAGCTCAGTCCCCATACGCATTATATCATCAAGACGAGTAAGAATGAAGTGATACGGATCTTGCGGAGGAGAACATCACCATGAATTATCTTTGGCACTCACACAGACATTGTTATACTTATGCTTCTGGATTCACTTACAAGCTCATCAAACCAAAAGAGGTAAAGTAGAAAGAAGAAGAAGAAAATGAAAGTAAAGAAGAACATAAAAAAAGTATTACCTTTTATTGCTTGAAACGATGGAAGAAAGGAGGAGGGTACATCAGTGTCACTCTCAACATAAGCCTCTCTCTTACTTACATAAATCTCAATCTAACCTAAGCTTACATAAAAATTAAAATTACATAAAAAGAAAACAAAAACCTATACTACAAAGAGTGAAAAACTAGACTAATTCCTATCTCTACATGGTCGTCTGGCTGAGGCTCTAAAAATCCCAGTATTTATAGGCAAAACCCCACCTACAGGAGCGTATGAAGATAGGGGGAGCAAACACTCCCCCTAATTCTCTAACCATGCCGCAGAGAAACGCGGTTTTGGCCGCGTTTCCATAGCCAGGGTGTGGCCAGGTGGCCACACCCTGTTGGTGAGTCTTCCCGGCATCTCGTTCTGTCTTGATCTTGGGTTGGATTTGCAGGTTAGGTCCGAGATTTTGAAGAAATGGCCGTTGATCTTTGCTTCAACCGATCGTTCTGAGAGGATTCTTCTCAATCGGTTTTCAACCTCTTGATTTTGCCCTGATTCACTGAATTCGAATTAATTCTGATTTAATTCAGAATTTTGGTGGGCTTTTGATAAGGAAAAAGAATAGTAGTGGAGTATAATTCGCACAGATATTCAACAAAAGAGAAAAGGTTTAGTGTCAACCTTAGGTGCTTAATCACTCCGAAGTGTATTCACAATGTGTAATGTACTCCTTTCCAAATCACCGTAGTAGCATAAGCTATACGGGTCGAACACAAGGAGAGCTCACGATGGAAGCTTTACGGTTTGATGTTGAAGAAAGACAAACGAAAGTTCTTCTTTGTTTCAAAAGAATGAAAAAGACATGGAAAAATAGGTGAAAGAATTGGTTGTGATTTTGTACATGAAAGTAAAAACGATAAAAAGGGAATGAAAAGAATTTGAAAACAAGAATTGCTTTTAGGAAGAAAACTAAAGTAGAGAAAACTTGCAAAAGACTTTTAGAATGGAAAAAGCCATGACTAGCTAACCTTACTAACTTGCTAATTACTAATCTCGTTAGGGTGAAGCATGCCTCATGTTGACTCATCGGTAAGTGTTTGTCTTACTTGTTGGTCAAGTTACATTCCCTTTGATGGATGGGTGATTATCTTGGACTTGTCTTGTAGCCTCATTGATTTCATCGGCTCTCAAGATAGAATTCATGGTGGAATCGGGAGTGTCACTCAAGGGATGCTAAGGAAGAAGATACAAAATCATTAGACATTCAAGGCCATACAACAAGTTAGCATTGAAGTAAGAAAGTTGTACAACAAATAGTATATGTTTGGTGTTTCATCTCCATGTTCCATCAAGGCACTGTTCTAAGACAAGGCTCTAAATGAGGCACACATGAATCATATGGAGAATTACAACAAGATATTGCCAAGAATGAAAATAACCCATCGGGGATGAAAAAGACTCAACATTTGCAAGATTAAGAATTAGCATTCACCAAGAGTTAGAAGTTAGCAAAGTTAGTGGTTAGCTAGTCATGTTAGAAGAAGTTAGCTAGCCATTATAAGAGAAAGAAAACAACAAGACATTATGCTATGAAAGTAAAGCTTGAAGGAAATAAACAAGTAATGAAAAGCGCTAGAAATTGCAAAAAAGAGAAAGTAGATTGGATTAATCCTTGCTTTGCTCCAAGTTGTCACCCCTTGATTACAAGCTTTCACTCTCTCACTATCTCTCTCTTGCAGAATTTCTAGGAGGAAGAAGAAGACTAAGAGCAATAAAACCTAGAGAAAAACTAAAAATTACAAGCTCTTTCCTCTATTCTCTCCTCTCCTTTTTGCACTGGCCCTGATGGTCTATTTATAGGCCTCAGGAGAAGAAGGCTCCAGAATCAGACAGCTAGGGATCAATCGCTGGCTCAACGGCCAGATAACTGCCGCGGATCCGCGGCCAGAGCCGCGTTTTCGCGGCAGAATCTAGGCCGTTATGCCAGCGAATTCTGTTGCGAGTTTGTTGCAAGTTGTTGCCACGTGGATCTTCTAGAATGCTGACTGGATGCGTGGGTGATTCCAGATCCTGGGCTCAACTCTTGGGCTTCTTTTTGGGCCTTGAATTAATCCCCTTTTATTCTTGATAATTGCATGGATTTGTGGGCCTCTCTCCATTAAAATATGGACCTGCAAAAATAGAGAGAAAAAGAGTAAAAAACAGATCTTTATTAATATTATGCATGGTATAGAGGTGGAAGATGATGCAAAAATGAACTACAATCACACCCCTATACCTAGCTTTTGCTCATCCCCGAGCAAAAAAAGAAAGAAAAAGAAAATCCTAACTAGATTATTACACCACTTTCGTAGGTGACACGATTACACTGAGCACGTTCAACAAGCCGTTAAACCTCTAGGTTACCCTAGAGGAGGAGTGTTGTCTCCTGAGGGTTTTCAGCGGATTGCACCCACAAAATCCATAAAGAAAAAGAAAAGGGTTAGTGAAAATTTGATCCATGTTTTAAAGATTCTTACTTGAGTATAGGTTTCAGGTTACCCTAAACTTGTCATTCCTCTTATAAGCGTCTATTTAGAGTTTTGTTTTTAATTAGGTTAAGTTTTTAAGGAAGAGATCAAAAACCGGATTTGCATCAATCCTAGTATATATACATCTATAAATATGAAGGATCTTTCTTAGACTAAGTTTATTTATTACTAATATATATAACAATATATATATATATTTCTTTTATTATATACAGTATTTATTTATTTACATTTCCTTAGATTCCTTAGGCTTTCTAATTTACCCTTGTAACGAGCCTCTTACCGATGACTCCCAAACCAGTCGGTCTTAGGGCACCAGATGAGAAAACATCCCTCGGGTTCGATGACTCAAGTAAACTAGCCCATGAATACTAAGAACTTAACCACCTTTAGGCGTGACTTGCCATGCTTCTTGAGGCACGACTAACCAGCTTAATTAGTAGCTAAGTATTTATTTAGTTATTTATATACATATATTTTCTTTTTTCTTTTTATTTTTTTATTATTATATATATGTAAATAAAGTCACAAAGTCTTTGATTAATCCCTCAATATGGTTAATGTATATATTCTAAAGAAAGAATTAAAATCTAGTTATCTTTCTGATCCTTTTTTACTTAACCTAAAAATCCAACAAAACTCCTCTTTTCAACTTATAATTAGAAATCATAGTTAAGAGCTTCCTTAATCCCTAAAGTCAAGCTTGATTCTTTAAACATGAATCAAGAATTCCTTTTTTTATTTTTTATTTTTATATATTTTTATTTTCTAAAAGAAAAAGTAAAATCTAAAAGAAAATAAAAAATCTACAAAGAAAGGTAAAATCTAAAAATAAAAACCTAAAAAGAAATGAAAATCCTAGAAATAAAAAGCCTAAAAAGAAAATAAAAATCCTAGGTTAGAATCTACCCCCCCCCCCCATTTCTATCTCATGCATTGTCCTCAATGTATGCAAGATAAAAAGATGCATGAAATAGGTAAAAGGTATGAAATCACTCCCTCCGTCTCTTTGGACCAGCGGTGGTGCTGGGTCCAGCCGACTGAGATCGTCTGAGTCCCGCCTCAATGTGGTCCAACCTCGAGGATTGCTCCTCCACCTTCTTTCTAAGCCTGACCTGCCCCTAAAAATTTTCTTCATGCCCTTTCAGATGGTGGACATGAAGGCAGTGAATCTGTTGGGGGATCCTGACGCCAAAACTCAGGCTCATCTTCCTCTTGAAGACTCTCCTCAGAAGAGGACTCCACCGGCACATCTTCGGGCTGGACACTAGGAGTCCAAACCGCGTGCAACAGCTATTATAGAAACTGGTGGGTCGCTCAGGTGCAACAAAACACTCGGTCAAATGAATTGAATACGGCGTCCGGTAGGAAAGTCCTACACAGACGCGTAATCAGAATAGGGTGAGAGTGTTTGGCACCTCGGGTGCGTGAAGAGTTGGCTATGATTGCGTGGAAGATGACCTTATTTAAGCAGACCGTGTGTTGCATGGTCATTAAATCGTGAATTATTTGCAACACCGGGCGGTTGAAGGAAGTTGTGTGGTCCAGCCCTAAAATGTTACGTTAGATCCAGTGTCCAACGCAGTGTACGTTCCTAAAGGTAGTGCTGGCCTTAAGCTTACGGTCCTACTTAGTGCAGCGAGCCCCCATGAGTGTCATATAATCGATCAGTGGGAGGGGATCGCTGTGCTGTGGGTGAATGGGGACATGTGTGTGTTCCTCGAAAGAAGAGGAAGAGTGATGAACAAGTCACCCAAGGGCATGTGTACGGTGAATTGGTATGTGTGTGTGTGTCAACAGATGCATGGTCAATATTAGTGTAGAACATTGTCATCAATTCGGGACAATAAAAGGCATCGTTCTCAGAGTTATCGTACACTAACGTATACCAATCCCGAGCCCTAATTCGATCTAGAAACATATGGCCGTACCCATTCGGATCACATAATATTTTCCTAAAGTCTTTCTCAGCAAATATCAAAGGTGCCATGCTAATAATCTAGGATCAAAGCAATAAAATTGGAGAGATCAAGATTCAAACCGCCCCGGAATTCGTGGGGGGAAAACAAATCTCGATCTTGCAGAGGGCACAGGAGATGGATTCGGGAAGATGTGGCACCAGATCGGCCACCAGGGAACAAAATCGATCAGTGAAGACTTTGGCGGCGCTCCAGAAATGTCAGTACAGCCGCGGATCTGTGGTTCTGGTCGCGGAGTCGCGGCTTTCTTGGAGAAGCAGAGGATCGGGAAAATTTGGTGAGGCGACGCTTTGAGAGGGGTTTCAGATCTGAGGTTGGTTTTGCGTTTGAGGGAGTAGAAGTGGGTTAAAGAGGATATTTATAGGAGGGAAAAGATTCAGAGTTCCACTTTTATCCCTAGGTAAAAAGATATTTACAAACCTAGGGACTTGAAATTTTGAAAGAAGGAGTTTGACCCTAGGGAAAAAGAGTTATGGAGAAACCTAGGGTTTTGAGGGATTTGAATTTTGAAAGTTGTAGAACTCTTTTAAAGGAATTTGCACAAAAGTCCCTCATTTTTCTTTTTTTTTATATATTATTTACAAAAAGTGTACAAAAACTATTTACAAGGAATATGTACAAGTGTGTCCATTGCCTGAGCTTTTCTTTGGTCGTTTCCCTCTAGCCCGTTTCCCATCGTTCCAGTGTGTTTGTTTGCGCGGGCTCAGTTGGGTAACGAGTGCAATTATTTTCTGAGCCTTAGGCATTTCCAGTCTCAATGGCTCATTGTTATTCATCCTCATTTCACCACAAAATTCACTAAAAATTTCTTCATCACCACTTTTTTCACTCTAAACTTCTTCATTCCTAATGTTAAGAAATTCCAGCTTTTCTCCATACAAATCCTCAAAACTAGGTTAACATCTTCCTTCAGAGTTGTACAATTAGTTAACCGACCCCGGGTTGGCTCATCCAGACACATGATTTCGTCAGCAAAGAGGTCTTCAAAAGTTATATCAATCGGAGGTTCTTGAATTGTATCCTCATGGGATACATTCACGGTTGGCTCACTGAAAGTGAAAATATCCAAATCAACTTTCCCCTTTTGAAAGGGTACTCGGATAACAGGATTTTCTACTTCAAGAGAATCACAAACTTGTGATTCATCTTTACTTTCTTCTCCTGATTGTTCCTGACAAAGTTAACCTCGAATGTTTGATCTTTTATCTTATGAGGTTGCATGCTGAAGACATTTACTTCTCTCGTCGTGTCACCAAAAGTTATCCTCATTGACCCATTGCTCCAATTGATGATGGCATTTGCTGTAGCCAGGAATGGTCGTCCCAAGATGACAGGAGTTTGAGCCCTATGATTGGTATTAGACACAGGTTGTGTCTCAAGAACTACAAAATCCACAGGGTAAATGAACTCCCCAACTCTGACAAGAATATCATGAATTTCCCCTTGGGTCTCTTGACAGAGCGATCAGCCAGTTGTATCGTCATTTGGGTCGGGCGGAGATCACCTAACCCTAATTGTTGATACACAGAAAAAGGCAGGAGATTGATACTGGCCCCCAATCAAGTAGTGCCCTATTAATGGTAGTCTGTCCTATGACACAAGAGATTGTTGGGCTCCTTGGGTCTTTTGTATTTCTTCGGAATTGGCCCAATGAGCAACTCGCTGATGTTGGATACTAGGAGACTCTC
The DNA here is from genome assembly GCA_038442645.1 of Agave tequilana. NCBI lineage: Eukaryota > Viridiplantae > Streptophyta > Magnoliopsida > Asparagales > Asparagaceae > Agave > Agave tequilana. The sequence continues at coordinate 181,020 of JAVJIF010003189.1, forward strand.
TTAGGGACTTGTATTTTTCTCTTCTTGGTGCACATTTCCTTTAAGAATTTTACATATGATGGCACTTGTTGTATGGCATCAAGAAGAGGGACATTGATTTGGACCTTGTTAAACATTTCTCGTATCTTCTCCATATGAGCAATCAACTTGTGATTTGTAAGACTATTTGGAAATGGTGCCCTAGGCTTATAAGGTTGCTCATCGATTTTTTCTTTTCCCTTGGCTTTTGATGGCTCAGTACTAGAAGATGGATTGTCAGAAGTTGGCTGTACTGGAACTGGAGGGGTTGACTTTGGTACTGGATGGGATGGTTGAGTAGAAACCCTATTATCTACTGTTTTCCAGATCTCAGGATATGAATAGCGTTGCAATGACTGGGGCCCATGTCTTCCACTTCATGCAAAGGGAAGTGATTTTGGGATTGGCATTGGCTGACTTGGAAACATTCCTTTTTGTCTCTCATTGAAAGAATTATTCAGTTGCCCAATTTGGACCTGTACTTTATTCATAGCCTGTTGATGGTTCTTCATTAGGGTTCTATCATCTTTTCCAACTTTGATAGTTTGTCATCTGAATCATTCTGGGGTGGATGTTGGTGATATGGAGACTGGAAGTGTGTTTGAT
>JAVJIF010003190.1:0-171885 GCA_038442645.1 Agave tequilana
GTCGACTGGGGTTAGGGGCCGGTCGACCGGCTTTGACTGAAAAACTGCTACCAGATTCTGATCCAGAAAAAAAATAAAAAAAATTATAACAAATAAAATATGATATATTATAACATACAGGGATACAACAACCAGTTTTAAAAATCTTCTTTTAGTGATCATATCAACAAAAACTTCACACAAAATGTTTTAATTTTATTTTACAAATTTAAACAAAGATTTAAAGATGTTGAAGCCGAATACCCAGTGACGGGTTCTGAACTTCATCCTCTTGATTCCTCTTGAATGAGTTGAGGTGCGCAATTGCCATCTTTAAGGTATTTGTTTAAACAAGAAATTTTGATTATTAATTTATACTTTTGAAAAATAGTATATACATATAGATACACAAAAATATGGACATGTGGACAAATATGACATAAGGCATAAAAATACAAGATATGAAAATTAACGCAAGGCATGTACACAACATGATAGAAAAGTAGTTCTATGTATCAATGGAATACAAAAGCAAACTATTAATTCTATACACATGTATACATTACCAAAAATCAACAACTATTTTAAAATGGAGATGTTACCAATTTAAGGGCAATCTCCAAAAATAGGTGCCTCCACGATAGCGATGCAAGCTAGATTTGAACTTGTGAGCTTAGTTGCATCTACCACCCGGGCACCGTCTCCCCCTAAGTCTTGGAGGAAGTAGATCCACCTGTATCACCTACATTTGGAGGATCTTTTGGTACCCAAATCTTTGGGGTCCTTTGGGGTTAGTACCGGGGCGAACCCAAACATATTTATTATTAATATTATTTTTAGCATAACAAAACTTTTCTAAATGGCCTTTGCGGCCACAATGAGTGCAAACATAAATTCTATCACTACTATATATGTATGCATGCTTATGTGTGTGCGCATGTTTTCGTGCATGTGTACGTGTATGAGATGCATGTTTCCCTTGGGGTACTCCCTTAGGAAATTTAGATGCAATCTTTTTCAAATCAAAAGCATAACTTTTTAAATTTGAGTCCAAAGCTTCAACACGTTTTTGGATCTCAACAAAATCATTTTTATCAATTGAAACTATGGGGGTTTTACCCTTATTTGCAAGTTTATATTTATCAAAATCATTTTTCAATTTTCCAAAGGAGCTAGATAAAACATCCTTTTCTTTAACAACTATTTCAACCTTATATTTTAAAGCTTCATTTTCTCTTTTAATTTCTTATTTTGAGATTGGGAAATCTCATACCTATTTTGCAATTCTTCAAAAAAATGTGCAAGTTCATCCATAGTTAACTCATCCTCATCTAAAGAGTTTTCTAGAGTTACCTTTGGTGCATCCTCCCCATGTGCCATGAAACACATGTGCGCGGCGTCGACTTCCTCTTCGGATTCTGACTCCGTGTCATCCCAAGTAGCCACCATTGCTTTCTTCTTTCTTTGCCCGTTCTTGGATGTGGTCGCTTGGAGAGCGGGGCAATCGGCAATGAGGTGACCGATCTTCTTGCAATGGAAGCAAGGACCGGGCTCCTCTCTTTTTCTTTCAAATCTCCCTTGAGGTTTCCCTCGCCGGAAATTGCTTTGTCTTCCCTTTTTGTAAAACATCTTGTCCACCTTCCGGATGAGCATGGCGAAGTCTTCATCGCACTCGTCCGATGAATCATCCTCGTCTTGAATTGTCGGAGCGGCTTTGAAGGCTATTGATTTCTTCTTGGGTGCCTCCCTTTCTTCTCGTACCTTCATCTCCATCTCATGTGTTTTGAGATTTTCGATGAAGCCGGAGAAGTCCATCTCCTCCTTGTCATTTAGCTCCTTGAGGGTTGTCGCCTTGACTTCCCAAGCTTTGGGAAGAGCTCGAATCACCTTCCTTATCTTTTGATCGTTGTCAATCTTGTCGCCTAAGGAAGAAAGAGCATTAGTTATCTTTGTAAAGCGAGTGAGCATGTCATCAATGCTCTCATTATCAATCATGTAAAAATTCTCATATTGAGAACGTAACAAGTCAACTTTTGCTCTCTTGACTTGTGACGTTCCCTCATGAGTCACAATAAGCATGTTCCAAACTTCATATGCCGATTTACAATTAATGATGCGTGCAAGGTCATCTTCATTAAGTGCTTGTGTTAATGCATATTGTGCCCTAGCATTTGCTTCATAGTCTTTGGAAGTATCCTCGGACCATGTGCTCTCATCACTAGTTGGTTCAATGAAGTCTTTGGTAATGGCCCTAGCTACCCTAACACCTAAGGATTTCAAAAACAAGTTCATCTTGACTTTCCAAATAGGAAAGTTCAAGCCATCAAATTTGGGAGGGGATTTAATGCTAGAAAAGTCCATGGATGCCATGAATGCACAAGCAAGTAAAATGCAACAAAATGTATATAGCCAAATATGGATCTCCCTAAGGTGGTTAGACCTAAGTTGTAGGGTTAGGCTCTGATACCAATTGAAATCACCTAGAGGGGGGGTGAATAGGTGATGGCTATATGATAATGGCAATTATGCGGAATTTAAAATTTAACTCTAACAATTATCACAATACAAATACTTGCAAGAATTAAACAAGGTAAAGGTGCAAGTAATTAAAGAGATAGAGTTAGAAGAATTTGAGCAAACGCAAACACGCCGATATGTTTCCGAGGTTCGAGCCACGCTCTACGTCCCCGCCTTCACACTTGAAGGATTTCCACTATTGAGGATCCCACCGGATCAACAATACAAGGACAACACTTGTCCGTCTCCCGTGATGACACTTCACCACCTTGAGCACACTAGCTCGCCTTGAGGCCGATGCCTCTACAACCTCACTCAATTACAATGGAAGTGATCACACTTGACCACTTTACAAAAGAGCTCACTAAGCACAATCCTAGAACCAAATAGGAGAGTTAGAGTATGGGATTGTGTAGTGCAAAACTAGAGAGAAGTAGAGGAATAGGCTCCAAGTAAGGTGTATGAAATTTAGGCTTTGGAGAGAAAAATCTTTTCTAAAATGAACTTTGAAATCTTTTCACAACTCTTGTAAAATTTCACTTGATAGCTCTAAAATCATTAGTCATTTCATATGAAGTGACCACCTATTTATAGGGGTCAAAAACTGCTCAAGAGATTCGTTGGAGACAAATCCCTAAAGTCAAAGAGTCAGAAAAAAATAGCTGTTGAGTCTGTCAGAACTTTTGACAGACTACCGGTCGACCGGGTCGGTCGACCGCCAACGGTCGTCGAAAATCCGACCGTTGGGGCTCACCGGTCGACCGGGTCGGTCGACTGGCAATTTCCAGAGAGCAAAGGGTTTGGGCCGGTCGAGTATCGGTCGACTCCCGGTCGACTGATACGCACATGCACAATTGTGCATGTTCGGTCGAGTCCCGGTCGACTGCCGGTCGACCGGTCACTGTGAATTTCTGAAAAATCAGAATTTACAGGACCTGGACAATTTGGATTTGGTTTTGGGTCTTGGATAAAATGTTTTGGTCTTGAAAAATCATAGAGTATGAGCATGTGTCATACTACTAACAAGGTAAAATACTTGGTAAAAATTCTTTGATAAAAACTTGATTTTCCATGAAATGTTTTTCCAAAAACTAGTCTTTCTAAAATCGTATTTCCAAAAGAGATAAGTTCATCTAAAAGTAAGTTGGAAATGAAAATAGAAAGTATTTTTGAAGCCAAAAATCACTCTAGAAAATGTGTGTGTGTGATATCCCATAACTCTACTTCTACTATTTAGTTTTGACAAAAATTCTAAAACAAAATAGACAAAATACAAATCTTGGATTCTTTAGCAAGTCTTGATCTTCTTCTTGAACTTTTCTTCAACGCAAATTCCGAAGCTTCCTATGTGCTTTAGCTTGGGAATGCAAATGTTGGGCAAACTCCAAAAGTGTGAGTCTTTTAGTGGAGTCGTCAAAATCTGTTTCTTGAACCTGAAATACTTTTAAACAAGATTATTAAATACATAACTAAATACGTTTTGCTATCATCAAAATAACCGGGATAATGGCCTTTGGGCCAACAATCTCCCCCTTTTTGATGATGACAAAACATATGTAGTTATCACAAAATATTTTGGGTAGAGTCTTCAAATGAAGCTCCCCCTCAACACAAGCATATATAAAAATCATACTCAGGCATAGTGATAAAAAAAAATAAACATCACACATCCATGCCAATCACAACATATCAACTACTTATGTCATATCATAGATAAGGAAATAAGTCTCATACATGACATAAATACATACCACAAAAGATACATGTCCACAACACAAAAATAAAGGTGTCCAACACAACAAAATAAGTCAAGTACATAACAAAAATAACAAAAGTGTCACACACAAAAATCTCTCTCTCCAAATAACTCTCCCCCTTTTTGACATCATCAATAAAGGGGAGGTCACTCAACAGCAGCATCACTCAGTGGCCTCGTCATCCTCCTCCTCGTCATCACCAGAGGCCTCAGCCATCGTCTGATCATCACCATCATCTGAGGAAGAAGAGGAATCTACCTCCTCTGTATCCAAGGCATCAACTCTGGGGCGCGGTGGTGGAATAGAGACACGAGCTCTGGGAGGGAAAGGAGGACTAGCGGCAGGGAGTCGACGACGAGCACCGGAGTCCCATCAGGAACGACTATGTCCAATTTTGTGAACAGAGACTGAAACTGAACATCCACAAATCTCATGGATTCAGCCATATAAGACAAGTCGTTTCGGACCTCCGCCCGAAAAACAGCATCCAAAGCAGCACGAGAATCCATATCTGCACGAAGTGCAGAGACTTGCTCTCCGACCCAGGCCTGATGAGCCTCGATCATTGAGCGGACCTCAGAAGCAGAAGCACCCTGAAACTCAGGAGCAGGAAAAACAGGAGGTGGAGCTGGAGCTGGATCAGCTGCAGGAACAGGTGGTGGTTGCACAGCTGCGTGTCGACGCAACTGAGCTTCCATCATCTTCAAAGCAGCAGCATTGATATCAGATGGGTTTTGAAGGGGCTTGACCAGAGAGATCAAAATCTAAAGCCCTGAGCAGATGGGTAATGAGCATGCCGTAAGGCAGACTCCTACCAGCAGTGCGAATCTGATCACAACTCATGTGAGAAGCGATCACTCGAGGGAAATTTATCCTAATGCCTTTAAGGAGGCAATAGATAATCAGAGGAACAGGACCTCGAGCATGACTGAATTCACCGGATTTAGGCACGATATTATGAAAGATAATCTTAGCAAGGACCTGAGATTGGAGGGAATACTGACTCACAATCTCATTCCTTACCAAATCGGGATCGTCATTCCGGTGAATGAGAGTGGATGCGGTGAGCGAAGACTCACCCTCCGGATATTCAGAAAAATCATGTAGGCATGAGAATAAACATCTATTCCATCAGTGGAAAGATGAAGAATCCTAGCAAACTGACCTAGGGAAATATTTATGTCCCTACCCATCACACGGGAGATGATCCGGTTCCCACTAAATTCAAAATTGGCATAGAAATAGGGAACCAAGGAGTGTAAACCTTCTCCCTGATGGAGAGAAAATCCACAAGATTGTTGGTACGGAGTATGTGGGGGATATCAAGGTGTTCAAAATCATGGATAGCACATACCTACCCGAAATAGTGTTCCTAGGTGCTAGATGTGTGTAACGGTCAGAGGCAAGATCGTTACGCAACAAGGGATCAGTCCTAGGGGCTTGAGATGAGGATTGGGCAATGCCCTTTCCTTCTCAGAACGATGTCTTTTAGGAGGCATGATAAAAATCAAATTTTAGGGTTTTTGCAGGTAAAGGCACGATCTAGATGATTAATCAACCTAATATGAAGACAAAAGAAGTGATATATCTAAGCTAGAAAGGAAGAACAGATGAAAAATCCGAATTTTTACCTTTGTGAAAATGTTGAAACCCTAACTGAGAATCTGAAATACCTGAAGATCTGTTGGACGGATCGGCTTGAGATTCTAGATCTGAAGTAGGAAAGAGGAATATGAAATGGGTTTTGAAGGAATTTAAGATCGGATGGATGGATTGGAAGTTGGAAATATTGGGAAGAAATGAGTCCTGCGGGTCGCTGAGAGAGAAATGAGAGAGTGAGCGAAACAGTGAAGAAAAATCCCAAATATAAGCCAGAATTCGACGATCGGTCGACTGGGGTTAAGGGCCGGTCGACCGAAAAGATACAGAGAGTCACGCACTCGGATCGGTCGACTGGTCCAATGAAGCAGTCGACCGGTAGCACAAAAAAATTTTTTTTCTTCAGGCAGAGTCGGTCGACTGGGGTTAGGGCCGGTCGACCGGCTTTGACTGAAAAACTGCTACCAGATTCTGATCCAGAAAAAAAATAAAAAAAATTATAACAAATAAAATATGATATATTATAACATACAGGGATACAACAACCAGTTTTAAAAATCTTCTTTTAGTGATCATATCAACAAAAACTTCACACAAAATGTTTTAATTTTATTTTACAAATTTAAACAAAGATTTAAAGATGTTGAAGCCGAATACCCAGTGACGGGTTCTGAACTTCATCCTCTTGATTCCTCTTGAATGAGTTGAGGTGCGCAATTGCCATCTTTAAGGTATTTGTTTAAACAAGAAATTTTGATTATTAATTTATACTTTTGAAAAATAGTATATACATATAGATACACAAAAATATGGACATGTGGACAAATATGACATAAGGCATAAAAATACAAGATATGAAAATTAACGCAAGGCATGTACACAACATGATAGAAAAGTAGTTCTATGTATCAATGGAATACAAAAGCAAACTATTAATTCTATACACATGTATACATTACCAAAAATCAACAACTATTTTAAAATGGAGATGTTACCAATTTAAGGGCAATCTCCAAAAATAGGTGCCTCCACGATAGCGATGCAAGCTAGATTTGAACTTGTGAGCTTAGTTGCATCTACCACCCGGGCACCGTCCCCCTAAGTCTTGGAGGAAGTAGATCCACCTGTATCACCTACATTTGGAGGATCTTTTGGTACCCAAATCTTTGAGGGTCCTTGGGGTTAGTACCGGGGCGAACCCAAACATATTATATTATTAATATTATTTTAGCATAACAAAACTTTTCTAAATGGCCTTTGCGGCCACAATGAGTGCAAACATAAATTCTATCACTACTATATATGTATGCATGCTTATGTGTGTGCGCATGTTTTCGTGCATGTGTACGTGTATGAGATGCATGTTTCCCTTGGGGTACTCCCTTAGGAAATTAGATGCAATCTTTTTCAAATCAAAAGCATAACTTTTTAAATTTGAGTCCAAAGCTTCAACACGTTTTTGGATCTCAACAAAATCATTTTTATCAATTGAAACTATGGGGGTTTTACCCTTATTTGCAAGTTTATATTATCAAAATCATTTTTCAATTTTCCAAAGGAGCTAGATAAAACATCCTTTTCTTTAACAACTATTTCAACCTTATATTTTAAAGCTTCATTTCTCTTTTTAATTTCTTATTTTGAGATTGGGAAATCTCATACCTATTTTGCAATTCTTCAAAAAAATGTGCAAGTTCATCCATAGTTAACTCATCCTCATCTAAAGAGTTTTCTAGAGTTACCTTTGGTGCATCCTCCCCATGTGCCATGAAACACATGTGCGCGGCGTCGACTTCCTCTTCGGATTCTGACTCCGTGTCATCCCAAGTAGCCACCATTGCTTTCTTCTTTCTTTGCCCGTTCTTGGATGTGGTCGCTTGGAGAGCGGGGCAATCGGCAATGAGGTGACCGATCTTCTTGCAATGGAAGCAAGGACCGGGCTCCTCTCTTTTTCTTTCAAATCTCCCTTGAGGTTTCCCTCGCCGGAAATTGCTTTGTCTTCCCTTTTTGTAAAACATCTTGTCCACCTTCCGGATGAGCATGGCGAAGTCTTCATCGCACTCGTCCGATGAATCATCCTCGTCTTGAATTGTCGGAGCGGCTTTGAAGGCTATTGATTTCTTCTTGGGTGCCTCCCTTTCTTCTCGTACCTTCATCTCCATCTCATGTGTTTTGAGATTTTCGATGAAGCCGGAGAAGTCCATCTCCTCCTTGTCATTTAGCTCCTTGAGGGTTGTCGCCTTGACTTCCCAAGCTTTGGGAAGAGCTCGAATCACCTTCCTTATCTTTTGATCGTTGTCAATCTTGTCGCCTAAGGAAGAAAGAGCATTAGTTATCTTTGTAAAGCGAGTGAGCATGTCATCAATGCTCTCATTATCAATCATGTAAAAATTCTCATATTGAGAACGTAACAAGTCAACTTTTGCTCTCTTGACTTGTGACGTTCCCTCATGAGTCACAATAAGCATGTTCCAAACTTCATATGCCGATTTACAATTAATGATGCGTGCAAGGTCATCTTCATTAAGTGCTTGTGTTAATGCATATTGTGCCCTAGCATTTGCTTCATAGTCTTTGGAAGTATCCTCGGACCATGTGCTCTCATCACTAGTTGGTTCAATGAAGTCTTTGGTAATGGCCCTAGCTACCCTAACACCTAAGGATTTCAAAAACAAGTTCATCTTGACTTTCCAAATAGGAAAGTTCAAGCCATCAAATTTGGGAGGGGATTTAATGCTAGAAAAGTCCATGGATGCCATGAATGCACAAGCAAGTAAAATGCAACAAAATGTATATAGCCAAATATGGATAATAAAGATCTCCCGTGGTTAGACCAATTGTAGGGTTAGGCTCTGATACCAATTGAAATCACCTAGAGGGGGGGTGAATAGGTGATGGCTATATGATAATGGCAATTATGCGGAATTTAAAATTTAACTCTAACAATTATCACAATACAAATACTTGCAAGAATTAAACAAGGTAAAGGTGCAAGTAATTAAAGAGATAGAGTTAGAAGAATTTGAGCAAACGCAAACACGCCGATATGTTTCCGAGGTTCGAGCCACGCTCTACGTCCCCGCCTTCACACTTGAAGGATTTCCACTATTGAGGATCCCACCGGATCAACAATACAAGGACAACACTTGTCCGTCTCCCGTGATGACACTTCACCACCTTGAGCACACTAGCTCGCCTTGAGGCCGATGCCTCTACAACTTCACTCAATTACAATGGAAGTGATCACACTTGACCACTTTACAAAAGAGCTCACTAAGCACAATCCTAGAACCAAATAGGAGAGTTAGAGTATGGGATTGTGTAGTGCAAAGCTAGAGAGAAGTAGAGGAATAGGCTCCAAGTAAGGTGTATGAAATTTAGGCTTTGGAGAGAAAAATCTTTTCTAAAATGAACTTTGAAATCTTTCACAACTCTTGTAAAATTTCACTTGATAGCTCTAAAATTATTAGTCATTTCATATGAAGTGACCACCTATTTATAGGGGTCAAAAACTGCTCAAGAGATTCGTTGGAGACAAATCCCTAAAGTCAAAGAGTCAGAAAAATAGCTGTTGAGTCTGTCAGAACTTTTGACAGACTACCGGTCGACCGGGTCGGTCGACCGCCAACGGTCGAAAATCCGACCGTTGGGGCTCACCGGTCGACCGGGTCGGTCGACTGGCAATTTCCAGAGAGCAGCAGGTTTGGGGCCGGTCGAGTATCGGTCGACTCCCGGTCGACTGATACGCACATGCACAGTTGTGCATGTTCGGTCGAGTCCCGGTCGACTGCCGGTCGACCGGTCACTGTGAATTTCTGAAAAATCAGAATTTACAGGACCTGGACAATTTTGAATTTGGTTTTGGGTCTTGGATAAAATGTTTTGGTCTTGAAAAATCATAGAGTATGAGCATGTGTCATACTACTAACAAGGTAAAATACTTGGTAAAAATTCTTTTGATAAAAACTTGATTTTCCATGAAATGTTTTTCCAAAAACTAGTCTTTCTAAAATCGTATTTCCAAAAGAGATAAGTTCATCTAAAAGTAAGTTTGGAAATGAAAATAGAAAGTATTTTGAAGCCAAAAATCACTCTAGAAAATGTGTGTGTGTGATATCCCATATCTCTACTTCTACTATTTAGTTTTGACAAAAATTCTAAAACAAAATAGACAAAATACAAATCTTGGATTCTTTAGCAAGTCTTGATCTTCTTCTTGAACTTTTCTTCAACGCAAATTCCGAAGCTTCCTATGTGCTTTAGCTTGGGAATGCAAATGTTGGGCAAACTCCAAAAGTGTGAGTCTTTTAGTGGAGTCGTCAAAATCTGTTTCTTGAACCTGAAATACTTTTAAACAAGATTATTAAATACATAACTAAATACGTTTTGCTATCATCAAAATAAACGGGATAATGGCCTTTGGGCCAACAATCTCCCTTTTTGATGATGGCAAAACATATGTAGTTATCACAAAATATTTTGGGTAGAGTCTTCAAATGAAGCTCCCCCTCAACACAAGCATATATAAAAATCATACTCAGGCATAGTGATAAAAATAAACATCACACATCCATGCCAATCACAACATATCAACTACTCATGTCATATCATAGATAAGGAAATAAGTCTCATACATGACATAAATACATACCACAAAAGATACATGTCCACAACACAAAAATAAAAGATGTCCAACACAACAAAATAAGTCAAGTACATAATAAAAATAACAAAGAGTCATAACAAAATATCTCTCTCTCCAAATATCTCTCCCCTTTTTGACATCATCAATAAAGGAGGTCACTCATCAGCAGCATCACTCAGTGGCTCGTCATCCTCCTCCTCGTCATCATCAGAGCCCTCGGCCATCGTCTGGTCATCACCATCATCTGAGGAAGAAGAGGAATCTACCTCCTCTGTATCCAAGGCATCAACTCTGGGGCGCGGTGGTGGAATAGAGACGCGAGCTCTGGGAGGGAAAGGAGGACCAGCGGCAGGGAGTCGACGAGCACCCGGAGTCCCATCAGGAACGACTATGTCCAATTTTGTGAACAGAGACTGAAACTGAACATCCACAAATCTCATGGATTCAGCCATATAAGACAAGTCGTTTCGGACCTCGCCCGAAAAACAGCATCCAAAGCAGCACGAAATTCATATCTGCACGAAGTGCAGAGACTGCTCTCCGACCCAGGCCTGATGAGCCTCGATCATTGAGCGGACCTCAGAAGCAGAAGCACCCTGAAACTCAGGAGCAGGAAAACAGGAGGTGGAGCTGGAGCTGGATCAGCTGCAGGAACAGGTGGTGGTTGCACAGCTGCGTGTCGACGCAACTGAGCTTCCATCATCTTCAAAGCAGCAGCATTGATATCAGATGAGGTTTTGAAGGGGCTTGACCAGAGAGATCAAAATCTAAAGCCCTGAGAAGATGGGTAATGAGCATGCCATAAGGCAGACTCCTACCAGCAGTGCGAATCTGATCACAACTCATGTGAGAAGCGATCACTCGAGGGAAATTTATCCTAATGCCTTTAAGGAGGCAATAGATAATCAGGGGAACAGGACCTCGAGCATGACTGAATTCACCGGATTTAGGCACGATATTGTGAAAGATAATCTTAGCAAGGACCTGAGATTGGAGGGAATACTGACTCACAATCTCATTCCTTACCAAATCGGGATCGTCATTCCGGTGAATGAGAGTGGATGCGGTGAGCGAAGACTCACCCTCCGGATATTCAGAAAATCATGTAGGTCATGAGAATAAACATCTATTCCATCAGTGAAAAGATGAAGAATCCTAGCAAACTGACCTAGGGAAATATTTATGTCCCTACCCATCACACGGGAGATGATCCGGTTCCCACTAAATTCAAAATTGGCATAGAAATAGGGAACCAAGAAGTGTAAACCTTCTCCCTGATGGAGAGAAAATCCACAAGATTGTTGGTACGGAGTATGTGGGGGATATCAAGATGTTCAAAATCATGGATAGCCACAAACCTACCCGAAATAGTGTTCCTAGGTGCTAGATGTGTGTAACGGTCAGAGGCAAGATCGTTACGCAACAAGGGATCAGTCCTAGGGGCTTGAGATGAGGATTGGGCAATGCCTTTCCCTTCTCAGAACGATGTCTTTAGGAGGCATGATAAAAATCAAATTTTTAGGGTTTTTGCAGGTAAAGGCACGATCTAGATGATTAATCAACCTAATATGAAGACAAAAGAAGTGATATATCTAAGCTAGAAAGGAAGAACAGATGAAAAATCCGAATTTTTACCTTTGTGAAAATGTTGAAACCCTAACTGAGAATCTGAAATTCCTGAAGATCTGTTGGACGGATCGGCTTGAGATTCTAGATCTGAAGTAGGAAAGAGGAATATGAAATGGGTTTTGAAGGAATTTAAGATCGGATGGATGGATTGGAAGTTGGAAATATTGGAAGAAATGAGTCCTGCGGGTCGCTGAGAGAGAAATGAGAGAGTGAGCGAAACAGTGAAGAAAATCCCAAATATAAGCCAGAATTCGACGATCGGTCGACTGGTGTTAAGGGCCGGTCGACCGAAAAGATACAGAGAGTCACGCACTCGGATCGGTCGACTGGTCCAATAAAGCAGTCGACCGGTAGCACAAAAAAATTTTTTTTCTTCAGGCAGAGTCGGTCGACTGGGGTTAGGGGGCCGGTCGACCGGCTTTGACTGAAAAACTGCTACCAGATTCTGATCCAGAAAAAAAATAAAAAAAAATTATAACAAATAAAATATGATATATTAAACATACAGGGATACAACAACCAGTTTTAAAAATCTTCTTTTAGTGATCATATCAACAAAAACTTCACACAAAATGTTTTAATTTTATTTTACAAATTTAAACAAAGATTTAAAGATGTTGAAGCCGAATACCCAGTGACGGGTTCTGAACTTCATCCTCTTGATTCCTCTTGAATGAGTTGAGGTGCGCAATTGCATCTTTAAGGTATTTGTTTAAACAAGAAATTTTGATTATTAATTTATACTTTTGAAAAATAGTATATACATATAGATACATTCTCAAACAACATAGACATGTGGACAAGTATAACATAAGGCATAAAAAAAACAAGATATGAAAATTAACGCAAGGCATGTACACAACATGATAGAAAAGTAGTTCTATATAGGCATGTATCAATGGAATACAAAAGCAAACTATCAATTCTATACACATGTATACATTACCAAAAATCAACAACTATTTTAAAATGGAGATATTACCAATTTAAGGGCAATCTCCAAAAATAGGTGCCTCCACGATAGCGATGCAAGCTAGATTTGAACTTTGAGCTTAGTTGCATCTACCACCCGGGCACCGTCTCCCCCTAAGTCTTGGAGGAAGTAGATCCACCTGTATCACCTACATTTGGAGGATCTTTTGGTACCCAAATCTTGAGGGTCCTTTGGGTTAGTACCGGGGCGAACCCAAACATATTTATTATTAATATTATTTTTAGCATAACAAAACTTTTCTAAATGGCCTTTGCGGCCACAATGAGTGCAAACATAAATTCTACCACTACTATACATGTATGCATGCTTATGTGTGTGCGCATGTTTCCGTGCATGTGTATGTGTATGAGGTGCATGTTTCCCTTGGGTACTCCCTTAGGAAATTTAGAAGCTATCTTTTCAAGTCAAATGCATAACTTTTTAAATTTGAGTCCAAAACTTCAACACGTTTTTGGATCTCAACAAAATCATTTTTATCAATTGAAACTATGGGGGTTTTACCCTTATTTGCAAGTTTATATTTATCAAAATCATTTTTCAATTTTCCAAAAGAGCTAGATAAAACATCCTTTTCTTTAACAACTATTTCAACTTTATATTTTAAAGCTTCATTTTCTCTTTTAATTTCTTATTTTGAGATTGGGAAATCTCATACCTATTTTGCAATTCTTCAAAAAAATGTGCAAGTTCATCCATAGTTAACTCATCCTCATCTAAAGAGTTTTCTAGAGTTACCTTTGGTGCATCCTCCCCATGTGCCATGAAACACATGTGCGCGGCGTCGACTTCCTCTTCGGATTCCGACTCCGTGTCATCCCAAGTAGCCACCATTGCTTTCTTCTTTCTTTGCCCGTTCTTGGATGTGGTCGCTTGTAGAGCGGGGCAATCGGCAATGAGGTGACCGATCTTCTTGCAATGGAAGCAAGGACCGGGCTCCTCTCTTTTTCTTTCAAATCTCCCTTGAGGTTTCCCTCGCCGGAAATTGCTTTGTCTTCCCTTTTTGTAAAACATCTTGCCCACCTTCGGATGAGCATGGCGAAGTCTTCATCGCACTTGTCCGATGAATCATCCTCGTCTTGAATTGTTGGAGCGGCTTTGAAGGCTATTGATTTCTTCTTGGGTGCCTCCCTTTCTTCTCGTACCTTCATCTCCATCTCATGTGTTTTGAGATTTCCGATGAAGCCGGAGAAGTCCATCTCCTCTTTGTCATTTAGCTCTTTGAGGGTTGTCGCCTTAACTTCCCAAGCTTTGGGAAGAGCTCGGATCACCTTCCTTATCTTTGATCGTTATCAATCTTGTCGCCTAAGGAAGAAAGAGCATTAGTTATTTTTGTAAAGCGAGTGAGCATGTCATCAATGCTCTCATTATCAATCATGTAAAAATTCTCATATTGAGAACGTAACAAGTCAACTTTTGCTCTCTTGACTTGTGACGTTCCCTCATGAGTCACAATAAGCATGTTCCAAACTTCATATGCCGATTTACAATTAATGATGCGTGCAAGGTCATCTTCATTAAGTGCTTGTGTTAATGCATATTGTGCCCTAGCATTTGCTTCATAGTCTTTGGAAGTATCCTCGGACCATGTGCTCTCATCACTAGTTGGTTCAATGAAGTCTTTGGTAATGGCTCTAGCTACCCTAACACCTAAGGATTTCAAAAACAAGTTCATCTTGACTTTCCAAATAGGAAAGTTCAAGCCATCAAATTTGGGAGGGGATTTAATGCTAGAAAAGTCCATGGATGCCATGAATGCACAAGCAAGTAAAATGCAACAAACAACAACAAGCAAATATATAGCCAAATGAAGGATCTCCCTAAGGTGGTTAAACCAAATCTAGGGTTAGGCTCTGATACCAATTGAAATCACCTAGAGGGGGGGTGAATAGGTGATGGCTATATGATAATGGCAATTATGCGGAATTTAAAAATTAACTCTAACAATTATCACAATACAAATACTTGCAAGAATTAAACAAGGTAAAGGTGCAAGTAATTAAAGAGATAGAGTTAGAAGAATTTGAGCAAACGCAAACACGCCGATATGTTTCCGAGGTTCGAGCCACGCTCTACGTCCCCGCCTTCACACTTGAAGGATTTCCACTATTGAGGATCCCACCGGATCAACAATACAAGGACAACACTTGTCCGTCTCCCGTGATGACACTTCACCACCTTGAGCACACTAGCTCGCCTTGAGGCCGATGCCTCTACAACTTCACTCAATTACAATGGAAGTGATCACACTTGACCACTTTACAAAAGAGCTCACTAAGCACAATCCTAGAACCAAATAGGAGAGTTAGAGTATGGGATTGTGTAGTGCAAAGCTAGAGAGAAGTAGAGGAATAGGCTCCAAGTAAGGTGTATGAAATTTAGGCTTTGGAGAGAAAAATCTTTTCTAAAATGAACTTTGAAATCTTTTCACAACTCTTGTAAAATTTCACTTGATAGCTCTAAAATTATTAGTCATTTCATATGAAGTGACCACCTATTTATAGGGGTCAAAAACTGCTCAAGAGATTCGTGGAGACAAATCCCTAAAGTCAAAGAGTCAGAAAAATAGCTGTTGAGTCTGTCAGAACTTTTGACAGACTACCGGTCGACCGGGTCGGTCGACCGCCAACGGTCGAAAATCGACCGTTGGGGCTCACCGGTCGACCGGGTCGGTCGACTGGCAATTTCCAGAGAGCAGCAGGTTTGGGGCCGGTCGAGTATCGGTCGACTCCCGGTCGACTGATACGCACATGCACAGTTGTGCATGTTCGGTCGAGTCCCGGTCGACTGCCGGTCGACCGGTCACTGTGAATTTCTGAAAAATCAGAATTTACAGGACCTGGACAATTTTGAATTTGGTTTTGGGTCTTGGATAAAATGTTTTGGTCTTGAAAAATCATAGAGTATGAGCATGTGTCATACTACTAACAAGGTAAAATACTTGGTAAAAATTCTTTTGATAAAAACTTGATTTTCCATGAAATGTTTTTCCAAAAACTAGTCTTTCTAAAATCGTATTTCCAAAAGAGATAAGTTCATCTAAAAGTAAGTTTGGAAATGAAAATAGAAAGTATTTTTGAAGCCAAAAATCACTCTAGAAAATGTGTGTGTGTGATATCCCATATCTCTACTTCTACTATTTAGTTTTGACAAAAATTCTAAAACAAAATAGACAAAATACAAATCTTGGATTCTTTAGCAAGTCTTGATCTTCTTCTTGAACTTTTCTTCAACGCAAATTCCGAAGCTTCCTATGTGCTTTAGCTTGGGAATGCAAATGTTGGGCAAACTCCAAAAGTGTGAGTCTTTTAGTGGAGTCGTCAAAATCTGTTTCTTGAACCTGAAATACTTTTAAACAAGATTATTAAATACATAACTAAATACGTTTTGCTATCATCAAAATAACCGGGATAATGGCCTTTGGGCCAACAATCTCCCCCTTTTTGATGATGGCAAAACATATGTAGTTATCACAAAATATTTTGGGTAGAGTCTTCAAATGAAGCTCCCCTCAACACAAGCATATATAAAAATCATACTCAGGCATAGTGATAAAAAATAAACATCACACATCCATGCCAATCACAACATATCAACTACTCATGTCATATCATAGATAAGGAATAAGTCTCATACATGACATAAATACATACCACAAAAGATACATGTCCACAACACAAAAATAAAAGATGTCCAACACAACAAAATAAGTCAAGTACATAATAAAAATAACAAAGAGTCATAACAAAATATCTCTCTCTCCAAATATCTCTCCCCCTTTTTGACATCATCAATAAAGGGAGGTCACTCATCAGCAGCATCACTCAGTGGCCTCGTCATCCTCCTCCTCGTCATCATCAGAGCCCTCGGCCATCGTCTGGTCATCACCATCATCTGAGGAAGAAGAGGAATCTACCTCCTCTGTATCCAAGGCATCAACTCTGGGGCGCGGTGGTGGAATAGAGACGCGAGCTCTGGGAGGGAAAGGAGGACCAGCGGCAGGGAGTCGACGAGCACCCGAGTCCCATCAGGAACGACTATGTCCAATTTTGTGAACAGAGACTGAAACTGAACATCCACAAATCTCATGGATTCAGCCATATAAGACAAGTCGTTTCGGACCTCCGCCCGAAAAACAGCATCCAAAGCAGCACGAAAATCATATCTGCACGAAGTGCAGAGACTTGCTCTCCGACCCAGGCCTGATGAGCCTCGATCATTGAGCGGACCTCAGAAGCAGAAGCACCCTGAAACTCAGGAGCAGGAAAAACAGGAGGTGGAGCTGGAGCTGGATCAGCTGCAGGAACAGGTGGTGGTTGCACAGCTGCGTGTCGACGCAACTGAGCTTCCATCATCTTCAAAGCAGCAGCATTGATATCAGATGAGGGTTTTGAAGGGGCTTGACCAGAGAGATCAAAATCTAAAGCCCTGAGAAGATGGGTAATGAGCATGCCATAAGGCAGACTCCTACCAGCAGTGCGAATCTGATCACAACTCATGTGAGAAGCGATCACTCGAGGGAAATTTATCCTAATGCCTTTAAGGAGGCAATAGATAATCAGGGGAACAGGACCTCGAGCATGACTGAATTCACCGGATTTAGGCACGATATTGTGAAAGATAATCTTAGCAAGGACCTGAGATTGGAGGGAATACTGACTCACAATCTCATTCCTTACCAAATCGGGATCGTCATTCCGGTGAATGAGAGTGGATGCGGTGAGCGAAGACTCACCCTCCGGATATTCAGAAAAATCATGTAGGTCATGAGAATAAACATCTATTCCATCAGTGAAAGATGAAGAATCCTAGCAAACTGACCTAGGGAAATATTATGTCCCTACCCATCACACGGGAGATGATCCGGTTCCCACTAAATTCAAAATTGGCATAGAAATAGGGAACCAAGGAAGTGTAAACCTTCTCCCTGATGGAGAGAAAATCCACAAGATTGTTGGTACGGAGTATGTGGGGGATATCAAGATGTTCAAAATCATGGATAGCCACAAACCTACCCGAAATAGTGTTCCTAGGTGCTAGATGTGTGTAACGGTCAGAGGCAAGATCGTTACGCAACAAGGGATCAGTCCTAGGGGCTTGAGATGAGGATTGGGCAATGCCCTTTCCCTTCTCAGAACGATGTCTTTTAGGAGGCATGATAAAAATCAAATTTTTAGGGTTTTTGCAGGTAAAGGCACGATCTAGATGATTAATCAACCTAATATGAAGACAAAAGAAGTGATATATCTAAGCTAGAAAGGAAGAACAGATGAAAAATCCGAATTTTTACCTTTGTGAAAATGTTGAAACCCTAACTGAGAATCTGAAATTCCTGAAGATCTGTTGGACGGATCGGCTTGAGATTCTAGATCTGAAGTAGGAAAGAGGAATATGAAATGGGTTTTGAAGGAATTTAAGATCGGATGGATGGATTGGAAGTTGGAAATATTGGGAAGAAATGAGTCCTGCGGTCGCTGAGAGAGAAATGAGAGAGTGAGCGAAACAGTGAAGAAAAATCCCAAATATAAGCCAGAATTCGACGATCGGTCGACTGGTGTTAAGGGCCGGTCGACCGAAAAGATACAGAGAGTCACGCACTCGGATCGGTCGACTGGTCCAATAAAGCAGTCGACCGGTAGCACAAAAAAATTTTTTTTCTTCAGGCAGAGTCGGTCGACTGGGGTTAGGGGCCGGTCGACCGGCTTTGACTGAAAAACTGCTACCAGATTCTGATCCAGAAAAAAAATAAAAAAAAATTATAACAAATAAAATATGATATATTATAACATACAGGGATACAACAACCAGTTTTAAAAATCTTCTTTTAGTGATCATATCAACAAAAACTTCACACAAAATGTTTTAATTTTATTTTACAAATTTAAACAAAGATTTAAAGATGTTGAAGCCGAATACCCAGTGACGGGTTCTGAACTTCATCCTCTTGATTCCTCTTGAATGAGTTGAGGTGCGCAATTGCCATCTTTAAGGTATTTGTTTAAACAAGAAATTTTGATTATTAATTTATACTTTTGAAAAATAGTATATACATATAGATACATTCTCAAACAACATAGACATGTGGACAAGTATAACATAAGGCATAAAAAAACAAGATATGAAAATTAACGCAAGGCATGTACACAACATGATAGAAAAGTAGTTCTATATAGGCATGTATCAATGGAATACAAAAGCAAACTATCAATTCTATACACATGTATACATTACCAAAAATCAACAACTATTTTAAAATGGAGATATTACCAATTTAAGGGCAATCTCCAAAAATAGGTGCCTCCACGATAGCGATGCAAGCTAGATTTGAACTTTGAGCTTAGTTGCATCTACCACCCGGGCACCGTCTCCCCCTAAGTCTTGGAGGAAGTAGATCCACCTGTATCACCTACATTTGGAGGATCTTTTGGTACCCAAATCTTTGAGGGTCCTTTGGGGTTAGTACCGGGGCGAACCCAAACATATTTATTATTAATATTATTTTTAGCATAACAAAACTTTTCTAAATGGCCTTTGCGGCCACAATGAGTGCAAACATAAATTCTACCACTACTATACATGTATGCATGCTTATGTGTGTGCGCATGTTTCCGTGCATGTGTATGTGTATGAGGTGCATGTTTCCCTTGGGGTACTCCCTTAGGAAATTTAGAAGCTATCTTTTTCAAGTCAAATGCATAACTTTTTAAATTTGAGTCCAAAACTTCAACACGTTTTTGGATCTCAACAAAATCATTTTTATCAATTGAAACTATGGGGATTTTACCCTTATTTGCAAGTTTATATTTATCAAAATCATTTTTCAATTTTCCAAAAGAGCTAGATAAAACATCCTTTTCTTTAACAACTATTTCAACTTTATATTTTAAAGCTTCATTTTCTCTTTTTAATTTCTTATTTTGAGATTGGGAAATCTCATACCTATTTTGCAATTCTTCAAAAAATGTGCAAGTTCATCCATAGTTAACTCATCCTCATCTAAAGAGTTTTCTAGAGTTACCTTTGGTGCATCCTCCCCATGTGCCATGAAACACATGTGCGCGGCGTCGACTTCCTCTTCGGATTCCGACTCCGTGTCATCCCAAGTAGCCACCATTGCTTTCTTCTTTCTTTGCCCGTTCTTGGATGTGGTCGCTTGTAGAGCGGGGCAATCGGCAATGAGGTGACCGATCTTCTTGCAATGGAAGCAAGGACCGGGCTCCTCTCTTTTTCTTTCAAATCTCCCTTGAGGTTTCCCTCGCCGGAAATTGCTTTGTCTTCCCTTTTTGTAAAACATCTTGCCCACCTTCCGGATGAGCATGGCGAAGTCTTCATCGCACTTGTCCGATGAATCATCCTCGTCTTGAATTGTTGGAGCGGCTTTGAAGGCTATTGATTTCTTCTTGGGTGCCTCCCTTTCTTCTCGTACCTTCATCTCCATCTCATGTGTTTTGAGATTTCCGATGAAGCCGGAGAAGTCCATCTCCTCTTTGTCATTTAGCTCTTTGAGGGTTGTCGCCTTAACTTCCCAAGCTTGGGAAGAGCTCGGATCACCTTCCTTATCTTTTGATCGTTATCAATCTTGTCGCCTAAGGAAGAAAGAGCATTAGTTATTTTTGTAAAGCGAGTGAGCATGTCATCAATGCTCTCATTATCAATCATGTAAAAATTCTCATATTGAGAACGTAACAAGTCAACTTTTGCTCTCTTGACTTGTGACGTTCCCTCATGAGTCACAATAAGCATGTTCCAAACTTCATATGCCGATTTACAATTAATGATGCGTGCAAGGTCATCTTCATTAAGTGCTTGTGTTAATGCATATTGTGCCCTAGCATTTGCTTCATAGTCTTTGGAAGTATCCTCGGACCATGTGCTCTCATCACTAGTTGGTTCAATGAAGTCTTTGGTAATGGCTCTAGCTACCCTAACACCTAAGGATTTCAAAAACAAGTTCATCTTGACTTTCCAAATAGGAAAGTTCAAGCCATCAATTTGGGAGGGGATTTAATGCTAGAAAAGTCCATGGATGCCATGAATGCACAAGCAAGTAAAATGCAACAAACAACAACAAGCAAATATATAGCCAAATGAAGGATCTCCCTAAGGTGGTTAAACCAAATCTAGGGTTAGGCTCTGATACCAATTGAAATCACCTAGAGGGGGGGTGAATAGGTGATGGCTATATGATAATGGCAATTATGCGGAATTTAAAAATTAACTCTAACAATTATCACAATACAAATACTTGCAAGAATTAAACAAGGTAAAGGTGCAAGTAATTAAAGAGATAGAGTTAGAAGAATTTGAGCAAACGCAAACACGCCGATATGTTTCCGAGGTTCGAGCCACGCTCTACGTCCCCGCCTTCACACTTGAAGGATTTCCACTATTGAGGATCCCACCGGATCAACAATACAAGGACAACACTTGTCCGTCTCCCGTGATGACACTTCACCACCTTGAGCACACTAGCTCGCCTTGAGGCCGATGCCTCTACAACTTCACTCAATTACAATGGAAGTGATCACACTTGACCACTTTACAAAAGAGCTCACTAAGCACAATCCTAGAACCAAATAGGAGAGTTAGAGTATGGGATTGTGTAGTGCAAAGCTAGAGAGAAGTAGAGGAATAGGCTCCAAGTAAGGTGTATGAAATTTAGGCTTTGGAGAGAAAAATCTTTTCTAAAATGAACTTTGAAATCTTTTCACAACTCTTGTAAAATTTCACTTGATAGCTCTAAAATTATTAGTCATTTCATATGAAGTGACCACCTATTTATAGGGGTCAAAAACTGCTCAAGAGATTCGTTGGAGACAAATCCCTAAAGTCAAAGAGTCAGAAAAATAGCTGTTGAGTCTGTCAGAACTTTTGACAGACTACCGGTCGACCGGGTCGGTCGACCGCCAACGGTCGAAAATCCGACCGTTGGGGCTCACCGGTCGACCGGGTCGGTCGACTGGCAATTTCCAGAGAGCAGCAGGTTTGGGGCCGGTCGAGTATCGGTCGACTCCCGGTCGACTGATACGCACATGCACAGTTGTGCATGTTCGGTCGAGTCCCGGTCGACTGCCGGTCGACCGGTCACTGTGAATTTCTGAAAAATCAGAATTTACAGGACCTGGACAATTTTGAATTTGGTTTTGGGTCTTGGATAAAATGTTTGGTCTTGAAAAATCATAGAGTATGAGCATGTGTCATACTACTAACAAGGTAAAATACTTGGTAAAAATTCTTTTGATAAAAACTTGATTTTCCATGAAATGTTTTTCCAAAAACTAGTCTTTCTAAAATCGTATTTCCAAAAGAGATAAGTTCATCTAAAAGTAAGTTTGGAAATGAAAATAGAAAGTATTTTTGAAGCCAAAAATCACTCTAGAAAATGTGTGTGTGTGATATCCCATATCTCTACTTCTACTATTTAGTTTTGACAAAAATTCTAAAACAAAATAGACAAAATACAAATCTTGGATTCTTTAGCAAGTCTTGATCTTCTTCTTGAACTTTTCTTCAACGCAAATTCCGAAGCTTCCTATGTGCTTTAGCTTGGAATGCAAATGTTGGGCAAACTCCAAAAGTGTGAGTCTTTTAGTGGAGTCGTCAAAATCTGTTTCTTGAACCTGAAATACTTTTAAACAAGATTATTAAATACATAACTAAATACGTTTTGCTATCATCAAAATAACCGGGATAATGGCCTTTGGGCCAACAATCTCCCCCTTTTTGATGATGGCAAAACATATGTAGTTATCACAAAATATTTTGGGTAGAGTCTTCAAATGAAGCTCCCCCTCAACACAAGCATATATAAAAATCATACTCAGGCATAGTGATAAAAAATAAACATCACACATCCATGCCAATCACAACATATCAACTACTCATGTCATATCATAGATAAGGAAATAAGTCTCATACATGACATAAATACATACCACAAAAGATACATGTCCACAACACAAAAATAAAAGATGTCCAACACAACAAAATAAGTCAAGTACATAATAAAAATAACAAAGAGTCATAACAAAATATCTCTCTCTCCAAATATCTCTCCCCCTTTTTGACATCATCAATAAAGGGGAGGTCACTCATCAGCAGCATCACTCAGTGGCCTCGTCATCCTCCTCCTCGTCATCATCAGAGCCCTCGGCCATCGTCTGGTCATCACCATCATCTGAGGAAGAAGAGGAATCTACCTCCTCTGTATCCAAGGCATCAACTCTGGGGCGCGGTGGTGGAATAGAGACGCGAGCTCTGGGAGGGAAAGGAGGACCAGCGGCAGGGAGTCGACGAGCACCCGGAGTCCCATCAGGAACGACTATGTCCAATTTTGTGAACAGAGACTGAAACTGAACATCCACAAATCTCATGGATTCAGCCATATAAGACAAGTCGTTTCGGACCTCCGCCCGAAAAACAGCATCCAAAGCAGCACGAAAATTCATATCTGCACGAAGTGCAGAGACTTGCTCTCCGACCCAGGCCTGATGAGCCTCGATCATTGAGCGGACCTCAGAAGCAGAAGCACCCTGAAACTCAGGAGCAGGAAAAACAGGAGGTGGAGCTGGAGCTGGATCAGCTGCAGGAACAGGTGGTGGTTGCACAGCTGCGTGTCGACGCAACTGAGCTTCCATCATCTTCAAAGCAGCAGCATTGATATCAGATGAGGGTTTTGAAGGGGCTTGACCAGAGAGATCAAAATCTAAAGCCCTGAGAAGATGGGTAATGAGCATGCCATAAGGCAGACTCCTACCAGCAGTGCGAATCTGATCACAACTCATGTGAGAAGCGATCACTCGAGGGAAATTTATCCTAATGCCTTTAAGGAGGCAATAGATAATCAGGGGAACAGGACCTCGAGCATGACTGAATTCACCGGATTTAGGCACGATATTGTGAAAGATAATCTTAGCAAGGACCTGAGATTGGAGGGAATACTGACTCACAATCTCATTCCTTACCAAATCGGGATCGTCATTCCGGTGAATGAGAGTGGATGCGGTGAGCGAAGACTCACCCTCCGGATATTCAGAAAAATCATGTAGGTCATGAGAATAAACATCTATTCCATCAGTGAAAAGATGAAGAATCCTAGCAAACTGACCTAGGGAAATATTTATGTCCCTACCCATCACACGGGAGATGATCCGGTTCCCACTAAATTCAAAATTGGCATAGAAATAGGGAACCAAGGAAGTGTAAACCTTCTCCCTGATGGAGAGAAAATCCACAAGATTGTTGGTACGGAGTATGTGGGGGATATCAAGATGTTCAAAATCATGGATAGCCACAAACCTACCCGAAATAGTGTTCCTAGGTGCTAGATGTGTGTAACGGTCAGAGGCAAGATCGTTACGCAACAAGGGATCAGTCCTAGGGGCTTGAGATGAGGATTGGGCAATGCCCTTTCCCTTCTCAGAACGATGTCTTTTAGGAGGCATGATAAAAATCAAATTTTAGGGTTTTTGCAGGTAAAGGCACGATCTAGATGATTAATCAACCTAATATGAAGACAAAAGAAGTGATATATCTAAGCTAGAAAGGAAGAACAGATGAAAAATCCGAATTTTTACCTTTGTGAAAATGTTGAAACCCTAACTGAGAATCTGAAATTCCTGAAGATCTGTTGGACGGATCGGCTTGAGATTCTAGATCTGAAGTAGGAAAGAGGAATATGAAATGGGTTTTGAAGGAATTTAAGATCGGATGGATGGATTGGAAGTTGGAAATATTGGGAAGAAATGAGTCCTGCGGGTCGCTGAGAGAGAAATGAGAGAGTGAGCGAAACAGTGAAGAAAAATCCCAAATATAAGCCAGAATTCGACGATCGGTCGACTGGTGTTAAGGGCCGGTCGACCGAAAAGATACAGAGAGTCACGCACTCGGATCGGTCGACTGGTCCAATAAAGCAGTCGACCGGTAGCACAAAAAAATTTTTTTTCTTCAGGCAGAGTCGGTCGACTGGGGTTAGGGGCCGGTCGACCGGCTTTGACTGAAAAACTGCTACCAGATTCTGATCCAGAAAAAAAAAAAAAAAAAAATTATAACAAATAAAATATGATATATTATAACATACAGGGATACAACAACCAGTTTTAAAAATCTTCTTTTAGTGATCATATCAACAAAAACTTCACACAAAATGTTTTAATTTTATTTTACAAATTTAAACAAAGATTTAAAGATGTTGAAGCCGAATACCCAGTGACGGGTTCTGAACTTCATCCTCTTGATTCCTCTTGAATGAGTTGAGGTGCGCAATTGCCATCTTTAAGGTATTTGTTTAAACAAGAAATTTTGATTATTAATTTATACTTTTGAAAAATAGTATATACATATAGATACATTCTCAAACAACATAGACATGTGGACAAGTATAACATAAGGCATAAAAAAAACAAGATATGAAAATTAACGCAAGGCATGTACACAACATGATAGAAAAGTAGTTCTATATAGGCATGTATCAATGGAATACAAAAGCAAACTATCAATTCTATACACATGTATACATTACCAAAAATCAACAACTATTTTAAAATGGAGATATTACCAATTTAAGGGCAATCTCCAAAAATAGGTGCCTCCACGATAGCGATGCAAGCTAGATTTGAACTTTGAGCTTAGTTGCATCTACCACCCGGGCACCGTCCCCCCTAAGTCTTGGAGGAAGTAGATCCACCTGTATCACCTACATTTGGAGGATCTTTTGGTACCCAAATCTTTGAGGGTCCTTTGGGTTAGTACCGGGGCGAACCCAAACATATTTATTATTAATATTATTTTTAGCATAACAAAACTTTTCTAAATGGCCTTTGCGGCCACAATGAGTGCAAACATAAATTCTACCACTACTATACATGTATGCATGCTTATGTGTGTGCGCATGTTTCCGTGCATGTGTATGTGTATGAGGTGCATGTTCCCTTGGGGTACTCCCTTAGGAAATTTAGAAGCTATCTTTTTCAAGTCAAATGCATAACTTTTTAAATTTGAGTCCAAAACTTCAACACGTTTTTGGATCTCAACAAAATCATTTTTATCAATTGAAACTATGGGGGTTTTACCCTTATTTGCAAGTTATATTTATCAAAATCATTTTTCAATTTTCAAAAGAGCTAGATAAAACATCCTTTTCTTTAACAACTATTTCAACTTTATATTTTAAAGCTTCATTTTCTCTTTTAATTTCTTATTTTGAGATTGGGAAATCTCATACCTATTTTGCAATTCTTCAAAAAAATGTGCAAGTTCATCCATAGTTAACTCATCCTCATCTAAAGAGTTTTCTAGAGTTACCTTTGGTGCATCCTCCCCATGTGCCATGAAACACATGTGCGCGGCGTCGACTTCCTCTTCGGATTCCGACTCCGTGTCATCCCAAGTAGCCACCATTGCTTTCTTCTTTCTTTGCCCGTTCTTGGATGTGGTCGCTTGTAGAGCGGGGCAATCGGCAATGAGGTGACCGATCTTCTTGCAATGGAAGCAAGGACCGGGCTCCTCTCTTTTTCTTTCAAATCTCCCTTGAGGTTTCCCTCGCCGGAAATTGCTTTGTCTTCCCTTTTTGTAAAACATCTTGCCCACCTTCCGGATGAGCATGGCGAAGTCTTCATCGCACTTGTCCGATGAATCATCCTCGTCTTGAATTGTTGGAGCGGCTTTGAAGGCTATTGATTTCTTCTTGGGTGCCTCCCTTTCTTCTCGTACCTTCATCTCCATCTCATGTGTTTTGAGATTTCCGATGAAGCCGGAGAAGTCCATCTCCTCTTTGTCATTTAGCTCTTTGAGGGTTGTCGCCTTAACTTCCCAAGCTTTGGGAAGAGCTCGGATCACCTTCCTTATCTTTTGATCGTTATCAATCTTGTCGCCTAAGGAAGAAAGAGCATTAGTTATTTTTGTAAAGCGAGTGAGCATGTCATCAATGCTCTCATTATCAATCATGTAAAAATTCTCATATTGAGAACGTAACAAGTCAACTTTTGCTCTCTTGACTTGTGACGTTCCCTCATGAGTCACAATAAGCATGTTCCAAACTTCATATGCCGATTTACAATTAATGATGCGTGCAAGGTCATCTTCATTAAGTGCTTGTGTTAATGCATATTGTGCCCTAGCATTTGCTTCATAGTCTTTGGAAGTATCCTCGGACCATGTGCTCTCATCACTAGTTGGTTCAATGAAGTCTTTGGTAATGGCTCTAGCTACCCTAACACCTAAGGATTTCAAAAACAAGTTCATCTTGACTTTCCAAATAGGAAAGTTCAAGCCATCAAATTTGGGAGGGGATTTAATGCTAGAAAAGTCCATGGATGCCATGAATGCACAAGCAAGTAAAATGCAACAAACAACAACAAGCAAATATATAGCCAAATGAAGGATCTCCCTAAGGTGGTTAAACCAAATCTAGGGTTAGGCTCTGATACCAATTGAAATCACCTAGAGGGGGGTGAATAGGTGATGGCTATATGATAATGGCAATTATGCGGAATTTAAAAATTTAACTCTAACAATTATCACAATACAAATACTTGCAAGAATTAAACAAGGTAAAGGTGCAAGTAATTAAAGAGATAGAGTTAGAAGAATTTGAGCAAACGCAAACACGCCGATATGTTTCCGAGGTTCGAGCCACGCTCTACGTCCCCGCCTTCACACTTGAAGGATTTCCACTATTGAGGATCCCACCGGATCAACAATACAAGGACAACACTTGTCCGTCTCCCGTGATGACACTTCACCACCTTGAGCACACTAGCTCGCCTTGAGGCCGATGCCTCTACAACTTCACTCAATTACAATGGAAGTGATCACACTTGACCACTTTACAAAAGAGCTCACTAAGCACAATCCTAGAACCAAATAGGAGAGTTAGAGTATGGGATTGTGTAGTGCAAAGCTAGAGAGAAGTAGAGGAATAGGCTCCAAGTAAGGTGTATGAAATTTAGGCTTTGGAGAGAAAAATCTTTTCTAAAATGAACTTTGAAATCTTTTCACAACTCTTGTAAAATTTCACTTGATAGCTCTAAAATTATTAGTCATTTCATATGAAGTGACCACCTATTTATAGGGGTCAAAAACTGCTCAAGAGATTCGTTGGAGACAAATCCCTAAAGTCAAAGAGTCAGAAAAATAGCTGTTGAGTCTGTCAGAACTTTTGACAGACTACCGGTCGACCGGGTCGGTCGACCGCCAACGGTCGAAAATCCGACCGTTGGGGCTCACCGGTCGACCGGGTCGGTCGACTGGCAATTTCCAGAGAGCAGCAGGTTTGGGGCGGTCGAGTATCGGTCGACTCCCGGTCGACTGATACGCACATGCACAGTTGTGCATGTTCGGTCGAGTCCCGGTCGACTGCCGGTCGACCGGTCACTGTGAATTTCTGAAAAATCAGAATTTACAGGACCTGGACAATTTTGAATTTGGTTTTGGGTCTTGGATAAAATGTTTTGGTCTTGAAAAATCATAGAGTATGAGCATGTGTCATACTACTAACAAGGTAAAATACTTGGTAAAAATTCTTTTGATAAAAACTTGATTTTCCATGAAATGTTTTTCCAAAAACTAGTCTTTCTAAAATCGTATTTCCAAAAGAGATAAGTTCATCTAAAAGTAAGTTTGGAAATGAAAATAGAAAGTATTTTGAAGCCAAAAATCACTCTAGAAAATGTGTGTGTGTGATATCCCATATCTCTACTTCTACTATTTAGTTTTGACAAAAATTCTAAAACAAAATAGACAAAATACAAATCTTGGATTCTTTAGCAAGTCTTGATCTTCTTCTTGAACTTTTCTTCAACACAAATTCCGAAGCTTCCTATGTGCTTTAGCTTGGGAATGCAAATGTTGGGCAAACTCCAAAAGTGTGAGTCTTTTAGTGGAGTCGTCAAAATCTGTTTCTTGAACCTGAAATACTTTTAAACAAGATTATTAAATACATAACTAAATACGTTTTGCTATCATCAAAATAACCGGGATAATGGCCTTTGGGCCAACAACTCCAACTCTGAATAATCCAATATATGGCTCTCATCCCTAATGTATCTCCTCAGCTGTGACACATGGAACACATTGTGCACTCCTTCCAGTGATGGCAGTAGTGCCAATCTGTAGGCCACTTCTCCTACTCGCTCCAATATCTCAAACGGGCCTATATACCTCGGACTCAGCTTCCCACGTGCACCAAATCTGATCACTCCCTTGGTCGGATATATCTTCAGAAACACATGCTCTCCTACCTGAAACTCCAACGGCCTCCTATTGGAATCTGCCCAACTCTTCTGTCTGTCCTGGGCTGCACGAAGGTGCTCTTGGATGGTCCTGATCTTGTCCACTGCCTGTACTATCACATCTGGCCCCAAATGCCTTCTCTCACCAACTTCATCCCAACACAATGGTGATCTGCATCTCCTGCCGTACAGGGCTTCAAATGGGGCCATCTTGATGCTCGCTTGATAGCTGTTTTTGTAGGAAAACTCTGCCAAATGTAGATGGTCTTCCTATGATCCTTTGAAGTCTATCATACATGCCCTCAACATATCTTCTAGGATCTGAATGGTCCGTTCGGATTGCCCGTCCGTCTCTGGATGATAAGATGTGCTGAACTTCAGACGGGGGTCCCCAAACTCTCTTGAAGGCTCTCCCAGAAGTGAGATCTGAACCTCGTGTCTCTGTCCGACACGATACTGACAGGAACTCCATGCAGTCGAACAATCTCCCTCATGTACTTATTTGCCAGAAGCTCCGTAGATTGCCCCACTCTGAAGGGTATGAAATGTGCTGACTTAGTGAGACGGTCAACAACTACCCATACTGCATTGTTCCCCTTGGACTGCGGGTAGAGCGGTGACAAAATTCATAGTAACATGCTCCCACTTCCATTCTGGTATTGGCAAAGGTTGTAGTAATCCAGCTGGTCTCTGGTGTTCAGCCTTCACTTGCTGACATACTAGACACTTCGCCACATAGTGTCCGATCTCCCTCTTCATCGCATTCCACCAAAAATGTTACTTCAGATCCTGATACATCTTAGTTCCTCCAGGGTGTATAGAGTAAGCTGAGCTGTGGGCTTCAGCTAAGATCTTTTGTCTAATCTCCCCCTGAGGCACACAGATTCTATCCCTAAAATAGAGTGCATCATCAGGATGTATGCAAACATCTGACCTCAGCCTGCTTCCACTTGCTCTCTGAACTTCAGCAATCTGAGATCTTCTCTCTGAGCTTCTCTGATCTCCTTCATCAATGTTGGCTGGATCTGAAATGCCATCAACTGCACGGATCCACTGGTCCTCTGAATCACCATCAAATCTAGCCGCCTCATCTCCTTGAGTAACTCCTCCTGCTGAGTGAGCAACATAATCATGTTGGCTTCAGGTCTCCTACTCAGGGCATCCGGCACTACATTAACCATGCCAGGATGGTACTGCAGATCAATATCATAATCTGCCATCAACTCAAGCCATCGCCTCTGCCTCATATTCAACTCCTTCTGAGTGAAAATGTACTTCAGTCTCTTATGATCAGTGTATATCAACACTCGGTCACCAAGCAGGTAATGCCTCCAAATCTTCAACGCAAAGATCACAGCTGCCAGCTCTAGATCATGCGTTGGGTAGTTCTTCTCATGAGGCTTTAATTATCTAGATGCATAAGCCACCACATGCCCATGCTGCATCAATAACATCCAAGACCCTTCCCTGAAGCATCACTGTACACAACCATACCTCCTGTCCCTGAGGGTGTCTTCAAGATTAGAGCCGAAATTAACTTGTTCTTCAACTCCTCAAAAGCAGACGCACACTCCTCAGTCCATATGTACTTCTCTCCCTTCCTGGTAAGTTTGGTCAATGGAGCTGCAATCTTCGAGAAGTTCTGCACGAACCTCCAATAATATCCAGCTAGTCCGATGAAGCTCCTGATCTCTGTCACGGATTTCGGAGTCGGCCAATCCTTCACCGCCTGAATCTTGCTGGGATCCACCGAGATTCCTTCCTTAGAAACAACATGGCCCAAGAATGCTATACTCTCCAGCCAGAACTCACACTTGCTAAGTTTGGCATGAAGCTGCTCAACTCAGAGAGTCTGTAGTATAACCCTCAGATGCTCCACATGCTCCTCTTCATTCTTGTAATAGACCAAAATATCATCAATGAACACCAACACAAACTTATCCAAATAGGGTGAGAAGATTCTATTCATCAAGTCCATAAAGACTGCTGGGGCATTTGTAACTCCAAAGGGCATAACCAAGAACTCGTAATGACCATAACGAGTCCTAAATGCCGTCTTCTGGATATCTTCCTTCTTCACCTTCAACTGATGGTGCTCCGACTGCAAATCTAACTTCGAGAATACTTAGGCCCCATGAAGTTGATCAAAGAGATCAGCAATCCTCGGCAAAGGGTACTTGTTCTTGATGGTGACTTTATTCAATTCTCTGTAATCAATACACAACCTCTTGTCACCATCCTTCTTATTTGCCAACAACACTGGTGCTCCCCAAGGCGAAGTACTCGGTCTAATCAGACCCTTGCTTGAATACTCCAGCAGCTGCTCCTTTAATATAGCTAATTCAGTTGGCGCCATCTGGTACGGTGCTTTAGAGATGGGAGTCGCTCCTGGAATAAGGTCAATAGAGAACTCCACAACTCTGTCAGGTGGAAGTCCTGATATCTCCTCAAATACATCTAGAAATTCATTCCACACTGACACCGTCTTTCTTCTTATCTTCTGCAGTGGCACAATCCAGTTGATCTATCTTCCAGAGGGACTTGCGTTCTCCAAAGAACTGAAACTCCGGTTGGTGTGTAATCCTAAAGATCACCTTCTTGTTCCGACAGTCGATCACCGCATGATACTTGCTGAGCCACGTCATGCCTAGGATCACATAGTACCCTCCAGTATCCAGTACGAACATGTCGGCTTCTAACTTCCTACCACATAACTCCACATTGCACGCCTTACAAATCTTGTTAGTAATGACTACCCCATTCCCCGTACTAATTTCCCATTGGTCACCCATACATACTAGGGGTATAGAATGCAAAGCAGTAAATCTACTGGATATGAAGCAATGCGATGCACCGGAGTCAAAGAGTGATAAGCCTGGAACTGAGTGGACCAAAATTGTACATGCCACTACTTCTCCAGATGCCTCAGCTTCCTCTGCTGTCAAGTTGTAGGCCTGGCCTCTCCCGCGGCCTACTCCAGTCCTGGGTCCCCTCTGAGCCTGACCCAGAGTCCGACGCTGGGGAGGAAGTGGAGCTCCTATGCCTGCAGGTCCTGAATTCCTCCTCATCAGTGGTGCTGAAAGTGCTGGGGGAGTTGCTCGAGCTGGAGGTGCTGGTGGTGCCACTCGTGCTGGAAGTGCTGGTGGTGCTGGAGCTGCATTCCAGGTCTTCTTGAATGGACACTCTCCTACTGAGTGGTTGCCGGATCCGCATGCCAAACACAGACCATTGGCCATACGACAGTTCCTCTGATTGTGTCCAGGCTTCTGACAGTACCCACACATAAGCTGCTGAGAAGGAGACTGAAATGGCCGCTTGGCTTCTGGGGCACCAAAAGATCTGACTTGATTCCCTCTGTGGACCTGCTGGAATTGGCGCTTCATAGGCTTGTGCTGCAGCTCAACTCTCCTCTTCTTCTCCAATCCCTGCTCCACATCACGAGCTATAGAAAGAACTTGGGAGTATGTCTTCAGCTGGTGGGGTATAAGCAATATCTGGATATCCACCCTCAATCCTTGCTGAAACCTGCTAGCTCTCTTCTCCTTGTCGGCTACCATATACGGTGCAAACCGACTAAGTCTCAGGAATTCAGCAGCATTCTCATCCACTGATCGATTCCACTGCTGCAGCTTGATAAACTGCTCCTCCATCTCCTTCTGAGCTATTGTAGGGAAAAACCTCTCATAGAAGCCCTTCGAGAACTGATCCCAAGAGATAGGCTTCTCCAGCCTCGCCTCTTCGGCTAGCCACCAAGTCCTCGCCACATCCTTCAGCTGGATCTTGGCCACTTCTACCTGGTTCTCACCAGGAATTCTGGCCGCCTTCAGAAGATCGGTCATGTCGATCAACCACTGCTCTACATCCAGGGGCTTCTCCGTGCCCAAAAATTTTGCTGGCTGCAATCTCCTGAAATTCAATATAGTACCCAGCCTCTGCTCCTGGGGTGCAGTCAGCAATCCTTACCGCAAGAGCTCTGTCTGCTGCTGCTGGCTAGTCATCATCCCCTGGAGTATCCTCATCACGTCGTTCTCCCCGTACGGACCTTCACGGGAAGTGCCGGGACCGTTATGTGTCCCCCGTCTCTCCATATTCGAGCCGACTGAAAAGGTAATGAAATAAGGAACTGCATGAGATTTCGGAAATCAAGGGATGGATTTCAAGGAAAGAATAGATAACTTCTGTAACGCCCCGATTCCACGGATACGGGGACGTTACTGCGACGTATATACGTAGATCATAAATTGCCCCCACGTATATACGCTAAGCATAAAGTACAACAAAGATCAGAGTACGACAAAGCGTGGAAATCATACATATGCCAACACAAGAAGTACACATACAAAGTTATCACAGGATATTAAAAAGTATTACACATTACATGTGTATTACATCATAACCAAGTCCAAAAGAACAAGATACAAGAATGTATACAAAAAGCTCACGAGTAGAAAGAAGATCCCGTGAGTCAAAAATGAGGAGTCTGGCACAAGGGAACTGGAACTAGTCAGCTTGCCCACTAAGATAGGCTCGATCCTCAGCAGTTGGCTCCACTTCGGTCCAAGCTTCGGAATCTGAATATGCAAATCCAAGGGAGTTAAGACATATAAACAATAAACGGACTACAGCCAAGTGGCTAAGAGACATGAATAAGTAGTATGAAACCATATAAGGAATATCAGCTAACAAGTATGAAAAGCATGAAGAGATAAAGTCCTAATACATTAGATCTACAGTTAACATCTTATTATTATTACTTGTCTTACTGTGATATCTAGCTATGTGACCCAGCGTCCCAGAGCACATAGATCCATATCCTAGTAAAGCAAGGTTGTTATTGGAAATCAGCGGTTGTATCGACGAACTATGTTTACAGTGGACCCCGTACATGCCCGGGATAACGGTCCAGGATTGTTCCGTTGCTTGGTGACGGAAGCCAGCCGCTAGGCTAAACAGGAGGGACTTATGTATGCCCTTATCATGATGGTACCAGTAATAGAGGGAGCAAGCACTCCCCTCGGTCCCTTGGAGGCCCACAGGTCAGACCGGAACATGAGTTGCACAACATTCCTAAAAGCCACTGTAAACACGAACACATATCGATATCCGCATGTTTTCTCCCGACCCATATGTAAGTTGGTCCATTTTATGCAAAAGTCAAGTGTATCATGCTTGGTTCAAGTGATGGCATGATAAGTGGTGATATTCACATTTTAACAAGTTATGGAATGATAATGTACAATAACAAGTCATGAAGTAATATGAGGTAAGATTCATCAAGTAACATGTCATGTAATACCAGTTATGAAACATGAACAAAAATAATAAGCCATACATGTATCAACAATAAGATCCAAATTCAGAACAGAATCAACTAAGTCAAACAGTCAGAATTAGTCGACTAGGTGGAAGGGTTAGTCGACTATTAGGGGTCTTAAGTCGACTACTAGTCTGGATGAGTCGACTAAAACTGGGTTCCAGAGAGTTGGAATTCTGTTTCAGGAAAGTTAGTCGACTAGGGTTGTAAGGGTAGTCGACTAACAGGGAACTACTAGTCGACTAATGGATACTTAAGTCGACTAAGTCTGAGATACAGAGAGTTGATGTTTTATTTCAGGAAAACAGGAGTCGACTGGGGAGAAATGGGTAGTCGACTAGGGGTCTCTAGTCGACTGGAAATCTGGTCTAGTCGACTAAAACTGTGAAATCAGAAAAGGTTAAATTTCAACTAAAGTGGATTAGTCGACTAGTCCCTAGGTCTAGTCGACTAATCGTGGGAAAACAGCAAACAGAACAGATTTCTAGGGTTTTGTTTGAGGGTCTAAAAATATGATTTTTATGTCACAAGTGTGTATGATTTGTCAACACAAGTACACAAAGGAGTTCACAAGTCTTGGTGAGTAGATATACTCACCTCGAACGGTTAATCGAAGTTCTATGCGAGTTCGGAAGAGATCGTAGTCAACGGTATCCCCCACTCGATCCTTGGCGATACTTCCGACGAAGAGAGATGCGATCCAAATACAAGGTAGAGATGGTTGCTAGAGATGGAGATGAAAACCTAGGTGAGCTTTGGAGTTAGGGTTTGAGATGGAGAAGGAAATGGTGAAGGCTATTTTCTTGGTGAAGTGAAGAAAAGAGTAAAAGAATGTAAAGGAAAACTTATATAGGATTTGATTTTGTAAAGGAGATGCAAATAAAGAATTTGAGAGGGGGTTTTGTGCAAAAAGGGGAGGTGAGGTGTCTCTCCTAGCCACCACTTGGCCGGTCATGGGAGAGAGAGAAAAGATGGGCATTTAATGAGGAAGTAGGTGAGAAAATGTGTGGAGTTGAAATTTTTGGAGAAAATGGAATTTTGGAAAATGGAAAAAACTTGTGGTTGTGGAGGAAAGAAATAAGGAAAGAAAAAGAAAAGAAATCATAAGGGAGAAGATATTTCTTCTTGGATTTAGAAAATAAAATATTGAAAATACAAGTTCCCGGGTTTAAGTCGAGGATGCGGAAAACATTTCGGGAAATACCGAAATCGTCCGAAATTCAAGTATCTCGGAACGACTCGTAAATTTTACCAAAAATCAATAATAATATATGAAGACGTATAGTGAAATCCGTTTGAAGAAATACTTTATAGTTTTAAAACTAAAAATCCCGGAATCAGTAATTTACCGACTCCGTTGAAATTTTCATAAATTCATAAAATTCTCAGAAAAAGTATTTAAGTAGGAAATATCATTCTAAGAAATAAGGTCTAAAGACTCTTCTATAAATTCTTAACCGTTTGTAAAATAAAAATCTAGGAATCGATCAGCGACACTGGTCGACACCGGTTTGAAGAAATTTATTTTAATTCAGGAAAAATCCAGAAAATCATAGAAAATCTAATATATTGGAAAATGATATTTGAAATTGAAATCGGTCAAATACAGGAAGTAAATCGAAAAAATACGGTCGAAAACTGAATACGCAACTAAGTACGTATTCTGGGAACAGGGTATTACAATCCACCCACCTTACAAAAATTTCGTCCTCGAAATTTCATAAGGTGAAAGGTAACAGGAAAGGTAACAGATAGATAAGGAAAAGAAGAGAGATAACAGTAGAAAAGAATAGAAGGAAAGAGTTTTTACCAAATCAAGATGTGAAGAGTTGAGGGTAACGCTCTCGGATAACATCCTCTCGTTCCCATGTGGCTTCTCCCGGTGCATGTCTGTTCCAAGACACCAATACCAATGGTATAGCCTTGCTCTTCAGTGTCTTAACACTCCTATCCAATATGGCCCTCGGCTGCTCTTGATATGACAAATCCGGTTGTAGTTCCAGTTCGGAGTGATCCAGGATATGACTATCATCCTTTACATACTTCCTCAACTGTGATACGTGGAAAACATTGTGCACTCCCTCCAAAGATGGAGGTAAAGCCAATCTGTACGATACATCTCCCACACGGTCCAAGATCTTGAATGGGCCGATGTACCTCGGACTAAGCTTTCCACGAGTACCGAACCGGATAACTCCCTTGGTAGGTGATATCTTCAAGAACACATGATCTCCTGCCTGGAATTCCAATGGCCTTCTCTGTGAATCTGCCCAACTCTTCTGCCTACTCTGTGCTGCCCTGAGGTGATCTCTGATGACTCTGACTTTCTCTGTTGTCTGAATCAGGATCTCTGGTCCCAAAAGTCTCCTCTCACCGACTTCATCCCAACAAATCGGCGATCTGCACTTTCTTCCATACAGTGCCTCAAAAGGTGCCATCTTGATACTTGCCTGATAACTGTTGTTATAAGAAAATTCGGCCAAATGAAGATGGTCTTCCCATGATCCCTTGAACTCAATCATGCAGGCCCTTAGCATATCTTCAAGGATCTGGATGGTCCTCTCTGATTGTCCGTCTGTCTGAGGATGATATGAAGTACTGAACTTCAGACGAGTTCCCAGACTCTCTTGGAGACTTTCCCAGAAATGGGATCTGAATCTGGTGTCTCTGTCTGAAACAATACTAACTGGAACTCCATGTAGACAAACTATCTCCTTCATGTACTTGTCTGCCAGAACCTCTGTTGACTGACCTACCCTGAATGGTATGAAGTGAGCTGACTTGGTGAGGCGATCAATGATGACCCACACAGCATTGTTACCCTTGGGACTACGAGGTAATGCCGTGACAAAATCCATAGTGATGTGCTCCCACTTTCATTCGGGTATTGGTAAGGGTTGTAGAAGTCCAGCTGATCTCTGATGCTCTATCTTTATCTGCTGGCACACCAGGCACTTGGCTACAAACTGGGCTATCTCCCTTTTCATAGCATTCCACCAAAACTGCTTCTTCAAGTCCTGATACATCTTGTTTCCCCTGGGTGGATGGAATATGCTGAACTGTGAGCTTCTGCCAAAATCTTCTGCCGAACTTCTCCTTGGGGAACACAAATCCTGCTACCAAAGTATAAGGCACCATCCGGATGAATACTGATATCAGTCCTCAATCCAGCCTCTACCTGAGCTCGGAATTGCTGCAATCTGGGGTCTTCCTTTGAGCTTCCTTGATCTCATCTATCAATGATGACTGAATCTGCAAAGCCATGAACTGTCCTGCCTTCTCAGTTCCTCGAGCTATCATCAAGTCCAATCTGATAAAGTCTCGAATCAACTCCTTCTGCTGAGTGAGCTAGACAAGCACTCTATTCTCTGGCATCCTGCTCAGTGCATCTGGAACTGTATTGACCTTGCCTGGATGATATTGCAAGTCAATATCATAGTCCGCCATCAGTTCAAGCCATCTCCTCTGCCTCATATTCAACTCTTTCTGCGAGAAAATATACTTGAGGCTCTTATGATCCGTGTATATCAACACTTTATCTCCCAGAAGATAATGCCTCCAGATCTTCAATGCAAATATCACAGCTGCTAGCTCCAAGTCATGAGTTGGGTAATTCC
Organism: Agave tequilana; assembly: GCA_038442645.1. Lineage (NCBI taxonomy): Eukaryota > Viridiplantae > Streptophyta > Magnoliopsida > Asparagales > Asparagaceae > Agave > Agave tequilana. The sequence continues at coordinate 38,278 of JAVJIF010003190.1, forward strand.
GCTCATGAGTCTTCAGTTGCCTTGATGCATATGCTATAACATGACCATGTTGCATAAGCACACACCCCAGGCCTTTACCTGATGCATCACTGTAGATGACCATCCCTCCTCTACCTGAGGGAGTCTTCAAGATTGGAGCTGAAATGAGCATCTGCTTCAATTGCTCAAATGCTGCGGTACACTCCTCTGTCCATATGTACCTTTCCCCTTTCCTGGTGAGCCTGGTCAATGGAGCTGCAATCCTAGAGAAATCCTGGACAAAGCGTCTGTAATATCCGGCTAGTCCAAGAAAACTCTTAATCTCAGTCACCGTCCTCGGAATCTGCCAATCCCTCACTGCCTGGACTTTGCTGGGGTCAACTGAAATCCCTTCTGCTGAAACTATGTGTCCAAGGAAAGCTATGCTGTCCAACCAGAAATCACACTTGCTCCTCTTAGCATGAAGCTGCTCCTGTTGGAGAGTCTGCAACACAATCCTCAAGTGTTCTGCATGCTCCCTGTTGTTCTTTGAATAGATCAAAATGTCATCTATGAAAACAACAACAAACTGATCCAGATAGGGCGAGAACACTCGGTTCATCAAATCCATGAAAACTGAAGGGGCATTGGTGACTCCGAAAGGCATAACTAGAAACTCATAGTGGCCATAACGGGTCCTGAATGCAGTCTTTGGGATATCCTCTTTCTTCACCCTCAGCTGATGGTAACCCGACTGTAAATCTAATTTAGAGAATACCCGGGCTCCATGAAGCTGATCAAACAGATCATCAATCCTGGGTAAGGGATACTTGTTCTTGATGGTAACTTTGTTCAACTCCCTATAGTCAATACAAAGTCTCTTACCACCATCCTTCTTATTGGCCAACAGTACTGGAGCTCCCCATGGTGAAGTACTTGGCCGAATCAATCCCTTGTCTGAGTATTCCTGCAGCTGCTTCTTCAGAATCTCTAACTCCGTCGGTGCCATCCTGTACGGAGCCTTGGATATAGGAGCTGCTCCTGGAACTGTGTCAATAGAGAACTCGATCATCCTTTCAGGTGGCAGCCCTGAGATCTCAGCAAACACTCCTGGGAATTCATTCCACACTGGTACCTTCTGCTTCTGAACCTCCGAAGTAGTCATCCGAGTCTTTCCCTTGGTAGACTTCACTTCTCCACTGAATTGGAACTCCGGTTGATGAGGGATTCTGAAATTAATCTTCCTCTCCCTACAATCAATCACTGCATAGTACTGACTGAGCCAGGTCATGCCTAAGATTACGTCGTACCCTTTGGTGTCTAGTACGATCATATCTATGGCCAAGATCTTATCACAAAGTTCTACTGGACAATCAGTACAAACTCTAGAAGATATGACTACCCCATTCCCTGTACTTATCTCCCATTTATGGTCTAATGATCTAACAGGTATAGAATGCAAAGCCACAAAATGGTCGGAGATGTAACAGTGGGATGCACCTGAATCGAAGAGAGCGAGAACAGGTTTTGAATGAACTCTGATGTTACCTGTTATCACTTCCTCTGAAGTCTCAGCCTCTTCTGCTGTCAGATTGTAAGCCTGACCTCTACCACGCCCTGCTGCAGTCCTGGCTCCTCTCTGGACCGGGCGAACAACATGCTGTGGAGGAAGGGGAAGAGCTCTCCTCATTGCTGGTCCTTGGTTCCTCTGCCCAAGTGCCCTGGAATTACCCTCTGTCCATTCGGTCCTTGTAGTGCTGGCAAGGCTTGACTGGCTATCCCCATTCTCCGGTGTGGACAGGCTTCAATGGAATGATCTCGGGAACCACACACCAAACATAGTCCATTTGCCCTTCGGCAATTCTGTCGGATATGCCCTGGCTTCTGACAATAACTGCAGAAAGAAACTGGTTGGGCCGTCTGGTAAGGAGCTGGCCTGAAAGGTTGCCTCTGAACTTTCGCTGCTCTATATGGGCCTCCTCTTCCCATTGGTGCAAATGGCCTCTTCATGGCCTGGTTCCCCATCTGGTCAACTTTCTTCTTCTCAAGCCCACGCTCAACTTCTCGAGCTATGGTGAGAACCTCCGAATAAGTCTTCAACTACTGGGGCATCAGGAAAACTTGTATGTCCATCTGCAGACCCTGCTGGAACCTGCTTGCCCGCTTCTCCTCATCCGTCACCATGTACGGAGCAAAGCGGCTCAATCTAAGAAACTCTGCAGCATACTCGTCCACGGACTTGCTCCCTTGCTGGAGCCTGATAAACTGCTCTTTCATGTCCTTCTGAGCAGTAGCTGGGAAGAATCTGGCATAGAAGCTCTTGGAGAATGTGTCCCAGGAGACAGGCTTCTCCAGTCTGGCCTCCTCAGCTAGCCACCAAGTTCTGGCTATATCCTTCAACTGAATCTTAGCGACCTCCACCTGGTTATCCTTTGGTACTCTGGCTGCGTTCAACAAATCTGAGGTGTCCGTCAGCCATTGCTCAGCATCCAGGGGTTTCTCTCCACCCGTGAAGATGGCTGGTTGCAGCCGTCTGAAGTCCGATACATTCCCCGGCCTCTGTTCCTTTGGAGCTGTCAATTCTTGCCGAAGGAGTTCGGTTTGTTGCTGCTGGTTCTCCATCATCGTCTGAATGACCCTCAGAATATCCACATTCTCTCCAGTGGGTCCATTCGAGGCTTGCCCAGAGTGGTTACGGCCCGTCCTTCGCTCCATACCGAGTTGGGGAAAGATAACTGGAATTTGGAAACAAATGGAAGGAGTTTAGGATACAAGGGAAGGAATCAAGAAGGAATCAAGGAGGACTTAATAACTTTGTACATTGTAGTTGGCATTAGCAAATTACTAGAATTTGCCGCTTGATACTTTAGGTGTGAGAGCCTAGGCTCTGATACCAACCTGTAACGCCCCGATTCCACGGATACGGGGACGTTACTGCGACGTATATACGTAGATCATAAATTGCCCCCACGTATATACGCTAAGCATAAAGTACAACAAAGATCAGAGTACGACAAAGCGTGGAAATCATACATATGCCAACACAAGAAGTACACATACAAAGTTATCACAGGATATTAAAAAGTATTACACATTACATGTGTATTACATCATAACCAAGTCCAAAAGAACAAGATACAAGAATGTATACAAAAAGCTCACGAGTAGAAAGAAGATCCCGTGAGTCAAAAATGAGGAGTCTGGCACAAGGGAACTGGAACTAGTCAGCTTGCCCACTAAGATAGGCTCGATCCTCAGCAGTTGGCTCCACTTCGGTCCAAGCTTCGGAATCTGAATATGCAAATCCAAGGGAGTCAAGACATATAAACAATAAACGGACTACAGCCAAGTGGCTAAGAGACATGAATAAGTAGTATGAAACCATATAAGGAATATCAGCTAACAAGTATGAAAAGCATGAAGAGATAAAGTCCTAATACATTAGATCTACAGTTAACATCTTATTATTATTACTTGTCTTACTGTGATATCTAGCTATGTGACCCAGCGTCCCAGAGCACATAGATCCATATCCTAGTAAAGCAAGGTTGTTATTGGAAATCAGCGGTTGTATCGACGAACTATGTTTACAGTGGACCCCGTACATGCCCGGGATAACGGTCCAGGATTGTTCCGTTGCTTGGTGACGGAAGCCAGCCGCTAGGCTAAACAGGAGGGACTTATGTATGCCCTTATCATGATGGTACCAGTAATAGAGGGAGCAAGCACTCCCCTCGGTCCCCTGGAGGCCCACAGGTCAGACCGGAACATGAGTTGCACAACATTCCTAAAAGCCACTGTAAACACGAACACATATCGATATCCGCATGTTTTCCCCCGACCCATATGTAAGTTGGTCCATTTTATGCAAAAGTCAAGTGTATCATGCTTGGTTCAAGTGATGGCATGATAAGTGGTGATATTCACATTTTAACAAGTTATGGAATGATAATGTACAATAACAAGTCATGAAGTAATATGAGGTAAGATTCATCAAGTAACATGTCATGTAATACCAGTTATGAAGCATGAACAAAAATAATAAGCCACACATGTATCAACAATAAGATCCAAATTCAGAACAGAATCAACTAAGTCAAACAGTCAGAATTAGTCGACTAGGTGGAAGGGTTAGTCGACTATTAGGGGTCTTAAGTCGACTACTAGTCTGGATGAGTCGACTAAAACTGGGTTCCAGAGAGTTGGAATTCTGTTTCAGGAAAGTTAGTCGACTAGGGTTGTAAGGGTAGTCGACTAACAGGGAACTACTAGTCGACTAATGGATACTTAAGTCGACTAAGTCTGAGATACAGAGAGTTGATGTTTTATTTCAGGAAAACAGGAGTCGACTGGGGAGAAATGGGTAGTCGACTAGGGGTCTCTAGTCGACTGGAAATCTAGTCTAGTCGACTAAAACTGTGAAATCAGAAAAGGTTAAATTTCAACTAAAGTGGATTAGTCGACTAGTCCCTAGGTCTAGTCGACTAATCGTGGGAAAACAACAAACAGAACAGATTTCTAGGGTTTTGTTTGAGGGTCTAAAAATATGATTTTTATGTCACAAGTGTGTATGATTTGTCAACACAAGTACACAAAGGAGTTCACAAGTCTTGGTGAGTAGATATACTCACCTCGAACGGTTAATCGAAGTTCTATGCGAGTTCGGAAGAGATCGTAGTCAACGGTATCCCCACTCGATCCTTGGCGATACTTCCGACGAAGAGAGATGCGATCCAAATACAAGGTAGAGATGGTTGCTAGAGATGGAGATGAAAACCTAGGTGAGCTTTGGAGTTAGGGTTTGAGATGGAGAAGGAAATGGTGAAGGCTATTTTCTTGGTGAAGTGAAGAAAAGAGTAAAAGAATGTAAAGGAAAACTTATATAGGATTTGATTTTGTAAAGGAGATGCAAATAAAGAATTTGAGAGGGGGTTTTGTGCAAAAAGGGGAGGTGAGGTGTCTCTCCTAGCCACCACTTGGCCGGCCATGGGAGAGAGAGAAAAGATGGGCATTTAATGAGGAAGTAGGTGAGAAAATGTGTGGAGTTGAAATTTTGGAGAAAATGGAATTTTGGAAAATGGAAAAAACTTGTGGTTGTGGAGGAAAGAAATAAGGAAAGGAAAAAGAAAAGAAATCATAAGGGAGAAGATATTTCTTCTTGGATTTAGAAAATAAAATATTGAAAATACAAGTTCCCGGGTTTAAGTCGAGGATGCGGAAAACATTTCGGGAAATACCGAAATCGTCTGAAATTCAAGTATCTCGGAACGACTCGTAAATTTTACCCAAAATCAATAATAATATATGAAGACGTATAGTGAAATCCGTTTGAAGAAATACTTTATAGTTTTAAAACTAAAAATCCCGGAATCAGTAATTTACCGACTCCGTTGAAATTTTCATAAATTCATAAAATTCTCAGAAAAAGTATTTAAGTAGGAAATATCATTCTAAGAAATAAGGTCTAAAGACTCTTCTAGAAATTCTTAACCGTTTGTAAAATAAAAATCCAGGAATCGATCAGCGACACTGGTCGATACCGGTTTTGAAGAAATTTATTTTAATTCAGGAAAAATCCAGAAAATCATAGAAAATCTAATATATTGAAAAATGATATTTGAAATTGAAATCGGTCAAATACAGGAAGTAAATCGAAAAAATACGGTCGAAAACTGAATACGCAACTAAGTACGTATTCTGGGAACAGGGTATTACAACTTCGTACTTGTGATTGGAATGTATAACAAAGACTCGTGTGACTCAGCCGCAAATTAATCCAACATTAATTTGCAGATTGGCTGTACTGAAGGTGTGAGAGCCTAGGCTCTGATACCAACCTGTAGCGCCCCGATCCTGGTGGGTACGAAGACGCCACTGCGACGTACATACGCAGGGCGATGGTACCATCACGTATGTACGCTAAGCATCAATACAACACAATACATGGATAAGAGTACGAAAATACATGGTATTATACATTCCAACACAAAATAGTACAAGTACTTAGTCATCACAAATAGTGACATAATATTACATCAATATTACATCACTAGATAGTACAAAAGTAGACTGTACAGGGTACAAAAGATAATAACTCACGAGCTGGAAAGGGAATCTCGCGAGCGGGAAAAGACTGGACGAAGCTACGGCTGATCCGCCTGCTCCTCAAAGTAGGCCTGATCCTCAGCTGATGGGTCCACCTCGGTCCAAGCTGCTAAATCTAGACATGCAAATCCAGGATTGTTAGCGGGCAACCCAGCGAGTGCAAAAAGAACCCAAATGGTAAGTACAAATAATAGCAAGTGCATAATGTCAAGTATAATGTACCCAAATCAATAAGCATGGAATAACCACAATAAATAGGAAAATATGAAAATAACATTAGAATTTATATGGTATGAAATAAAAGCAAGTATCGCAGATCAAATGTCATGTAATCAATTTAGCAAGCATGGAGTAACTACAATAAATGGCAAGTATGAACATGATAATAAAATTTATGAAGTTAATTATCAAGTTATTATTAAGACTCGTTCAATTTGTATGTTTCGGTATATGACCGGTGCCATATACTTCCGCATACAAGCCGAACGAGGCTGGTTATTGGAAAATGGTGGGGAACGTCGAACCATGTTTAGAATGGGTCCCCTGCATGCCCGGGACAACGGTCCAGGAGTATCCGGTACTGAGCCGGAACGTACCGCTAGACACCGGGACTTACTATATGCCCGAAGGTCTTAGTATACTCCCGAACAGGAATAGAGTGTCACCGCTCCCCACAGGATATACCCAGGGGATTATAGCACACCCGGCAGGCAGGCAAGGGGGTAGGGGTGCCAGTACACCCCTCGGAAACGCCTGGTGGCCTCCAGGTCGAATCCAACAGGAATAGTTGTACAACATATGTATGGGCACCATAAACACAGAAGCTATATCGATACCCATCAATTTCCCCCATCCCGGTGTAAGTTGTTTAAATATAACAGAGTCTTAAATAATAATGTCCACAGGGTATTCATAAAAGTACATTATCCATGATTATCCTATTACGGGGGTCAATAGGAGTATAATATCAAGAATAATGTCAGGAGCCTCCCTATTTCAGGGGTTCAAGTATACAGGAGTTCAGAAGTACCAAATATCTGATAATAATAATATAATAATCATGTCATGTCCCCGTAAAAGTGATAGTCATGAATATGTCATATAGTATACAGGTATCTGGGTGGTAATGTCTGATCAAGAGTCACGATGTCAGATCCATGTATTTGTACCACATGAAAGCATATCATATACGGGGTGTCAGGAGTAGGTGTCAAGTATGATATATCAAGTATCGGTGTCTAATAATCAAGTAATAAGTGTAGCATGACAAGTACCAGTGACGGGTATCATATGTCAGATATAGCATGGCAGGTATCAGTGTCAGATATAGCATGGCAAATATCGGTGTCAAATATAGCATGGCAAAATCTGTGACAAATATAGCATGACAAATATCGGCGTCAAATATAGCATGGCAATTATCGGCGTCAAATACCGGGTGCCGGTATAAATACCAAGTGCCGGTGTCATAAATCCATATATCAGGTGTAACATGCCAAGTGTCAGTGTAAATACCGAGTGCCGGTGTCAGATGTCACGTGTCAAGTATAGCATGTCCTGGGTTGGGTAAATACCGTGTACAACATCATATATTAACTCGCATAGCATGATATCATGTATTAAAACTACGGTAACAAGTGCTAGGCATGCTAAAATTATCTACATATCAATTTCATGTTATAAATACAAGGGCGTTTATTTTTATCTTAAGTGTATTAAGAAGCACTCGCCTGAAACCAGGGAGAAATACCGGTTAAAAGTCCAGAAATTCGGCTACCCGCACGAGAAATCCACTAGCCCATAGTTGTATATTAAAATATTTATTTATAAATATTTATATAAATATTAGAGAGGGAATGAGAGAGGAGAGAGAAAGTTGTAGGAAGGAGAGAGAGGAGAGAGAAAGAGAGAAAATGTGGTGTTTTTTTAGAAAAGGAATAAGAATTAAATGGGAAGGGTATGGATTGTAAATATAGTGAAGTAATAAGGGAATGAGGAGAGGGGTATTTTAGGAATGAGGGAAGAGTTAGTTTTATTTAGGGAAGGAAAGAGAAAAGAAATGAAAAGAAAGAAAGAAAAAAGAAAGAAAGAAAAGAAGAAAGAAAGGAAGGAAAAGAAGGAGGGGAAGGGGGTGGCCGGCCGGCCATCGGCGGTGGTGATGGCGCGCGCGCGCCTCCCCCAAGGGGAGGGGAGGTGGAGTTGGGTTTTTTTTTTTTGAGGAGTTGTTGTTTTGTTGGTGGTGGAAGATGGTGGTGGTGGTTGTGGTGGTTGTGATGATGATTGAAGGTGATGGGGAGTTAGAGGAGGAGGAGATGATGTTAGGTTGGTTGGAGTAGAGAATTTGATGGAGATGAGGGTGAATTTTGGAGAAGAGAAGGAAGAAGGGTGATAAGTTTTTGTTGAAATTGGAGGAAGAGGAAGGTTGTTGGAGGTTGAAGGAAGTGGTGGTGTGAAGAGGAGGTGTTGGGGAGTTGGTTGGGTGGCCTAGGAGTGGCCGGTGACGGTGGTGGTGAAGGTGGAGGCGGCGGCCATGGGGGCTGCATGAGTGGGTTTGGTTGGGTTTGGTTGGTTTTGGTTGAAGTGTTGGAGGAGATGAATGGTTTTTGAGTTTTTGAAATGAAATGATAAAAGAAGTGGAGTTTTAATAGAGAAGGGAGAGGATTTGTGATGATGAAAAGAGATGGAGGGGGGAATGGACTCCTATTGAATTTGCAGCTGCTGTTGCTGTTGTAGTGCAGGGCAGCAGGAAGTTGCAGGGGATGGGGGTGGGGGGAAGTCAAAGGGGGGAGAAGAAAAGAAAGAAAAAGAAAGGAAATTAAAGAAAGGAGAAAAAAAAGAAAAAAATTAGTTTAATAATTTTTATTATTAAATAAATTATTTATTATAATTTTTGAAAGTACAAAGTAGTGGAGTAGGGAAAAAGAAAGTACGAAAAGATAAGACCGGAAATAAATATTATTATTTTAATAAAGCGAAAATTTGACTGTTTAGAAATCATTCCGAAAAATTCTCAAAAATAGCAAATATTATTCTAAGATTCTTGGTGAAATCGAATTCAAGAAATTTAATATAGTTTTCAAATTAAAAATTCTGAAATCTTCCGGCGACACCGGTCGACACCAGAATCGGTGAAAGTTTGATAAATTTTGAAAAAAAATTCCAAAAAATATATTTAGATAGAAAATAAAATTTTAAGAAGTATTGTGAAAGCTATTTTTGAAAATTCAATCCCATTTGAAAATTAAAAATCAGGGAATTATTCAGCGATGCCGACCGACACCGGTTTTGGAGATTTTGTAGAAAAATTTCGAAAAATTTCAGAAAATTATGAAAAATCTAAAATATTAGAAAACAGTCTCTGAAACTGAAATTGGTCAAATCGGACTATCAGAAAGTCAAATCGAGCTACTGGCTGGTATCGGGTTCCCAGTCCGGGTCAGGGCTTATACTAGATCTGAGATTCCAGATCCGATACACAATAATATAAGTAATCACAACTCAAAAACACATACAGGGAGAAAATTGAACAATACGGTAGAAAAAATTTTAGGGTACGTATTCCTGGTACGGGGTGCTTCACAGTTCATATCAAGTTATTTGATGAGATGATAAGAGAGTTGAAGAATGTGAGATATATTTCTCAGTTGAAGAAAAATCTTATCTCAGTTGGAGCTTTGGAGGCGCAGGTCTGAGTGGGACTCTTGGAGAAGGCGTTCTCAAGATATTCAATGACTCCTTGATGGTTCTGAAAGGCATTCGACACAATAACTTGTACTACTTGAAGGGTAGTACAGTTACTGAAATTTTAGCAACTTCAGAACATTTGGAAGGTAATTCTATCGAGTTATGGCAGATGAGACTCAGACATATTAGTTTGGATTCTTTGCAAGCATTAGCTAAACAAGGATTATTGGAAGGCGCGTTGGCCTGCAACTTGAAATTTGGTGAACGCTGTGTTCTGGACAAGAAGATGAATGTGAAATTTTTCATTGTTATTCAATGCTCGGAAGGTCTTCTTGATTGTGTTCACAATAATATTTGGGGTCCTACTAAGATCACATCGCTTGGATGTCGTCGATACTTTATCTCTTCCGTTGATGATTTATCTAAACGCTGTGTTCTGGACAAGAAGATGAATGTGAAATTTTTCATTGTATTCAATGCTCGGAAGGTCTTCTTGATTGTGTTCACAATGATATTTGGGGTCCTACTAAGATCACATCGCTTGGATGTCGTCGATACTTTATCTCTTCCGTTGATGATTTATCTAAGCGTTGTTTGGTATATCCTATGAGATAAATGTTTGAAGTCCTAAATTTGTTTTCATAATGCAGAAACAGACTGGGAGAAAGATCAATGTGCTCCAATTTGATCATATTTGGGTGTGCAATAATCGATTTTTGTTATTTGGTCAGAACAATAGTATTGGTATTCACTTCACAGTTGAAAAACATGGGGTGGCTAAAGAGATGAACTGTTCCTTACTGGAGAAGGTTTGGTGTTTGTTCTCTAATACACAATTAGACAAATTATTTAAGGCTGAGGCTTTGAAATTTGCTAGTCATCTCTTATATAGATTGTCATTGACTGCAATAGGAGCTAAAATTCTGTTGGATATTTGGTCTGATGGAGCTGCTCAAGACTATGATTTGTTGCAAATATTTGGATGTCCGGCCTACTTCAGTGTTAAAGATGATAAGTTAAATTTGCGAGCAAAGAATTTTGTGTTTTTAGGAGTCAACAGAAATTTGAAAGACTACGAGTTATATGAATCCAAAAATAAGAAGATCATGTTGAGAAGAAATGTCACATTTGATGAGACATTATTGTTAAAGTTTATTGTCTTTTAGCAGGAGGAGAGAATGATGATCAATGATGTATCACAGTAAGTGGAGGTTGATGCTACTCTACCATCTCAATTGGTTCAGTATCAATTGGGATTTCACAGGATGTAACATCAGATGGAGATTATGTACCGTTTTGAATATTGAACATGTTGAACATGTGGATTTGATTGCAGTGAAGAGACCAAGTTGAATCCAGAAAGTGGGTGAAGAACACGGATCTTAAATTGGTAAGCTAGATCATCTCAAGTTGAAGATCAATGTTCTCCATGGAGATTGAGATGAAGAGGTTCATATGACTCAGCCATTTGGGTTCATTGTTACAAAATTGATTTTAGTTGGTTGAGCTTGGTAGAGCTCATTTGGATGAACTACATGTGACTTGAATCCTTAGGCAGGGAGTAGGTAGACAGGTATAATGGTGTAGCCAGTTGCTTAGCTAAAGTTAACAATTCGTTGGTTTTCAGCAAAGATTTGAGAAATCTTCAGGAGAAGACCTAAAAATAGATGGTAGAATTTTTTAAACCCATTGGAGTAACAGCAAAAGAAACATGAGTAAAAAATCGATGTCGACAAGCATTTGGGGCGATCAACAACAGATATATAGATATGCCAAATAAAGTGTGCATGTTTAACAGTCTGTCGACATCCATTGCGGGCCTGTCGATAACTATGGTTCAGTCTGTCGATAGGTGCAGCTCAAGTTCTCGGCAATAGTTCAAACCGAGAGTTGGGTTTGTTCAGTTTTTCGACAGGCCTATTGGGAGCTGTCGACATTCACGAGTTCTTGCAGTTTTCTAATTAGATTCTGAATTCATTTCTGATCTGATTTTAAAGTTGTTGGTTTATTTTTCTTCATGGGCTCTTTGCCTATAAATTGAGGGTTGTTGTAACATTGAGACTAACCTTTGAGAGGTGAACTGTATTGGGAGTTCTAGCGTTAGTTTGTTTTTGATATTTCTACGGTCTAGTGTGTGATTTCTCTAGTTAGATTTTCGGATCACTTTGTAACCCTTATAACTATATTGGTTGAATATGATATTCTCTTTTCTATCTCGAAGACATAGGCAAGTTGTCGAACCTCGTTAGAATCGTTTATTCTTACTTTCTCTCTTTTATATTTTGTGTTCGTGCTAATTAGTCCGTGATTCACTCAACGTTGGAACGCTGATCTCGATAAGTGGCATGTCGTTGGAATTCTTCTGGAGGGCGCAACACAAGTTCAGTACCACTAATGAAGTTTTGTACCATCAAATAATTGCAAGGCTCCAATACAAATTTCCGATAGCGAAAAACTCCATATCATGGCAAAACGCAAGCTGTATCTACATCAGCAGACACTTGCATTTTCATTGCACTCTTCTTTCTAGAGGGAATTCACTACACTTTTCTATGAATCTTTCTCACTTGTATTAAAAGGAAAAAATAAATAAATCCATAAACAAAGGAAAAACAAATAAGACAAAGAAATCCCTAGTAAATTCTCGTCATTGGAGTTGCATCTCATGCAAAAACTATCTTATACTTTGTCTTCTAGGTCCTGTTTTCTCCTCTCAGCTAAAGATGACATAACTCTCAAAGACACCACTTTCTTTGCAAGCAGCCTCCATCTTCTGTCATCACCTTTGCCCTCCATCTGCATCCTGAGCTTGAACTGCCTGCGCAAATTGCAAACATTGTTCCAATATCAATTATAATCTTGATCAAACTCAGAAACAAAGACTGTTAAGAGTCTAAATATCGCGACATAAAAACGAGACATACTTGCAGAGGGGGACCTTGCAGTGATCAGTGAGGTCGCAAATGGAAGAATGCAGGCGAAGGAGATCCCAGATGCGCCGGCACTGGGGGCACGCTGCACGATTAGCGCGACACGAGGCCAAGTGTTTGATAAGATTTTGAAGGACATGGCAAGTTGTGTAGTTTGGGCAAGAGAGCCCTTTCTTTTTGGTAGGCAGTGTCTCACAGGGGCCAACATGAGTGCATCCTTCAGTGAAAATGTGGTGCACACACTCCATTACCTCACCTACTTGCAAGTAGACCTTTTGCTCCTGCATCTTTCTTCTCCTCCTCTTTTTCTTCTGCAATTGACAACTGATCATTAAGTTTATGACAGAAACAAAGGACTAGCACACTAAACAAATTGCATTAAAATACCTCAAACTTTACCAATGTTGCACGTACATACCTTAGCATTGATGAAACTTTGAGGTATTTTAGTGCGATTTGGGTAAAAATTAACTCTAGATTAAAAGATAATGATGCATCATAATGAAGTGTCAACTAATTTAGTGGGTGGCTGTCTCAAAGAGAGAAGAGAGAGCCAATGTTGCGGGAAACAACATCATTTTTCATTGCAGCAGCCCACCTTCACTTTTCTTTCGGCCAGTAATGGGGACCTCTGATATTTTCAAAATACCTCACAGAGTCTCTTTTTCTTTCTAAATTAGTTTAATTTGGTCAAAGATGCAAGCACAACTTCATAATTTTCAGCATAGAACTTTTTTTTTTGTTAACTTAGTGCGAACTTTGATTGCTCTAACATTTGTAGGGTATACCCAAATTTGAGAAATACACGTACCAAGTCCTCTTCTTCAAGGAATTTGAGGATGTCAAGCTCAAGCCAGGGGTCATTGTTCTGAAGGAAGATCCAGGCTTCAGTTTTCACAACTGCAGCAAATTCCTTGCGCAGTAGCTTCATGCACTGCAAGTATAGTTTCGGCACATCGCATTGCCTAGCCAATTGCAGCAGATCGGCGACCGAATCCACAGTCAGGCGAAGGGCGACCTCGGCCTCGCACAAGTCCTTCAGCCACTTGACTCTGTAAACGTGAGACAGCACCATCAGATGCATCCCATATTTGTCCATCATCTCAGATTGCTCCAGTGACACACACCTGCAATCCCAGTGAAAAGGATATCAGTACGAGTGACATGTTTTGAACTTGTGACTTCGCGTAATTCTTCAGGTACCTTTTGCTCAGACAAAAATCTTTTTTCATATAATTAAATATATTAGAGTACATTATTTTCAATTGCAAGTGCATTTGAAAATGCCCAAAATTCTTCCTCCAACCAAATGGTCATCAGTGCACCAACCCCATTTTCTCCAAAGCTCATTTTACAGCTCAATACGAAACTGAACTGCTGGTTCTTAATTCATTTTAATATCATAATTCCAATACAATTTTCATAATTAAAAGCGAGATTCCAACAATAATTGAATATTATTTGACGCGGCAGCAAGTGAGGGGAAAAAAATGGCGTTTTTATCAAATGAAAGTCACACAAAAACGAAGGGAAGGGAAAAAACACAATTTTTTGGGTCAAAAAGCATTAAAAACCACAATTTGACTCTGTCTACCAAACAAGAAAAATCCAAATCCAAATGGGTTTTTGATTCTCTCTTCAAGCAAAAAACTAGTCTTTACTCGTTAATTAACATAAATAGTGAGCAATTAAGAGAAACAGACCTTGGGGAACAGAGGAACCCAACAAAGGCAACCACAGCATCAGATGGGACTCCAAGGATCGGGATAGCTTTGTGCAACCTCCCGCGTCGCCGTCGCCTCTCGATCAAGCTCTCAAACACCGGCGAGGCCGAAGCCTTCATTCATTCGTTCATCAAAAAGGGAGAATGAGAAAACAAATTCATTCATACAAGCAAGAAGAACACAGGCACTTGAAGCAGAGGAATGAGATGAGATTTGTACCAAAACGCTGAAACGCGCTGGGATTCTGAGCCCATCAGAGGTTCGGATCGCCGCCACATCGCCGAGATCTTCGCTCCCCATTTCTTGGCGCTGCTGCGTTTCTTCTCTCAAATATTCTTCTCTCGCTTGTAGATGCCAGCTTCGGTGGAAACCAGAGGGGGTTTATATAGAGAATGGGGCAGGGGGCGGAAATGAGAGAGAAGGACGGGTCAAATTCAGTGAAATTGGCGTCCTAAAAAGAAAAGAAATCTAAAAAGTTAGGTCCTTGGACCGAATTTTATTCATGACGTCAGCAATTCGCTGCTCCGGCGGCTGCGATTTAGGGCCAACGTGGCAGGAGGCAAGAACCGTCCTTTGACCGCTCCCGACAAATTCAATGTCTAGAATAAAATTCTAATTGAATTGAACTTTACGTTAAAATAAATTATTTTATTTCATCGAATAATTATTTTATTAAAATGATAAGAGCTCAGATTTATTAAATTTCACTGTTTCAATTGATTAAGTAATCACAATTCTTATTGATCAAATAATCACAGTTCTAATTGATTAAATAGTAATAAAAAAATATTAATTAATGAGGTAATATTAAAAAGTAATATAATCTAACAAATATTCTAAAAAAATTAATACGGTATTGTTCTTTTTTTAATACATATATATAAAATATGTCATCTTTTATGAATTACATAATCATAACAATTTAAAAAAAATCAGAATCAATTAAAATCATAATATTAATGGTAACTAAGATTAACATGAGAAAAGACAGAAACTTTGACATCAAAATCAAACATCTGATCCAATTAAAGACCATAAACTAGAAAAGATAGAAATTTTGATCTTAATTCGATCCCGAAAGGATTTTTAGAACACTGACCATGGTTTTTGCCGGTGATTCTTTTGAAGATCGAGTGAAACTCCGATTCCTTCGTAGAGCTGCGGAGTTTGAGTCCCTGTGATTTGTATTTTTTGAGATTTTGATGTTAGCATGCTCTTTTTGTTTTTTTGGGAAATATAAGTTGTAGTTTGTGCAAGAAGGATTTGAATCCGCAGATTTCTTGTTCATTGTAAAAAGATTTGCTTTACTAATGCGCTACAATGACACTGGCTGATGTTACCACGTTGATGAGTAGATAATTGGACCAATAATTCAATGAGCTTGGACAACTGTGGATGGCCCTCGAATCCAGATCTGGTACACTTGTTGATTTATGGCAATCATATTGTTTTGATATAAGAATGATTGTCTTTCACTTTGATTAAGTGCGATGTACAAGTTGATTTGAGTGTTATTTGGCAGAGGATATTGCTACCCCAAAACATGATGAAGGCACTACAAAGATTAAGGAACCCACAATTTTCATAAAGACACCCTAAAAAAAAATGATCAAAATATTCTTTTCTTCTTCTCCTTTTCCTTTCTCTCTCATGCTGGGACTACTCGACCAGCGAATCCCTTCCTCCTCCGGCGAACTCTCACCATCTCCGGTCTCCTCCCTCACTGGCGAATCCCCTCCTCCTCCTCTCCCTCCCATGATAGAAGAGCAGGAGGGAGGAAGGAAGGAGGAAGAAGAAAGATATCTTAGACTTTTCATCAAGGATAAAATTATCAAAAAAATAATGACAAATTTGTAATTATTTGTGGGCGCCTTCCTCATTTATTGCGGTGGCAATATCCGCTTCGGCTTCCGTGTTATTTTAGTTTGGAATAAAGTATGGAAAATAATTGCAAACCCCTTATGAGGTTTACCCACTGACATATTCTACATTAAAGCATATATTACTCTCATATAAGTTTTACTTGTTATTGGGTATGACAGTGGATATGAACAGTATTACTTTCCGCATATTCTACACTAAAGCATACATGACTCATATAAGTTTTTCATACATACTCCCTACATCGATTCTCTTTTTCATCACGCTATTATTGTGCAATTTTTTTTTTTAAGAAAAAGTTCGTTATTAACTGTCAGCTTATACACACACAATATTCACATATGTTGCACCCCATGAGATTCCAACCGATATCTATTGGGGAGCAAACTCAATAGCTTACTGTGTCGTGTGGCCACATGGGGGGACTTCAATGTCCGTTCTTTGTTATAAAATATTAGCAGTACAATTAGCAGTATACTTATAATTTTTTGTTATGATTGTTTGTTGCTTTAATGACGTTGTTGACTAATTCTTCTCCACTCATTTACTTACTATCCTCCCAGTCAATCGAATTTTTAATAAATATTATTCTCTCTCTTTTCAAGCTTAAACTCCATTTTTATAAATATTTTCTAATTATCCCAATAAAGGTCCTAATCCAATCAAATATCTATACACAGTTATAAAAAAAAATAATAATAATCCATATATATTATCCATGAACAAATTTTGTTTCTTTGATCCTTATTTCTTGGTTGTCCTCATCATTTTCTGAAGATAGCAACAATTATTTGACTTTTATTAATTTTAAAGAGCTCTTTGAAATACTAAAGAGAAGAGAATTGACTATTCTCTTATCAGTATGAGAGTAAATAAAATTAATAGTGGGGTATGTTGTTGATTTCTTTTTAATTTTCCTAATCTTTTTAATCTACTGTCACCATTTAAAAACTAACCTTGTATTGATCTTGTTTAATTATATATTATTATTATTTTGAGTCTAAAAAAAATTACGGACATCATTGCAATTTAAAATTTAATTGAATATATGTTTTGGGTTAAGCATAAATTATACAACCCCCAACCCGAGTTCGGTTCATGTGTGCGAGCCACCCACACTTATGTGAGCAAAGTATATAATCTGAACAATTTTGAAATAGATTGTTGAAATCAACCAATTGATGTCATGGCTGTGAAAGGGTCATCATCACACATATTCAAATAGCCAAATTTTGCAACAAGAAGTTTAATGAAAGCAATCTTCGAAGTCTCTTGAGGATGAGGAAAAAGTTGTTGGCCTGTTCCCTAATGGTCATTAGAGGCAATCTTTGTTGGCAACCTTTCATCCATTTTGATCTCAAATGGTGTAAAATTAGTCTTTTCTTGTCAAGTGACATTTGGGGGATTAAACAAATAACCCTGTTGGATTAAGATGGACCCTAACTGTGATTAGTGAAGAAGAATTAAGGGACATTTGTGGGCAAGTGGTGATTATTAGAATTAAGGGACATTTTTTATTTTTTTTCCATTCTCATCTCTCTGTTTTTTCCCCTTCTCAAAATGGAAAAATATATGCTTCGGCTTTGTAAATTTTTCTATTTGAAATTGATATATTGATTACGCGTCTCCTATAAATTTTATATTAATTTATTTATTTTCTAATTCCATTTCCATCAATAGGAAACTCATGTATGGATTGAAAAAGGAGCGATATATCGAATTGGATCAGACCAGTAAGACAATACTTTTTCTGGTGGTGGAGGCAAGAAATTATTTCAGTATCGGAGAAATAACGTAAATGACTAAAGTATAAAGCCAAAAAATTTTAGTGTGGATGTAATAAAATAGTAAAAGATATATATATAACACACACGCGCGCGCTCTTATGACGTCTAATAACTCATTATAGAACCTTACTACTTGAAATGGGCATAAAAAATAATTATATTTATAAGTATTAGATTTTTAAATAAAATGAATATTATGTAAAATATTAGATTAAAATACATGTTTTGTAAATTTTTTATAGAATCCAGTGTGAACGTTCACTTATACTGAGCTCTATGTTTGCAGATCCACCCTCTTGTAACAAAAATCTAGAGCAAGACCATGGATCGCGTATGGATTCAAATCTGAACTCAAAACTCATAAAATCCAAATGAATTAGCCAAGCCCAGAAAGACTAGTTTAAAAAAAAATTTAATCATGATGGATCCAACTTGAATTAGGCCCGATCCGACTCCGACACACTTAATGAATTTACTGCATCTGGTTCCAAAGCAACCCGAATTCGTTTTAGTTGTGTTCGGATTGAGTGAAACCCGACCCACTTGCAGAAGTGAGACGGACAAGGTGCCGAAAATGATGTCAGCCCAAAAGTTTATTGGCCCAAGAAAGGCAAGAAATGACACGGCCCATAGAAGATATTTTGAGATATTATTTTAATCACTAATTCAGTAATTTGACTGAGACTCCACAGAGAATTATTATGTGTTTTGTTTAGCTATTTGTATAACCAAATTCTTTTTGGAGGTGACAAGTCAATTTCTATAGGAGATATTCCACTGGTGACAAATTTTATCGGCCCAAAAGAGGCAAAGACACAGCCCAAGAAGGAGATTTTGAGATATCATTTTAAATAATCACTTTTGTGGAAGCACAAATTCATTATTTGACTGATACCCTGAAGTATCATTTTTTGTTTTTAGCTAATTGTAGGAATATTTTTTGGGGTGCCAAGTCATATTTATATGGATTCCATGAGATATTCAGGGTGTATTTTTGACATTGCTTTTAGAAAGTGCTTTTACAGCTTTTAAGGAAGATAAGTGCTCTATTTGAAAATTTAGGTATATACCTAAAAAGAACTTTTCGAATAAGCATAAGTCAAAAAATTGTAGTTTCAAGAAGCCAAAAGATCTGGCTTTTCTTAACCACAGAAACAGAAGGCATCGACACTTACCTCCTATTTTCCTTCCTATTTCTCTCTTGCAAGATCTCTCATGCAATCTAGCGTTATAATAGAATCTTTAAAATTTATTTGCATTTTCTAATGAAATCTTATCAAACTCTCTCTCTCATACATTAAATCTTATTCGAACTATTCATAACTAATTATTTTAGATATTAATTTGGAAAATTTTCCTACAACCAGCTACTTTGCTTCAGAATTAGAAAAAAAAAAACTCAGTTTCATAAGTTTATTCACATAGCCTCATCCACATCAGCATAAATTGATTCCTCCCAACTACCACTTTTTTTTAATATATTTTCATTTTCTCTTTTACCCTTCCCCATCAGCCAGACGTTACTCTCCCGTCATCTCTGACCCCGGTGCAGAGTAATTCGAGGGTAGACTTGCGTGATCAGGACGTCGTAGGGTTGGAAGGGGGCGAGGAGCCCCTTCCCTGGGGTCTCACGGGGCGGAGCCCCTGAATCAAAATTTTTTTAGGATTGACCTTTTGCAGGTCTTGTTCTTGCTCGCGATGATTTTTTTTGTATTTGTAATCAATGTGATATTTAGATATGAAAAATATTGAGGATCATTCGATCAAAGTGAACAGAGTTTGCTGATGATGAGGATATTGATTTGAGGACTGCAACTCAAGATTAGAGTTTTAAGTGAGGACCGCGACTATGGTCGCAGTCCTTTAGTAGAAAACTGCTACTATAGTCGCAGTTCTTCTATTAATTGAAAATAAGAGTATTTTGTGAGGACTGTGATTATTATTGCAGTCCCAATATTAGCTAGGAAATTTTATTTTTGTTAGAACTGCAATCATGATCGTAGTTTTATAAAAACTCAAAACATATCCTAATAAAGAGGACCGCGATCATGATCGCAGTTCTCATAAAGATGACTGCGATCATGATCGCAATCGTATAAAAACGCATAAAGAAGTCATAATAAAGAGAACTGCGATATTAGTCACAGTCCTAATATAGACTAAAAAACAAGACATTTTTTTAAGGGTTGCGATCATGATCGCAATCTTAATAAAACTCGGAAACATATTTTTCTTTATGAGAACTGCGATCTAATAAAGAGGACTGTGTGGTCGATATAAAAACTCAAAAACATGTACGATTGCGATCATTATTGCAATACACAGATATAAGATTTTTTTTATAAAGAGTGTGATGATATCGCAGTCCTCTATATACCAGCATTCCGTATTTTCAAAGCGGTCTGCTTTTTTTGAAGCTATTACTGCAGCGCACTTTCGTCTTTCGCCGCTGAGGAGCGCTTCTGCGCTTGACATGTGAGTGCACGCGATTGGTTTAAAAAAAAAAGTGGCTAAATCGGATAAAATTATGAGGCTAAAATTTTTTCTTCTAATTACCATTTGACATAGGAGGCTCTAGAGAAATGCCCCTATTAATTATTATTGATGAGCACTTAAAGAGTTTAAAATTACCAAACAATATAAGTATTGTAAAAGTACTTTTTAAAAGACACCTTCAAATAAGTCCTTATCTAAAAAGATTTATTTATAAGCACAAGCAACGCCAAACATACTCACAGTCGTGTTTTATCGACTCTTCGCTCTATTGGGTGTCAAAATTGAATGCAACTTTTTAGTAGCAAATATATCATGTTTCTGCTTCTTCTGAATCTCTCTTTCAGTGTATAGCGAAAATAGATATTCCAACTCAGTTTTTATAATAATAAGATATCTTTCTTTCTTAGAGGTTTTTCTCATAAAAGGTTTAGGCTAATTAAGATAGGATTCTCATCCAATTTTGCATTGAGTAGTAAAAGTTGACAAATTCTAGCCTCATGAGTTATGAGTGGCAGACTGGCAGTGGGTCAGACTCAAAATTCCTTAATCATTCTAAATGATATAATTTTGATACTTTTCAATAGTTAAAACAATTTTTTTAATATTGAATTAAAAGTTAAGGGTGGTTTTTTTGATACTTAATTAAAAGGTCAATGTAGTTTTTTTGGGATGACTTAACTATGAAACTGATACTTGAAGTTGAAGGCGGTGTTTGTGATTTCTTAAACTCAAGGGTTTTTTCTATAAAAAAAAATCATGTAATTATGGGGTATTAAGAAATTGCCGGATGATTTTGATATTTCTTTTTAAAAATTCATACCTTACACACAACAATAAGCTATTGAATATAATGTTTGGATCCAATAAATAAAATTTAAATGGCTCAAAACATTGTATTCAATTGTCTTCTTTCTTTTTTGTTTTTTTTGTTCTTATTCTTTTATATTGCACTTGAAACAGTTAATAATTTCTATCTATTTAAGTGCCCTAAATTTATTACTTTTACAAAGAATTAGAGGGGGAGAGCGAAGCCCAAATTATACACAAATGTTACGAATAAATTCCCCACAGGAGCCAGCAGCATACCTTAAAACCAAGCAATACACGCATTTTGGATCAAATCAAACAATATAATTATAATACCAAACACAAGTGCAAAAAAAAAAGAAAACAGGAGCTAGTTGCACACTTGATACAATCACAATCAAATTTAGAACAGCAAGTAGCCGGAAGCTGCGGCCGCGGTGAAGGCAGCAGCCCCATGGCTCAAACCAGCTGCAACGGCGCCGCCCTTGTCGAGGGCGCCGTACTTCTCAACCGGCTGGGGGCTACCGAGCGAACCATTATCAGGGTCGTTGTCATCACCGTCATCGGTGTCATTAGCGCTCAGGGCCTGCATCATCGCGGGGGACTGCGCGAAAGGAGTGAGGGCGAGGGGCTTCTCGTCGCCCGTGGAGGCTGCATTGTCGGATGCATGGGCCGCGATGACGGCAATCAAGAGGACGATGGCCACGATGGCGGGGCGGGTCGCCATTTTCGGTTTCGGATGAGGGTTAGGGTTTGTGGAGGATAGGGGCAGAATCAAGAGATGGAAGGAGGGGATTTGAGGAATTGACGAGAGAGTTGGGATTTTATGTGTGTGTCCGAAAGGTAGTTATGACAGTTATAACGGTCGGCTATTTTGTCTTTTTGTGGATGACAAGATGAAGACAGATTCCAAGGGGTTGAGAGAGAATGGGGGATCTTGCTTCTTGTGTGTGCCTTGTTTTGTGCTTGGGCGCACAATTATTAGTAGGAAATATTTGGCTGATGATGAGAAATTTTGAATGTAACTAATAGAGGCACTTCCTTTCTAAATGGAAACGAAAACGCCCAGAAAACTTACATTGTCAGTGGGGCTCATTTTTCAACTGAAAATCTGATTTTGTCAGATTTTCAATTTGAGCTTTTCTTCTCAAACGGCCCTAAATATGAAACTGATGAAGACTTTACTCGTGTGAAAATTGTAGACCATGGGTCAGACGTGGTTTCAAGCTGTTTGGTTTATTATTATTATTTTTTATGTTTTTGCTAGAAAAGATTTTGAGCGGTTTGGTTTAGGAATTTTATGTTTAGCCAGATTGTCTGCTGGATTTTGGGCTGTATTTTGGGTCAGGCCCAAAATATTAGACTCGAACCTGGACTAGGCTATGGTGGTCGGAGAAATCTTTCCAAATACAAGAAATCTTCCAAATACTGCCTCTCAGCTCGGCCTCATTTACATCAATAGACTATGGGCCGTTTGTTTCTATCGTAAAAGTCCGTAATTCGTAAATGACTTACAAGCTAATTACAAGTATGACGTTTGTTTGGACCGTAATTCGTAAAAGACTTACGCAACTCAACTACCACTTACTTGCAACTCAATTACCAGTCACTTACAGCCCAGTTATAGTTAATTTTGTGGTCATGCAAATTTGTATTATCTTTTATGTTAATATTAAATTTTTTTAATATTAACATTTTTAATATTTATTTGCAATATTAAAACTTTTTAAATCACCAAATAGTTAATTTGTGGTCAACTTTCTCACTTACGACTTATACGTTACGATAACCAAACACCGTAAAACACAATACAATTTCTCAGTTACAACTTTATATTACCAACCAAACACTGTAAAACTTACATGCATGAAACTCATTTACAACTGTAAAAGACTTTACCAATTACGACTTACGAATTACGGCCCATTACGACAACCAAACAGACCTGGCCGTTTGTTTCGCGTAAAACTCCGTAATTCGTAAATGACTTACTACTCAGTTACAACTACGGCGTTTGTTTGGACCGTAATTCGTAAAAGACTTACGTAACTCAACTAACACTCACTTGCAACCTAGTTACCACTCACTTACAGCCCAGTTACAGTTAATTTTGTGGTCAAACAAATTTGTAATATTTTTTTATATTAATATAAAAAAATTTAATATTTAACTTTTTTAATATTTATTTGCAGTATTAAAACTTTTAAAATCACCAAATAGTTAATTTGTGGTCAACTTTTTCACTTACGACTTATACATTACGACAACCAAACACCGTAAAGTACAATACACTTTCCCACTTTACAATTTTATATTACCAACCAAACACCGTAAAATTTACATACATGTAACTCATTTACAATTGTAAAAGACTTTATCAATTACAACTACGAATTACGGTCAGTTACGACAACCAAACAGACCCGAATCAGCAGCTATAGTCTGCCAATGTCATTCCTAATAATTAGCCTGCCCCAGCATCATTTGATACCAGTGAGCCATCAAAGTTCAGCTTGACCCAAGTTGGATCAGGCAAATTCCAAGCACAAATTTGTTCAGCGGCCTGCTTGAATTTGACCCCCACACCAAATCCCCACTCATTCCATACTGCAAGCATGAATAATTCAACCTTCAACTTGAATCTTTCTATCGCCAAAGAGAACCTCTCTCAATAATCTTCCTTGGTTCCTCAGAATTGTTGTTGAAAAGCAAGTCATCCCTGTCTTTCCAAATGCACCTCTGCCTATATTAGCAATGGTAGCTTGACGAAAACTCTTCGCATCCCCTTTGCCAATCCCATTCCCTTGCAGAACTGCATGCCACTCATTATAAGAATTTGGCGTGCTGCTGGTGTGGAGTTTGCTTCAAGCCAACCTCCAACACTACAAAGACATTCTGCAGTCCCACAAGAGGTGCCCCTCTAACTCCTTGTCTGCACATCTTGCACACGCAGCATTAACGTTTATTCCCTTTGATCTTATAAGGTCACTGATCGAAGGAGAACCGTGCACGAAAATGCGTATTTTATAAAATCAGTAAAAGTGTTGTGGTATTTGGCTTCCTCGATACTTCTGTTATAACATATAAGCTATACGGGTCAAATTCACAGGGACGGAAGGTGATAAAAGCATTAACAGTTCGTGTTCAAGTTGGTAGTTAACAAGTTCTTTGTCTAAGAAAGAAGGAAAAAAAAGAAAAGAAAAGAAAATTAGATGTGGTAGAAGGAGAAGACATTGAGAATTGTGAATGAAAGAAATGGTATCGGTGAAGGAAATAAAACAAGGAGTAGAAGGAAGATGAAAACGTTGTGAAGTGATTTAGAAAGTGGAATTTAAATAGAAAAAAGATGAAACTTGTGATGAACAAAGAAGATGATGAAAACAACGATAAGAAAACGATAAAGAAGTAATTTTGGAAATGGTTTTGAAAATAAAGTAAAATGGGAAGAAAATTCATAACTACTAACTACTAATTACTCCACTAATCATGCTAATCTCTTAGTGATAGTTGCCTCACATGGATCCTTGGTCATCTCTAATCCTTAACTTCCAGAGACACTACAAAGTATGGCCCATAAGATTGTCCTCCACATCAAACTTGCATCACAAGTTAATGCAAATATTAGATCATCAAAATCGGTTAGAGACAAGCATGAAATAAGAGAGTTAAATATAAGTTAGCAAGTTAGATATTAGAACCCATCATCATGAGCCATCAAGCGCTCTTGCAAGAATAAGACCTTGTAGAGGCTATTAGATTCATGTGGATTATCAAGTAAGTGATTAGATGATTAGTTATTAGCAGTTAGATTGCCATGAGAGAAAAGTTAGCTAAGAATCATGTTAGAGGTTAGAGAAGACACTATGAAAGAAAAGGAGGAAATTTTTATAGATTGTCACTCTCTATTACACCAACACTCTCTCTCTCTCTCTCTCTCTCTCTCTCTCTCTCTCTCTCCCCTGAACCAATCTCTGCCCCATTACATGATCTAAAAAGAAAAGTAAAATACACTCTCTTTCCCAAGTTTCTGGCATTTGATACACTATTTATAGGCAAATAAAGGTTCTGGAAGAAGAGACGAAGCCACGCGTCAAGAATCAGGGCCATTGGCCTTGATACTGCGATCAGCGGCTCTGATCAAGGCCAATGGCCCTGATCTTTTGCCACAGGTCTCGCCCAGCTGCGAGAAGCTTCTATATATACAACTTCAGGTATTTAGATCCGTATTTCCTTCATATATGTCTTCAATTCAGAAATCTAATGTGGTCTTTTAGAAGCTTGACTTAGCCTCCAAGAAATCCAATATAGTCTTCTAGAAGCTCTCGAATTGACTTCAGATGGCGGAGAAACAGCCCGAAAATAAAACATGTAGCTTAACGGGTCTTTTTTTTGGCTTTATCAAGTCTGCACTGTAGTAAAGCAGGTCAGGCTCTGTTTCTTCGCGGATCAAGTATTGTAGCTGAGTGGGTTGGGTACTGTAGCTTAGCGGGTTTAATAAGTTGAACCTAGAGATCTCTTAATGGGCTCGGGTGCGAGAGGAAAGGGGTTCGGGTCGGGTTCTATGTTTAACCCAAAGTGGTTGTGTGGCTGCTATATGAACTGAAATCGGGTCGGGCAGGTGGCGATGCAGCGGGAGGCCGAGGGGAGGAAGTGGTGGCAACGGTGATGGTTTGGCGGCGGCCCGATGTCAAGGAAGAGCTCGGTGAGGGACGCCGAGGGAAGCCGAGAGGCGACAGGGAAAGAGGAAAGGGTGACGGTGGTGACGTTGACAGGCGATGAGGATGGTTGGTGGTGACAGCAGGCGGGGACAGTGCACGGTGACGGTGGCAAGGGGACTGTGGTGGTTAGATTGCTGGGAAGAAGGACAGGTGGTGGCGGTAAAATCTAGGGTTAAGTTTGGTGGGGTGTTGTCAGGGAAGACAAGAAGGAGGAGGAGGAGAAGGAGAAGAAAGCCGGATTGGTTGCAGGCGAAGGACAAGTGATGGCGACTTGCTTGGCATGCGAAGGAGAAGAAGAGGAGAATCGAGACTGGATCTGGGTTTTGGCGGCACGCATAGGGGGAGAGGGGGGGGGGGAGAGGGGGGGAGAGGGAGAGAGAGAGAAGATTAGAATTTAATTAGAAAGGATAATTAAGGTTTAATCTTAGAATTTAAGAGAAAATCACTCACATAATAATTTTAATCAAAATTCAACAATGATTTCATTCATAATAAATGAGCCTTTAAAAAGGCTTTACAAAGTCTAATTTTTAGAGTACAACTGATGTAGTACTAAACTTCAAAAATAACAAAAAAGCAACTTAAAAAATCAAAAATAAACTAAAGCCAAAAATACATAATGCTTCACACTACTCGAACAAAATTGAAGTGACTCATCTTCTCCAACGGTGATAGACGTCTTAAGATCGTGTCTGAATATCCCATAAAAAATGATTCCAAATAGTAATCCAATTTGAACCCGTGCAGTTAAGATGCAATCTCTCATTTGGATTACAAGAGATCCCTTGCAATTGCATTCAACAAGGGATCGATAAAATGAAGATAAGCTCCAGATAGTATTATTTCAGCTGAAAAAAACCTTAAAAGTCACAAGATACTAGATAGTTGAGTGTTCCAATGCTCCAAAAAAATCTCAGTTCAAGCTCCTAGTCGCATGAAACTGTAAGGGAGTTCCAAGAAAATACATCTCTGATCAGTTTCTTCTGGAGAAAAATGACAGTTTCATTTCGTCTTCATATGTAAGTGTTCCTTCAGAACTAAAATGCAGACAAGCTATACAATAATAATGGTAAAAATCATAATTATATCATATAATCGTGCATAGAAAGAATCCAAAGATCTTACGTTCCAGTATCACTAACCAACATCGTCCTTTTAGCTCTGTCTGCTGCTTGTATGATCCGAATACCTTGCAATTCTCTGCAACAAGCACAAAATCGTTTTCGTTTCAGTATTCTTCCTTGAACTCATAAATAACACAACCAGAAAAAATTTAAAAGAACCTGATAAGTCTCCAAGGTTCCATGGCCAAGTTCGCATGAGTCATTGTTACCAAAGGAATATACAGTGCCACTCGAGGTCACCACGATTTTGTGCTCAGGACCGGGATTGCTTGACACTTCTCTCTCCGATAGCATGCTTCGCCTGTCATCAGATACATTAGAACAAGCTTCCAAGAGCCTCCACAACGTTCCATGAGCTTGAATGCAGCTCTCCTCTAACACATATCCAATGCAGCAACTTCCACTACGTGTAATTTGGGATACAACAGGTTCAAATTGGATGGAAGCCGAAAAAATGAACATGTTGCCGGCAAAAGACCAAAACGCATCCATCATCAGTGACAAAAATGCACAAATTATAGAAAGGAGAAAAATATTGGAAACCTTTCAAGGTGGATCTAAACTTTATCATGTGCGCTTTGTTTGTTTTCTGCTAAAAAAAAAATTTATTGTGTAATTTACCATATTATATCAAGACTCCCTTGATTAAAACTTGATTCTGTCTCCTCCTTGATTTCAGAAATGTTTCTGTCCACCAACACAGTAGTTAACTCGTGTGTTCTAAACTTCACAACTATATGATTTTGTTCAACCACATTACCAGTACCACTCCTTTTACCGTAAGTGTTACACAACACTTCCTATTTCAAAATCTCAATGTTCTGGACACCTTGACACATGACCAAGGTTCTAAATATCTGATATCGGGATCGTATCAGACGGGGATTTTTCATATCAGATATCGGATATCGGGGGAGATATCAGGGATACGCGCATATCGGGTGTTCATATTGGACACTATATATAATGAAATACTGATAACAAAAAGTTAGTTTAGTATCATAGATATCATCTACCTAATAAAAGTGATGTAATATACATGCAAAGATAGTAAAAAATAATGTACATTTGCACGCAGTCATGCAATAAATAAGTTATTTCATATCGGGTGATATATCGGGTGATTTACCGGCCGATATCGGGTAATTTATCGGCCGATATTTCAAATATCGGCCGTTTTTTTTTTTTTTTGCAAACTATATGGCTAACGATTTCTCCATATCATATCGGTATCAGGCAAAAAAGGAGATATCAGATGATTTCTCAGCCAACTCGACCGATATTTAAAACAGGGCACATGACAGATGCTTTGAACACTCCAACAATATATCAGGTCATCGAAATTACATGATAACGTGTTTCTACTTCACGACCAACATTTATGTGAAAGATTTAAATACATATAATTTGATCACACTATGGACCAACTGGTAAAGTTGATATTTGAGTCAATGAACATATTTGCATATACACCTACAGATTATAGCCATGACCCACATCAAATTTTGGAAAGTTTTCTGGCACATTACACCCTTACCATCTCTATCATTTATATTGCCATGTAAGCCTTTTCCATTAAAATAGGGTTGGCTGAGAGTACACTCCATGAAAGGTATGACAAAATTTAAAATTCATGGTCCACTACTCGCTTAAGCAGTACCAAATTTCTTGTGAGGAAACTATTATCTTGGCTTACTACAACCAAAAAAGACTAGTTGACGCCTCCAAAATTCACCTAAACTGGGGAAAGAAATCCAGAAGAAGCTAAAATCAAAATATTGATACAAGTAAGACTAATAAGAAACTAAAACTAAATATTGATACAATTAAGACTAGTGACAACATGTTGTTTTGTGAAGATAATGGACACCAAGTAAAACAAATAATAGATCATGCAAACGTGCCTCACATGCAAGAATGTGTTGCCTGACTAGCATGGCCATAAGTTGCCCAAAGTATCTTTCAGGCAATGCAACAAACACCTAGTGAGCACCCATTCTTTCTTAACACCTCCAGTCATGTAATTTCTTCAGTAGCCAACCATGATTTCTTTCCAAAATTAAAAAAAGAAGACATAAAACCCACTCTTTTCTAAGTTTTCTGAGCATGAAAAGATTCATAGAAATATTCCTGAAATGGGTACTAAAAGAAACATGGAAGGAAATGAAGAAACATCGAGAAAAGAAAGCATCAGCTACCTAAGAGATTATTTGAAGTGAACCTTTTCCCTTTCCCCTCCTGTGGCTTGAATTCAGAGAGCAACTGTCCCCTATATCTTTATTATTTTTAAAACTACCCTGCAAACCTTGACATTTTTAAAATTATCTCTCAAATTCTTTCATATTTTTTAAAATTATCTTCACTCAGTTAAAAATAATCAAAAAAAAAAAAAAAGTATATTATATCTGTTAAAAATTTAGGAAATTCCACATGCTGATTTATGATTAATTATTAAACTATGATTATTCTTTGCATTTTACCCAGCATTCATCATCATCAATCATCAATCAACCAAATCTTGGTGTCAAGCCTCAACCATGAAGCTCCCTCCTCTGTTGCAGTTGCGCGGCCTCAATCAAAGCCTACAAAGCTCTACGGGGGTGTGAGGCAGAGGCATTGGGGCAAATGG
Organism: Agave tequilana; assembly: GCA_038442645.1. Taxonomy (NCBI): domain Eukaryota; kingdom Viridiplantae; phylum Streptophyta; class Magnoliopsida; order Asparagales; family Asparagaceae; genus Agave; species Agave tequilana. Next base: position 68,121 of record JAVJIF010003190.1, read on the forward strand.
GTTGCTGAGATTAGACTACCCAAGAATTGAACAAGGCTGTGGCTTGGTACCTTTGACACCACCGAAGAGGCCGCCTTGGCCTACGGCAAGGCTGCGTACAGGTTGCGAGGGGAATACGCGAGGCTCAACTTCTCGAACCTGAAGGAGACTGGTGCTCATTTGGACACCAGCTCGTTGCATTCCTCTGTTGATGCCAAGCTGCAGGCAATCATCTGCCAGAGCTTGGAGAATTCTGGGAAGAAAGGCGGCAATGAGAGCAGTGTCAGTGCAAGTGAAACGAAGCCCAGGACCCAGAAGGCTCGGCCCGTGGTGTCGTAGCCTGTCGTCGATAGCGATGAGTCCTGTTCGTCGTCGGGGGCGACGAACTAGCCGGTGTCAGAGATGGAGAGCTTGGACTTCAGTGAGGTGCCACGGGATGAGTCTGAGGACCTTGTGCTGAGGAAGTACCCTTCTTGGAGATTGATTGGGAGTCTATATTGTCTTAAAAAATCTAGTGCTTTGTTTGTGTTTGTTGTTGTTGTTGTTGTTATGGTCTTTTAGTGGCCTGATGCAAATGGAGTTTTGGCATTTGCACACAAACATGAGCAGATCATTGTTCTCCTTCTTGCCGTTGCTAACATTAGTGGAATTAGGACTCCTTTCTCATAGAAGGAAAGGATGGAGATGTCGGAACAGTTCCAACTCCTCGACGCACCGGAAGAAGATCTCCTCCACAATGGAGTCCTGGCGGACCCGGCCGAGGATGGAGATGATGGCATCGAGCAGCCTCAGGAACGGAGAGTGATGCCGGTGCAGCGTCAGCCACTCGAACACCTCCAGGGACCACTGGCGGCTGGCACGACCGATGTACCTGACGACGAGAGGGTAGGCGGTGGGGGGTTTGAGCTAATTTTTTTATTCCATACAAGATCTCACACATGCATAACCTCTTTATCATAATCAAAGGGAATGCAAGTTTTAGGAAGAAAATTTTAGGCATATCTCATTCTATCACGAAAGAGATGCCGGAAGTTGCACGATCTCTAGGAGCTTCCAAGGGAAAGATTAGGTCATTGTGGTGGAGAGGGAACCTTACCCATCATATATAGCATCAACGAATTCTAATTCAACTCATCAGAAATCTAGGCCCTTGATTGATAACACGAGTTCCACACGTATAGATAACTCACATTTTAATTTAAATACACTCATGACTAAGTGTAATCGAAAACGTGTTTAGATTCAAACCATTTAAGCTTGATCAATTATTTATTAGGTCAAACAACATAGATTAAAGTGGGCGGGTGCAGATATCCAATTGACTTGATTAGGCCCAAATTAAATTAGACTTTAAAAATATAATAAGTCTAACAATCTCCCACTTAGGCCAAGCAAGTCGTACTGAATAGATATTATGCATAACTTTATGATGTCAAAACTTTAATCGCCAACAAATCACGTTTCAAAACAATCTGGTCCATTAAGTGTTCTGCTACCGAACATGGCGATCGTTAACTTCTGTATAATCGAGGTATGACCTTCCACATCACAAGTTTTAGAACTCTTAACAACATAGATCAAATGTGAACGTGTGGCATGAAAATGTCCTCTAATCAAATAAGGTATAACTCCAACTGATTTTCACTTTATGACTCCAACGAGTCCAACTTTATGACTCTAACGAGTCCAACTGCTCATTCAACAAACTCAAATGCGCAAAAGTAGACTTTAAGAAAAGTAATTATAACTTTATTTATCAGAATCAACAATTATACATAAAGTGCACTTAGAAATAATGTCTGTTAAATAAAATTATTCACTCCCACTAAACTAGAATATCATCATGACTAGCCATCCCCATATGAGCAATATATTCTAAGAAGAGTTTAGGTGAAAGCCCTTTAATGAGTGGATCTGTAACGTTAAGAATAGTACTAAAACTATCAACAGACACAATATGATTCCAAACTTTATTATTGATGACAAAAAACTTGATGTCGATATGCTTTGACTTTACTGAACTTTTGTCACTATTGCAGTAGAGCTCTATAACTCTTATTGTCACAGTATAGCTGTAATGTCCTCTTGACTAAATCCACCATCTTCCTACAATCAGAAAAATGTAACCTGAAGTGAACTTCCTATTGTCGATACATCCAGCATAATCTGAATCTGTGTATCCGATCAGCTGTAACTGATCAAATTTCATGTAGTATTCTATAAATATCACATTACCTTCTTGCAGTTTTCTAGTGATCAATCCCAAGATTGATCAAGTATCTGTCAAGTTTCTTAATGGTATATGCTATGTCTGGCGAGTACAAACTTGAGCATACATCAACTTCCAACCGCCAATGCATATGGAATGTCTTTCATTTTGCTCTTTTTGTAGGTCGTTGTTGGGACATTGGAATAGACTCAACTTATCTCCCTTAGTGACAGGTGTATCACCCGAAGAGCAATTCTTCATGTCATGTCTATCTAGCACCTTATCAATATAGGTCTTTTGTGATAAACCTTATATTCCACGTGTCCTGTCATGTTGAATCTGGATGTCTATCACAAAAGAAGCGTCTCCAAGATTTTCATCTCAAAATTCTTTGAGAGAAAACTCTTGGTCTCAAGTAGAAGATTTATATCGTTACTTACTAATAGAATGTCATCCACTCATAAGAAATATAAATCTACTCCCATTAAATTTATAATAAATACATTGATCAGCTATATTTTCCTTAAAATCAAAATCGGATATTACTTGATCAAATTTCAAATACCATTGATGGGATGCTTGCTTTAAATCATAAATGGATTTCTTTATTCTGCAAACCAAATGTTGTAAACCTTTAACTTTAAAATTTATATGGTTGCACCATATAAATTTCTTCCTCAATGTCACCATTAAGAAAGGCTGTCTTAACATCCATTGGATGTAACTCTGGTCAAAGTGAGCCACCAGTGCCATGATAATCCTGAAAGAATCCTTCATGAAAACCGGGGAGAAAGTCTCCTTATAGTCAATGCCTCTCTTTGAGTGAATCCCTTTACGACAAGAGGTGCCTTATACCTTTCAGCATTGCCTTTCGTATCTCGCTTGGTTTTGAACACATATTTATAACCAATCGATTTCTTACCTTTAAGCAACTCTACTAAATCCCAAACATCATTGTCCTTCATGAATTTTAACTCATCATTCATGATATTTGACCATTTAGTGGAGTGAATACTGAGTTATGCCTCATTCAAGGATGTGGGGCCATCCTCTAACCCTATGTCAAACTCATACTCTTGGAGATACACTATATAGTCAGTTATTTTGGCTGATCTCCTCTTCCTAGTTGATCTCCTAGGCACTTGTGGTTGAGGATTTTCAGGGTCTACCTCATCAGTAGGATCTACTTCAGGGTGAATTGTATTGTACCTTTCAAGGGTACAACTGTATTTTCATTCTGAAGTGGAATAACTACTTCATCATTTGGAACAGTTGTCATATGTATAACAATATGTTCTTCTTCAAATATGAAATCCTTATATAGTTGACTTCCCGTGTTCTGAATATTTTCAAAAAAATTTAACATTATCCGTCTTTATATTCTTAGTGGAGGAACAGTAAAACCTAAAGCCTTTATACCTCTCAGAATACCCTAAAATAAATAACCAATTGTTCTTGAATCCAGCTTCTTCTCATATGGTATATATGGCCGAGCTTCCGCTGGATAACCCCAAACATGTAGATGCCTAATACTGGGAGATTTCCTAGTCCATAACTCATATGGGGTTTTAATTACTGTTTTGCTATGTACTCTATTAAGGAGGTGACAACCGTCTTTAAGACTTCACTCTATAATGACTCTGGAAGAATAGTGTGAGCTATCATACTCCTAACCATGTACTTTAGTGTAGATTTAATCTCTCAGCAATACCATTTTGACGAGGTGTCCCTGACATGGTGTACTAAGCAACCATGCCACACTCTTTCAAAAATTGACAAATGGTTCTGGATATCTACCTGATCCGTCGTATATGTTGTAGTACTCGCCACCACGATCAGATCTAAAGGCTTTAATTTTTTATTCAGTTGATTTTCAACTTCAGCTGTATAGATTTTAAACATGTCCAGTGATTGAGATTTCTCATGTAACAAGTATAGGTACTCATAACGAGAGTAATTGTCTATAAAAGTTATGAAATATTTGTGATCATTCCAAGAAGATGTAGGGAATGGACCACAAATGTCTATATACACTAAATCTAAGACACCTGAACTCCGTCTAGCACCAAACTTTCTAATATTTTTTAATTAATATTCGCTTAGTGCCTAGGCTATTCACATATAAAGATTCAGGACATGAAGCATGATGTTTCAATTTATATAACTATCAATTAGAATTCTTGTACCAATAACTTTAGATTTGAAAAGTAGACTAAGTATTTCATTATCAAGAGTGAAAGTAAAACTAGATTTGTCTAATAATGAAATAAAAATACAATTCCGCCTAAAAAAGATGGTATATATAAAGTCTCATTCAAATCTAAAACAAAAAAAAATCAGAATTTAATCTAAGCCTACAAACTCCAATAACTTCAACTGCAACTTTATTTCTATCACCTATATATACGTATCGCTCAGCTGGGCTGGGCCTCCTTTGGGTTTGGAAGTTCCAAATTGAATCTCTTATGTGAATTATCTATCCACTGTTCATAAAGTGACAGTAAAGCTAAATTATTTACAGAACAAATATAAATATGAGATATACTCGATAAATAGTCATTTCTGATACTTTATGCAATCCTACTTAGGGTGGCTTACTTTCTTTCAGAAGAAGCATGCAATGACCTTAGGTCTCTTATCCTGCACTTTTGCCACTTAGGATCAGCTACTGTAGTGGTGTTTATGTTCCTCCCTTTAGTTTCACTTTTCTTTCTTGTTAGAAGTATTAATTTGGATTCTAAGTGAGCATTTTCAGTCTTTTCTTATTTCAATCTCTTTTCTTTCCGGACACAGTGACTAATTAGCTCAGTCAGACTTTACTTTTCTCTTTGAGCATTATAAATAATCTTGAAAAAGGTTATACTTATAAGAAAAGAGATTAGAATGAAGTGCACCAGAATCTCTTCAGAGAGTTTCAATTTCAGTGTCTTAGTTTAGAAACAAGATTGGCCAATTTCATAATGTACTCCCTTATATTTTCTTTGTCGTTGTAGCACATATTTATCAGCTTGCTAAAATGTGTGCTGGCCTCAACTTTATCCGATTTAATAAACCGGTCGGCTATTTCAGCTAAAAAACTCTTAGCACTGACTTTATCAGACATAACACTCCTAATAATTATAAAAATAGTGTGCTTTGTGACCATTAGACACATCCTATAAGACCTCTCTCACTTATCATAATTGGCCTTTTTTCTTACTGAACTTTTATTGGTAATAGTAGAGGTCCATCAGTTCTTAAGCTGTAGTCTAGATCCATGAATTCAAGAACGATCTTTTATGTGGTCTTACCACTTCTTAAAGTTTGTACTATTCAATTTAGACTACAAAAGTGAACAATTTCTCATCAATTTAACATAAGAATTGCATTTAACAAAATTCTACTGTAATAACCATAAAAAATGAATTTCAGAATATGCAACCAATTTAACCGATAGAGCTGCCGGCCAAACTTTTAGAACAAGTTGTGTCTATATATGCCAACACTATACTGGCCTAATATAGATACCCTAAAGTTTAGGTTCTATGTAAGAGAACAACTTTCCTTTGGGTCGACTATCCCTTTATAGGTTGGTCCCAAAGTTTAAGCATCTATATCGACTATATAATATATGTAATGACTCGGCCATAATAACAACCTTCCTTTGGGCCGATTGTCCCTTTATAGGATTGGTCCTAAAGTTTAAGTTATCTATATCGACCATATAATATATGTAATGACTCGGCCATAATGACAACCTTCCTTTGGGCCGATTGCTATATGCATGGGCCACACAAATCTATGCATCTGAATTCTTATTCCGCTGTCGGACTAGTTGACGAGGGTAATGCAACATGGGCTATAGTGTGACAATCTTTTTTTGGGCCGATTATCACACACCAAGATTCTCCCACTTGCATTACCCATATCAAGTATCCGATGTCGTACATAATTGGTCAAACAATAGTCTTCCTTTGGGTCGGTTATTGTACGCATGAACTATATACGCAATTAAATAAGCTCTTTTATAATTCTTTAATTTGAACATGTATATATCTTTATTTGTGTGTTATCAACTGTAGTAATCATCAATATTCCTTATGCTAGAGCAATATAAGTAATATAATATTGATGAAGCGAAAGCATGTAACAATACATATAACCATGATAAACAAATACTTCAATGCCTTTTTTATGTCAACTAATTATTGTTTTGTCATGTCTAGTGTCTGTAATATTGTAGTACTCATCAAGATCTTCGAAACGGCTATTTACATGCCCAAAACAGAGGTTGTATGAGCCGTTAATGGCAAATTGAACTTTCTATTGATAACGGGTGTGCAGTGCTTATCGGGTGTGAATCAGTCCGACCCGCAATGATTAAGTTATACGTTTTCTTAATGGGTGGGGTTTAATGAACCAGATAAAATTCAGTAAATTTAATGTGAGATTAATTGAGATTAAATTTTTTTATTTGATTTGAATTATATCCTAAAATTTTCCTAATAGATTAGAATTCTATCTCAACTCTAAAACCCAAATCTCAATGTCAACAATTTAATTTAAACTTTATACGAGATTAATTAGGAATGGTTTCCTTATTAGATTAAAGTTATATTCCTAGATTTTTTAATCTTAATTATTCTCATAATCTTAAGAAACCAAAATAATTAATTTTTTTGTTGCTGTGGGATACTCGCTGCCCATGCACTGTGCACGGGCAGTTGGGTCTGCTGCCCCCGCACCATTGTGCATGGGCAGCCTGCATGCGCATGCAATGCTGCATGCATGCAATGGTGCTTTTTTTTCTTCTTCTTTTAAAAAAAAAATTCCTATGCTGCACGAATATGCAGCACATGTATTGTGTTATTCTTGTTCCTTTTTTTAAAATAGAATAACACACAGATAAATTCCAAATATATACACACACATGCAAAATTCAATAAAAGCATCCCTTTTAAACTTTAATTTAATATATGAGACACAAAAAATATTTATTGAATCAAGGGAAGTATTACTCATGATATTTATAGATCGAGATCGAAGGATTTCTTTAGATCTCGATGATCTGATAAAGAGGAGGTTCTGATACTAATTGTTAGCTCTAATTTTTTATTCCATACAAGATCTCATACATGCAAGCCTCTTTATTATGATTAAAAGAAAGGAGAGTTTTAAGCATACCTGATTCCATCACGAAAGGGAGAGGATTTTTCTCTCCAGCCACCAAGTTCTCTTTTTTATTCTTAGATGACATGAGAGGCCTCCAAGAGAGAGATTAGGTCATTGTAGTGGAGAGGGAACCCTATCTATGATATATATAGCATTAAGGAATCCTATTTCAACTCATCATAGATCTACGCCCTTGATTGATAACACAAGTTCTACACATTCAGATGAGTCCTACATTTTAATTTAAATACACTCATGGTTAAGTGTAATTGAAAACGTGTCTAGAACCAAGCCATTTAGGCTTGATCAATTCTTTATTGGGTCAAATAACATAAGTTAAAGTAGGCGGGTGTAAATATCCAATTGACTTGATTAGGCTCAAATTAAATTAGACTTTAAAAACATAATAACTCTAACATGGGGCTCATCTGCACGGCACATGCGTCGAGGACGTCGTGAGAGGAAGGTGATGGCCCACTCGAGGCGACAGTCATGGCGCCGGGACCAGAGGGGGAGAGAGGCGGCAAGGGAGAGAGAGGCGGCAGAGGAGAGAGGAGTGGGGATAATGGGTAATTTACTTCCGAAACTATTACAATTTTAACAGTAACTGACGATGGGAGAATTTTTGACCAAATTTAAGAATTTAAGGGGTAATTTTAAAAATATGAAAATTTGGAGAGTAATTTTACAAATAAGAAAAATTTGGAGGGGCATATATAAGAAAAATTCTTGATTTTTTTTTTCAATTTCTTCATTGAGTGGCATTGATGGTACTTAAATACTATACATTATTATATTATATTTGCAGATCAAAACACCAGGTTTAAATTTGTTAAAGCATCTCCAAAAGGCTCTCTATTTTCCTTCCTTTCCTATTTTTGAGAGTAAAATCAATAAATTGAGTTTCAATGCTACTTCTTTTATGACTCTCTATTATATTATATTTGTAGACCATAACACTAGGTTTAAATTGTTAAAGCATCTGCAAAAAGGCTCTCTATTTTCCCTCCTTCCCTATTTTAGAGAGCAAAATCAATTGAGTTTCAATGCCACTTTTTTTATTACTCTCTGTTTTAAGAGTAAGCTCCAAGCTCACCAAATATTGAGAGTCAAACTCACTCTCTAACTATATTTATTATTATTATCACAATTGCTTTTAAATAATACAAAAGTTTCCTTAATCAAATTGACTTTAAAAAAATAATAAAAATTTCAAAACAGATCAAATTTAGAGAGCTCCATTTAAACATAAATGAAATAGGGAGCTCTATTAACTAATAATCTCTTCAATATAGATCACATTTAGGGAGCCTCCCTGGGGGAGTTGCTTTTAGCAAGACACTTTAATCTCAAGAGTTGGTAAATTATGTGATAGCATCAAAAATCATTGGAAATTGTGAAGAATGAGGATCTTTTTAACTTTTTTTAGTTTTGATGCATTGATAATCTCATTTGTAGTCTAAATAATCAAGATCTTGAAATTGTAACGTATGTGATATTATTGTGCAAATATTGATAACTGGCAAATTTTATTTTATATTTAAATAATAGGGAGCAGCTGCTTTATCTTTCATACGCACCTTATCTTACATATCTCTATACTCATTTCTTCAAAACATGAGCCCACCCTCAATAAGAAAAGTTGTAGCATAAGTGGATTCACGCTCACCACATATGAAAAAATAGCTTGTTTTTTGGTAAGAAACTTTAATTTTATTTAGTTCTTAAAAAATAAAGAAGAAACTTTAATTTTATTTGAGAATCACTAAAAGAGGCAGTAAAGCATATGAAGTGTGCACATGTAATGACACACAAAACTGAAAACACATCACAAAGTGTTCCTTATTTGCAATATAAAGATAAATCACTCCTTGCACGTAAACTATAGCTATTAATGTTTTATGTCCATATATTTACTCATAAACATGACGAATAGCTAAAAGAAGAAAAGAGTATAAAAAAAGAAACGAACTAGAATAATCACAAGCAATAGACCCTCAGTCAGAGAGGGAGCTAGCGACATAATTCATAAAGGATACATGATATAAAACTTTTATGTTTTTTTAGAGAGTTACCTAATTTTTTTGCAAAAGCTAAAGTATGTGTGTTTGGATGTAAACAAATATAATTTCAATAGGAATAAAGATCAAGGAAGAGAGAGATGTACGCGTACAATATACATAGTAAAAACGAGAGTATTTATTAACTTTATCCTAACCAGAAAACACGTAGTTTCCCTACCCATACGAAATTCCAAAAGAAAGAAATAAAAAAAGTTTTATTAAATATTTCCCTTGTTTTACATCTATCCATTTATTTTTAATAATATACATAACTACAACTAAGCATAGGAAAATATTTAAGTTTTATTAAATATTTTCCTTGGACATTAGGGATGACTCAGAAATTCAAATGGATACCTATTTGCTCCTTCCAAATTTCTCTTTGGCATGTTACAAAATCTGCAGGAAACAGAAAACCTGCACAGTACCAAATCTGCAACATAGAAAAACATCACTTGAAAACGTAAGTTCTGAACTGAAAATCAAGGTTAATATAATGATATGCACGAGAGAATTGAAGTAAAATCCAACAATTCAGTTTCCTACAAACAGTACAACTATACCATTTTACTTTTGTACTACACCATCAACTATGTTTAATAGAGGAGAAATACTATGATGAAACCTCTCTCTTCTTCCCTTTTCAACTGCCATGGCTGACTAAATTCGGTAATAGCTAGGTTTGATTCTTCCACGTTGCTGCTGCAGCAACCATGACTGCAGATTGAGATGGCTTGGCATCTAAAAATGAGGGTAACAGCCAACCCTTTTTCTTAGCATGCTTCTCTATGTAAGAATGGAACTTCTCCTCTGCATCAGGAATATCAAGAGCCAAATCATCGAGCCCGTCCCTGACCCTGGAGAATCCTTTAGTCATTTGGTTGATGGTGATCAACCCTTCACCAAAGCACTGCTGCAGTAGTTCCAAAAACCTGTCATCATTCTCCTTCTCCATCGCCATCACCAGAGCTTTCTTGACGACTTCATGGTAGAAGAAAGGCATCCCAAGATCACGAATGCATTGGCATGCTTCACCTAAATCTCCCCCGCTCTCATACTCCTCGAGAAGCCTTGTGATTTTATCCTTTGCATCATCCACTGCCCAACCGCTACCACCTCCCCAGCACCTCAGAAGCCTCTCCCCTGCGTGCCGTGCTGAGACGAGAGTTCGAGCCATGCGAACAGTCTCCCTCCCGCAGCATTTTGGTGGCAGCTTACGGGTGATATCCCCCAAGTTCAAGGGGGCTATCACGTCATCAATCACTGCCCTTGCCAGAAACAGAGCCAACTCATCTGAGGCGTCTTTAACGTCCAGGGCTGTATCCTCTGCTGATTCCAGTAACAATACAAACCCATTCACAATGTCATTTGTGGAGAATGTCTCCATAGTCAGTGCAGATAGCAGATAAGATGTCATTTCCTTCTCTCTGTTCTTCCGGTCCATGGCTAGTGTGATTAGCTTCTTCAGGAAAAGAGGGTTATACTCCGGGGCAGCAAGGTCTTCGAGGTTACGAATGAGCTCAGGTATGTCATCTGAAAGAAAATACTCGTGAATTATGGTAACACTTTCTTCCTTGTAACGCTTCACCTTCTCATATTCTTCATCATCTTTGTCATCCCCATCTTCAACTGGGGACTTGAGAAAGGAAGAATCAAGCCATCCTTCAGATACTGCTCTTGATACTAGTGACTCAAACAAAGATTTCGCCAAGGGTATATCCAGAGAGAGATCATCTAGACTCTCAGCGAGCCGGAAGAACCCCTTTATCATTTGACTAGAGCTAATCAGGCATGCTTCAGAAGCTTCCTTCAAAAGCTTTAGTATTAGGGGTTCAGATGTTTGGATGTCCATGGCAAGGATCAGAGCACGTTTAACAACCTCATGATGAAAGAATGAGACGCCTAATTCCCTGATGCACCTGCAGGCTTCCACTGTATCTCCACTCTCAACATACTCCCTCAACAAATCTGCAATCTTTCTCTTCACTTCTTCAACAGTGATGTGGGTGCTACCACCCCACCGCTGCTCGACTAGCTCGGCATGGTGGGGAGCTGATAGATATCGCTTTTCAGCAGTTTGTATTACTTCAAGTCCTTTGGGGGCCTCAGCAAGTGCGCCTTTTGTTTTGGTGAGGAAAGCAGGTGGCAAGATGTCATCAACAACTGCTCGGGCAATGAAGAGCGCCAAGATATCAACTGCATTGAGTATGTCAACTGCAAAATCATCGGCAGACTCCAGAAGCACGAGAAACCCTCTACTGATCTGATCTGAGCTTATCACATCAGCATAAAGAGCAGAAAGCAAAACTGATGCCATCTCTTTCTCTCTGTCATTTCTGTCCATTGCACAAGAGATGAGTTTCTTAACAAAGTAGTAATGATACTCATCGGAGCCAAGATCTCTGAGATCAGAAGCAGCAACGTGCACATCACCAGTGCTGAAATATTCCTCGATGACAGGGACTATGAACTTTTTGTAGTCATTGATGGAGGTGGGCACAGTGGCACCTACTAACTCATAAGGTTCCTGATATGAACAAGAACAAGGAAAATCACATGGATGTCTGAAACTTTGCACCAATCATATGTTAGTTACTATATTCTTCAAATTAGTTAAACAGAAATTATTCGTATCATCATCCCCCAAATGATTTTTCCAGCCCTTGATCAACCAAATACGGACTATTACATGATTCACAAACTATTTGTACACAATTGTGAGTAATATATCTCACTAGTTCAGGAAAGACCAAGAGATGAATGGTTCATTAACACAGATTTCCGGGCATGTGCGATTCGCGAGGTGACGAAGGCCTATAATGGTACGAGAGTTTTGAAAGATGAGAGGAGGGTTAACCTAAGAAAATCTTTTTTATTTTCTTAATAAACATTTTTAATGACATAATATGTTTTGAGAATGATCCAAATTAAAGCAAGTCATATCCTATAAGTGTGACAGTCTCTTAAATAATAATAACAATAATAATAGAAATAATATGATTCACATCCTACTAAGAAAAATACTTAAACAACTTTAATGACAAGCTAGCACTTTTCTAGAACTTCAATTATCTTTATAAGACGGAGTGTCTGACACAATTCAATTCAGTTGCAACCCTACCCAAGGGTTTTCATTATGGTGAAAATTATTCACATTATCATCACCCGAAGGATTTTTTTTTCCAGCTCATAAACAAATAAAGACTATTAATGATTCACCGATTAAATATATGTGAAATTTAGTGAATGATATATCTAACTAGATCAGGAAATACTGAGAGCCAAATATTCATTATATTCATTTTTCTATTCAAATTTTTCATTCATTTTCCTCTCATGCTTGATTTCACATGCATTCGTAAAAAAATACATCAGCTCCATTACTAAACATAAGCCCTAACAATGTACCAGATTCTGAACTATCTACATATTCTCTGCCCCAGTCCCAATTCCAAATGTTTCATCTGATTAGGAGGCAGATCACCATGCAAATTTATACATGATATGCATATTTGCCAAAAAAAAACAAATGTGAGCAAACAGGTATATGCATATTTAAGGCACCCAGAAGAGAAATGATCATACCTCACCACTATCATAATTTGGATCATTACGGTCAACTGGTGAATTTGAATCAGTATCAAGGAGTTTGCCCCAAGTTCCTTTACCACCAGCACCATCTATTGCCATAGAATTAATGGAAATCACAGTCAATACAAACAGGAAAAAAAAGTAACATAAAATGCATGTTATATGTCTGATCTGATAAAAGAAACTCTTACAAGTGACTTTCACATAATAGAGAAAAGCTAGGTAACTCATAAAGCAATGAAACAAAAAGTGGCCAAAATAAAAATAAAATATTAAAAAGAAAAAGAAACACTGGCATGTCACTGTCTACTGGATAATCGTCCTACATATTACCTTGAGATGACAGATATATCAAAATTTAAAATTTTAAAAATCATAGGCCTTTGCACATCAACTGTTCAATTTTTTGTTTTCATATTACATCCCCTACACATTATTTTATGTCTACATCTCTTATTGTTCCATTTTATACCATAAAAACTAGGAGTTTAAGAGGTCAAATTCATTTCATTACCTACTGCTGCAGAATGCCAGAGCCTATCATGTTGCATGTGAACTATGGAAATGGGATGAAGCTCCAAATTCATCCAACAATTTATATTCGTGAAGACCATACTTCCGCGCATATCTACTCCTACAGTGTTTTTCTTTTATATACCCCTAGACATTTGAGCTATATTGTTTTACATATTCATTCCAATACACTTGTTTTCACACCTATAGTATAAACTCAAGTAAAACCAAGAGGGAAATAGGTGTAAAGTTCACCCAGCAACCTGTAAAACTGGCTATTGGCACTAAATGCATCATCACTAGTTACAAAACACCACAGAAATGAGAAGCAAAGTTTACCGACAAACAATCCAAAACTATTTCGGCAACTACAAATTCATAAAGATCTACATTTAGGAAAGCCATATTTTTGCATATTTATACCCGCCTCACTTCTTTCATCTCCACCTCTATACACTTGAAATTTATAATTTACATGTAAATCCATCTGATGGTGCCCAATTCACTAACATCCCTACAAAAGGTAAAATTATCCGCACTATATATATATATATATATATATATATATATATATATATATATATATATAGGAAAATTTTCAAATGAGAAACTTTCTCATAATAAGCTTCGTGAGAAAATCAATATAAGAGAGATTTTATGGATGATCCGAACCGTTCATCTTGATCTACATACTCTAATTAGACTACCAATAAAAAATCTCGCGATTCCAAGTCTTTTTACCCATGCATCAAGTGACATCTTTATTCTACGGCGAATATAACGTATGTTTTGTAACCACTTGTTGCATGGGTAAAAAAGACTTGAACTCACGTGATTTTTTATTGGTAGCCTAAATAAAGTATATAGATCAAGATGAACGGTTCGGATCATCCAAATGATCGCCTCTATATGGTTTTCTCACGGTCTTCGTGTAAGAAACTTTCTCACACGAAGACCTCTCTCTCTCTCTCTCTATATATATATATATATATATATATATATATATATATATATATATATATATATTTGCATGCAACCTTATGCAACTGAAAGTTACATATCCTACTAATATGCAATACTGAAATTGTGGTGCATTGGCTGCTTAGTTGACACTAGGAGGAGGAAAATTTTAAATGCCTGCTTAATTGACAACTGCAAAGACTGTACTGAGCATTCTGTACACATCAATTTTAATCCTGTACACATCCCTCTAAACACTATATTCACGATGCCAAATTCATCAAAAACAATTATGTAGAGGACCATATTTTTACACAAACATCCAAATAGTTTTCTTTCATATATACTGTTTTGCATGTGGAATTATACAAATAGTGTTTATCCCTCGTCGTTGCCTCTCTCATTTTACACCCTGATTATTTTGATTAAAGCTTTGCATGTCTATCCTTCTTTCACATGCGACCCTATTACCTAAAATTTAGATCTGCCCTTCAACACACGCCAAATTTTGTTGTGTGCATTGCGCACTGTTATGAAATTGTGCATTTGTTGAAGAACATATGTAACTTTCAACTTATGTAAATAAACTACGGCAGCACTTCTGTTCACTGAGCCAGGCCTCCCACCACGATTGTATAAACATGTGCCTAGGTACTTGTATCCATGTTTAATACATATCCAACATGGACCTCTGAATAATGTGTGGTGGATATACTCTGTCATAGGCAGTGAGACCCATTTGGACATGTTACTTTGTTAATCGGGGTCATAATGGGTTGGGTGGGAACACGTTATCAGATAACTTAAAAAGCACAGCCATATGCTTTGTCTATTTTCAGTTCATGTAGGTTTTAAACCAGCTACTAGCAGCTTAAATCTCTTGAGTTGTGCCTTTCCCAACTCAAACTTCCAAACATGTCATTCTTCTCTTCTGCCTTCTCTTTTTCCACTCATTCACTACCTCTCTTTACATCAAACTACAACCCATCAGGCCATTGCCAAACTCCTAGAAGCTAAACTGCAGCCAGCCTCCATTTTGCTTCAAATGCCGCACCACTACAGCAGGGCTATGCCTCTAACACTGGATCACATCAAACTGCTTCCAGGTTGCGATATTCAGGTTTTTCATGTAATTTATCTTTTCTCCCTCCTGCCAACCATATGTTTTTATGTTAGTAAATATACTTTAGCATATCCCTGTCTGCTATTTGCACGTCTTGTGGTTATGGTCTCTGGTTCACATGGTTTATACAATTTGGGGATCTAAGCTGTGTATGAAATTGGCTTTACGACTTATCAATTCTCATATTCACTCACGGATTGGTTTTAAGGCTTCAAGAAATTCACTGTCTTCTTGTTAAATTTATGTCAAAATTTTTTTTCTTTCCTTTTTTTCTTTCATTTCCTCTTCACCATTGGTGATTGGTAGCATCGTATACATTTCTTTAGTGCCTTGTCAAATTGGTTTTTAAATAGTATCCCCATAACCATGTCTTGATGTGCCCGTGTATTCGCAACACAGCCTCCAACTTTCTTAGCTGAGCCCATCTTGCTAATCCACAAGACAAACGCTAAGGATTCAACAATTCGAAGGACAAATCTCACTATCATCTATCATCCATCATCCATCAGCAGCAAATCAATCATTAACTCCAAATCAGCGCGCATGATACAGATATGAAAGATAACCGTGCACATCCATTTAAGTGTTGCAAGCTATACATCAATGTAACTTTTTTTTTTTTTTTTTAACTTTTTGTTCGGATAAATTATTGAAATCAACTAACACACAAGTTTAGTAGCAGTTAAAAGTCAGTTCAGACAACAGTTCAAGATCCATAACTCTAACAAAATCAATCAAATCTATGCAAGAGCTCACCTTTCTTGACGCGGCCGAGCTTCCCGAGTGCGTGCGCCGCACGTGCCTGGGCCCGCCGGAGGCCCTCCCGGTCCCGATCTTGCTGGGATGGTGGTCGCCGATCGTCCCCGTCGGCGATCTCGGCGACGTGGACATGACCTCCGCATTCAGCGCCGCGATCGTGAGCACCTCCCGCTGCTCGTCGGTCAGAAACCCCTCTTTCACCGGAGACCCCATCGATCGAACCGAACCGGATCGAATCGGTCGTCTTGGCCCGAGATCTCCCCTCGAGCCAAGACGAAAGAAGATGAATATGAAATCAATAGAGATAGGAAGGGGGAAGGAAAAAAAAGGGTTTTATGAAGAGAAGACGAGATATCTCTTCTCGTCTCCTCACTCTCCGCGCCAGAAAAAGGAAGGACGAGGCGAGAGGAATGGGATGGGGGATTGGATTTTTCTTCCCGGTCTCACTTTCGGTTTCGGGTACACGTCAGCCTGTGGACACGTGGACGATGGACGGTGAGTGTTTGTAGCGGAGATTGCTGAACTTTTGTTCCTTGCCCAATTTCAGTGGTCCCCAGTCTGTTTATTATTATTTTTTTTTACTGTTGCTTCCGATTTGTATTCTTTTTTTTTTTATTTATTTAATAATAACTGTTGGTTGGGAAGAAATACAGTTTGGTAATTCTAATTTTTTTTTTTTTTTTTCTTTCTCCCACAAAAATTACCCCTCTTGATCTTCTTTCCATTTCCATTGCCAACCACAAAATAAGCAAGTAATCAATCACTTCGCTTAAAACTCTTCACCTGAACATTATTTGACCATCTTAAAATTTCCGAGAATAACTATGTTGTCTTCCCTTCTAAATCTTTCCTTTTTTTAAATCCGGGCCTTAGCTAATGATTCCATTTCATAACGCAAAAGATAATACTGAGAGCGATTAAGAAGATCAAAAAACTAGAGGGCCGTTTGGATTCAGCGGCCCTGCTTGGTTAAGGGTGGAAGTAAGGAAGTGATAATAGTTCCCTTTGGAACTTGAGAATTGGTTAGTAAGTTTTCTGGTGTTTGGATGTTGTTGGGAAGTGTAGTTTGAAAAATGTTATGTCTCCTCCGGTGTTTGGATGATAATGTGGAAGTGGAAGTGAAAAAATTGACCACAAAGTTGACCGCAAAATAATATTAAAATAAAAAATAATTAAGAAAAATAAAAATGGACTGTAATTAGAATGCAAGTGAAATTTACATGATCAAAAAATTAACTGTTTTGCGCTACAACTTATTACAAATGAGATTTACATGACCACAAAATTAACTGTAGCACTATGAAAGTGAGGAAATAGTTGTGTAAAAGAGAAAATAGAAAAGGAAAAGGGGTTTCTTATTTCCTTTTCCGGTGTTTGGATAGATAGGAAAGTGATCAATTATACTTCCCCATTTTCTTACTTCCGCCCACTTCCTTCAAACCAAACACCCCCGAAGTGGGTGGAAGTGAGGAAGTGTCACTTCCCACTTCCGCTGTCCATTCGAACACCAAATTTTTTTTCTTTTTTTGTTTTGTTCTTTTTTTTACACAACTATTTTTTAGTTGTGGTCATATAAATCTCATTTGTAATAACTTGTAACTCAAAACAGTTACTTTTGTGGTCATATAAATCTCACTTGCTTCTAATTCAAACCTAATTTTTTTATAATTATTTTTATTTTAATATTATTTTACTGTCAATTTTGTGATCAGCTATTTCATTTTCACTTCCACACTACTAACCAAACAATATACTTTTTCACTTCTACTTCCCAACTACCAACCAAACACCGAAAAATATATACACAAATTTTCATTTTTCAAAAAGAAAAAAAAAAAAACCATTTCTCACTTCCGCCCACTCCTTTGAACCCAAACAGAAGTAGTTTGTCTTGATTTCAAGCATCCAAGGAGATTTCTCATCTGATAACATACAAAATGTGATACACAATTGAGATACGTTTGGGGATGATTGAAGGCGTGGGAACCTGCTCTTGCAAAATAACAATGCATCAGACATCAATACATTAGGCCAATCTCACCGGGATAATGCTAATCTAATTCCCTAGTGCAAATAATTAGATCAACACAAGCAACATCCGCAAGGGTAATTAATATTTTGATTTTTCGATAAGTACCCATAAATTTAATAAACTACATGCTACAAAATTTACAAAGGAAAGGACTCCATTATACTACAAATAACTAAAGTTGCTCTTCTCCAGTTATTCTTGCACTCATGCTACTTATGTAATCACTTCTCTACATGAAATACAATTACCACGCTACAAACTAATTGAAACTGCAATACAAACCTCAGCTCTGATGCTGTAGCGCAGCTGGATGAGTTATTATACAAAGCCTGCAACCGTTTTTGAGCTTGAAAACTTGCTCAATAAAAGATAAGTAAACAGCCACATTCAACTGCGGAATAGGATTTAAGGTAGACATAAGCGGCAAGCATTGCATAATACGGAATACACAGTTGGAAAGAAGTGTACAACCCATCTCATCTATTGAGGTATTTAAGGTCTGAAGAAAAAGATGACCTGTATTGATCTTGAGTTGGCAGAACTCATCCTTGAACCAGTGAGCCCGTCATCAAGCAACATCGCACATAACCATCATGACACTAGCAAGGTAGCGACCTATATTGATGTTCTTTTCTTATCCTACACATACATTGCAAACTCGCTTGGTCCTGTTCAGAAGATGTTGCGAGGGGAGGAGGAATGCTCTGGGCTCTTGAATTGCATTGCAGATGCCGAAGTTGGACGCGCCAAAGAACCTACTCCACTGCCTCTTGCGACCATGGGAAGCCAGTCTTAATGAATAGCATTATGTGTGATGATAAATTTGAAAGTATCTAAGAATCATCTCCTTCAGGTTTCCGATCCCTTCTGTCGAGGGTATCATGTGGAGGCTGGTTGCTTGATGCATGCATCTTGCGGGCCTGTTCCTGAAAATAAAGTTTGAACTTAGTTTCAAAATGTAGGATTGACATATGAGTAACAAAATAGTTGGGCTACTACAAAGCAATAGTAGCAAGCATGGAGTGCTGTTGGCATAACAAGTAATGGAGCAAAGACACTCAGCAGAGTATTTACAATATGCATGAAAATGATCTTGACATTTGATTTTAGATCTTAATTTTCACTTGAAGCCAGTGGGACCTTCGATAGATAAACCAGTTATTGGATCTTTTTCTTACTGATTTAAGGAAAGGAATACCAAGTTGTGATTCTAAATTTTTGGAGAGTGTTATATATACAGTAAACATTCAAATTTCTGCCCCATCTTAACCGAGATAACTAGACCCTCAGAAGAATTGTGAACGAATAAGAAAATTATCTCCAAAAAAATGAATTGTCAGAAGGATTGATCTCATCGAGCAGGATTTAGGAAGACTTGTAAAATTTTAGGCCAGCTGAAGAACAGATCAAAATCCCAGCCCCATAGAATTGTTTAATCAGCTAAGTTTACAAAGCTTGGTCCGGTTGGCATTCCTGAAAGATGATAGCTTTGGCAGTTTTTATCAGAGATCACGGTTTCCTCGTTAAATAGTATAGAATTCCAGAATGCAGAATTTAACTTTAACTAATAATTATAACTAATGAAATAATAATTACAAGTGAACGAAAATCAAGCACAGTGTTATTACATGGCATGTGGATTCAATGTCAGCGCTCTAGAACATCTCTTAAACCTTACATTTTATGTAATAACATATTAGAACTCCGAAATGGTAGTAATGTCGCTTAGGTTTCCAAATACAGCCCCATTTAACTTGTATTCTTAAAACATATGGATCCAGGTTAACAAACCCAAGCAATTTTTAAGGGTTGGTTTAGCAAACCTATGTGAGGCTGATCTTTGGGCCCGGATTTGAAATGGCCTTACTGAAACCTATCCATAGCATTCCAGAAGGAAATAATTTCCAGTCAAAACCTAAATTCCTGGACCAGACCATAACCCATAAGTAACAGCCACAATACCAAGCCTTCAATATGGCTCTGTAACTCCACACAATTTTGTCAATTTTCTCGTCTTTGTCTAGTCCAATAGTGTCACCAAATTCACACTTTGCTTCCTAATATGGCAAGGGCCGGGGCAGGCTACTTTGAACTATATGCAGTATAAAAAAGGCAGACCTAATTGGGTATATAGTTAAGATCATGGTAATGTTGGAGCATTTGGACAGGGCATTTCGTTAATTATGCATGTAGTGTGCGTGTGTTTGTGAGCGCGCGCGCGCGAGCGCGCCTGCGTACAAACAAGATACATACAAATTCATTGTAACACCTAAAATTAAGAACTGTGATGAAAGAGTGATTCTTAAAAGAATGTCAATATGCATATGAGAATAAGTTGGACTATAAATGTTTAGTGTGCTATATAATATGGTTATATTGCACATCCACATTCTAACCAGGATTGATAGTTGCAATCTTTTTATTTCAAGATTTATCAGCATCTGCCATCTCAACTGAAATTGCTGATGTGATCTACTCGATGGTATTACTGACATCCATGTTCATCACTATGCTACCTGTACATAGAGATTAATCCAGGGGCATATTTGATACACCTCGAGTTCTACACAAGTGCACGCGCATGTACGAGTTCCACACTTGCATGAGCGCATGTATGCACATGTAGTTGAGGAGCTTATTAAATATAATTGTGTTCTATAAAGCTCCATATCTGAGCTGTTTGTCTTGCAGCTGACATACACCATCCTTCAAAAGAAAACTGAGATTTCATTGATGAGATAGACTTAGATATAACTGATGGTTCCTGAAACATTTAATACGAATCATCTGTGTGAAGCAAAGTTGAACAAGAGTTACAAAAAGAAGAAGAAGAAGAAGAAGAAGAATTCATGAACAGAAATATGGTGCCAGATGTTACCTTCTGCACATTTTTGTGAGAGCTTTCTTCACCATTAATTGTGGGGCCAGATTTAAAACTATGACCACCACTGTCTGTGCTAGAAAACTGCTTTGCTGTCTGCTCATTTGCTGAATCCTGCTTACAAGTAGTTTGATCCTCAGAGGTTGATGAATGGCAGTAAAATATTTTAATTGAGCATCTAAGCCAAGAATGAATCATGCTACCTTTTCATCAATGCTGTCTACTAATTTAACTGCTGGAATTTCTTGCTCAGCAATTGTCGGAGAACCTGCAGCTGCTTCCGCTGCTTTCCTCTTTTCCTGCTCTTCTGCCCGCCTCTTATCTTCTTCCCTTTGCTTTCTTCTCCTTTCTTCTTGTTCCTTAATTTGTTTGAACCTGCATAAGGCAGCTTATGAATACACAAAACTAAAAGATCAAGAAAATAGATCATAGACACAAATGGAGAGCCTTAACTAGAGGTAAAGCAACAATTTACCTTTCACCAGGGGCCAATCCTCCGGAATCTGCTTTTACTTGTTTACTGGAATTTACCTTTGCAGTTTCATCTTCAAGAACAGATTGCTGGATGTTAGAGGCAAACTTCTGAGTGTTGGATGGCTCGTCCCAACTTGTATTATCACTGAAATTCTGAACAGGATTTTTTGCACCGCCTAGTTTTTGAAGCCATATTTGTTGTGCTGTGCTGAGAATGTTGTTAGTGAACCTGCACAGTTATACACATTTAATTTAATTTACTCTGAGTGCATCTTTAGCCAAAAAGACAGCAAAAGAATTTATAACATTCAAAGATTTTATATTACCAAAAGAATATAGGGCATTTCATAATCCTAAGAAGCCAGTCAATATGGTGGAAATGGAAACTCAATAGTTAGAAGCCAATCATGTGATACTCTCGAATGGGATGACAAATAAACCATACGCAGGCGGTCATGAGAAAAAATTTCTATTAAAATATCAAAGCTTGTTATAGTCAAAAGGATACATTAAGACAAAATGTTAATTAATTAGCTGTCGAACATGGGTACTGCATATTTGGCTCCTTACACATGTCCAACACATTTCATACAGAAATGCATCAAACAAGGGCTGGATGCGGTGTTCGGGTGTTGGACACATCTCAGCGTGTCCAATGTGAAACACGTCCAAAAAACAGTTCCAGGTGCGCTTCATGTCCGGGCTGGGGTCATTTAAACAACTACTTACTAACCCATTAATACCCCACCAAAAGCCGTAACTCTATCCCGATCTTATTTTAATTCCTCCGTCTTCTTCCTCAGTCCCCACGCTCACCGATGAGACCTTGCACCTTGACGAATCTCCGGTGACCACAACGGAACTCTGGCATCATCAACAAAACTCTGACGATGTCGGTAGGTAAGCTCCGGCAAGAGCCACTCTCTCGTCATGCCACTCACTTCCACCCCTCACTCTCAATTGGTGCAGATCTGATGACCACGAGGAGGCTCTAGTGACCGTAATGAAGATCCAGCAAGGTGACGGCCCAAACAATTTGATCCTGCTCCAATAACAGCAGAGAGGCCCCAACAAGTACGAGAATTTGCTGATGGCAACAGCAACTAAAATTATTTTTAATTTTATATTTTTCTTAGCTTTCTGTATTGCTTTTCATTTTGATTTACTATATACATGTTTTTCATTTCTCTATACGATTTAGGACTAGTTTAGTTGAAGGATTTGGTTTTTAAGGTTCATTTTGGGGGTTTTGGAGAATTTTTCTATTGACCTAGTTAAGTTTGCTAGACTATGCTATTTTGTTGGATGAGTTTTGGTTTATTTTTGCTAGTAAGTTAGGAGGAGGATGATATTTTGCTTCCTGTATCCAATACTTAATATATGTCATCCAGTCTATGTTGCTCCTACACACTCAGGAAGACCCCTTGTCTTGTCTGACATGATATCTGCACTGCATGTGCAAGATACTCGTGTCTGACCTAGAACCAGCTTAGAGACTTGTTGGATTCATGTTTGATGGTGTTTAGTTGTCATAGTTTATATGATTAAGGATTTATAACTGCATTCAGAAAATTTAATGTTATGAATATTGAGGTTATACCATGCTTTATCCTAATTGTTTATATACATATATACATACATACCATGGTTTAATATCTCGGTATAGGTATCGATATTGGTCAATGATTTTTAGTATCAATCTCGGCAATATCAGTCTCTAATATCAGTAATATCGGCCATATCAACCCCATCATCAGTTGATATTATAGGGCTAATATCGTATCGGGTACCTCAAAATCTAATACGACATTGCAGATATATTTTGGAATTAGTTGATAATTGAAACCATGATAGACACACATTTGATGTTATTATTATAATATTATACTATATATAAATTTATGTTATTATTGTGTTCACGATGTATTTGTATCCTGGGTTTTTTAAGATTTTGTGCATTCACGTATCAGTGTCTTAACATGTTCATGTCCTGTGTCCATGTCTAGCAACATAGCATCCAGGACTTGAACTTTTTTTGTGACTAGTGAATTATGTGATTGTATGTGCGTCAATAAAATATGATGTTTCTGTTCAAAAATCAATAAGGGTGTGTTTGGTTGTAGGGAAGTAGGGAAGTGAGAAAACTCGTTTTCCACTTTCCTTGTTTTTGAACCGGAAATGGGAAATGGGAAATGGGAAAATCCCTTTTCCTTTCCGCTTTTCCCTCTTCCCTTTTACACCTCCCTTTTCCCACTTCCAGGATGCTACAGTTAATTTTGTGATCATGTAAATCTCACTTATAAAAAGTTGTAGCTCAAAACAGTTAATTTTGATGTCATGTAAATCTCACTTGAAGTCGAATTACAGTCCAAAATGTTATTTCAGAATTAACATTTAATTTAATATTATTTTGTGATCAACTTTGTAGTCAACTTTCCCACTTTCACTTCCACATTACTAATCAAATACCAAAAAACACAATATTCTTTTTCACTTACACCTTCAGATTACAACCAAACATCGAAAATGAAAATTGCACAAATCTCAATTTTCGACTACACTTTCACATTTCCCATCCTCATTTCCCACTTACACATTTTTCTCCCACTTCCATCAAACCAAACAGGCCCTAAATGAAATTTTGCTTATTATATATAACATTAGTTGTGTCCCCATGTCCTATGTTTTACAAATTTGCAGTGTGCGCACCTGTATCCAATGTCTTTGCTTCATAGCTAATTAGCTATTTGTAACAGCCTGATAAGCTTTACTTTCTGGGTTCGAAAGTCTCAAATCCAAGAGTCACTTTAGCAACAGCAAAAGTTTTAAAAAAATCCAGCAACATGAAGTATCAAAGTTAAGTTTAACCGATAATAGTTAAGGAGCTGAATATTTTTTAAAACATGATACTGTGATAGTAGTTTTTAAATGTTTAGATCATAATGAGCGTGTTTGAATTCTGGATTAAGAGACAAGAAGTTAACTTAGCTTCAATATGAGCTTGTAAAACAGAAGTTAAAAGGTGATAACACCCGCTCACCAGTACAAACTCAACCCAGAAGGAACTGAAAGGGCAAAATAACCAATGATCAACGGAAGGAGCTTAGTAACAGCTTGAGAACTCTGTTGGCTTGGATCATTACTCTGCAATACAAATCATAATTACTTAATGCATTAAAGGATACATAAAAAATAAAGAGAACAAGATCAAGAAATACATGTTAATAAGGAAAAGCAACTGATTATATCTATTTACATTTTTCACGAGGAACAAAAACTAGAAGCTTCTTTTACTTCAACAAAGATTAACTAGTAAAACCAATTGCAGGATTCAAAGCAGCCACGCCTTTCATTGAGCCCGGGCAAGGAAATAGGGTAGAATTATAGTCTGCAATATGTGTACGCATGATGGGAATCGGATGGCTCAGATTTACTATTATTTATTTAGATTTAGAATTTAGATTTGAATTTGGATTTGAAGAAGATTTGATTTGATTTGGCATAATTTAGATTTTTATTTAATTTAGATTTGGATAAATTTTGTTAAAATTTAGGAGTTAATTAAATTTAGATTTGGTTAGATTTGATCCAATCAATAATTGCACGTGTGGTGCGCGTTTTGTAGGCTATATATAGTCATGTAGCGGCGGACTTTGAAAATTATTGATTATTTGCTTTAAAATTGTTTCTATATGGAAATTGTGTTGTTTGATTTGATCTCATGGATTAATCGAACCAGGCGGTAAAGCCGAGATCCGGGTTGCGATCCGTGATCATACCCAATCTCTAATTCCACTGTTCTTCCCTAATTCCACTAAATTCCCACCATAAAATGTAAATTCTCCTCCGTCCCACATCAATTTTAGTATCAGAGCCGAAACTTCTGAGAAAAAAACTGTCTCTCTCCCCAGACTCCCATCTATAAACTCTAGATCCATGCCATCGCCATCGCCATCGCCACAGCCACAATACCTCCATTGCCTCCACCTCACCATTGTCGTCGCATCACCGTCGCTGCCTCCATCCCATGCTGTCAGGTCTCCACCAAGTTCTCGTGTCACGCTGCCACGATTCCAGGCCGTCATGCTGACGAAGACTACCTCGTCCTCACTCCTCCGATCTTCTTCGCTCTCTCTTCATCTTCATGTCCTCAAAGAAATTTTTTGTCGTCTCCATCTTACCTTATTAGTTACATTGTATTCATCAGAGTTAAATATTTTCAAGCTAGGGAGAATGATGGGAATCGGATGGCTGAAATTTACTATTATTTATTTAGATTTAGAATTTAGATTTGAATAAGATTTGATTTGATTTGGCATAATTTAGATTTGGATAAATTTTGTTAAGATTTAGGAGTTATTTAAATCTAGATTTGATCCTATCAATAATTGCACGTGTGGTGCATGTTTTGTGAACTATATATAGCAAGATAGTGGACTTTGAAAATTTATGATTATTTGCTTAAAAATTGTTTTCCTATAAAAATTTTGTGTTGTTTGATTTGATCTCATGGATAAATCGAACCATGCGGTTAAGCCGAGATCCGAGTTGTGATCTGTGATCATACCCAATCTCTAATTCTACTGTTCTTCCCCAATTCTACCAAATTCTCACCACAAACTCTAAATTCCCCTTCGTCACACATCAACACATTTCTCTAATCAATGAAATTAGATTTCAAATCGTGTCTGATGTGAAAAGTGTACGGGGGGTAAGCAATAGATAAAAAAAAAACTCAAATACGTCTCACCAATGAGAACAATCATTGGTAGAAAAACATAAAATAGTTAATATTAATGATGTTTCTTTAACATGCAAATACTTTAATCTATTTCAAATATCAAGTTACTAACTTTATGCGTGATGTTATGCATGCTATCATATTCTACTATCAAGAAAGAAGCTATTGGACTACGTGACAAACAGATTCTCACAACTCACAATTTATGTCGACAATAGGTCAAGATTGATAAGAAATCAAAGATGTAATATCAAACTTGTATATAAATATTCATGAATTAGAATTGTACCTCTTGATTATCTATGAATAAAATCTAATTTTCCTTCATTTCTTGCTTTGAGATTTTGTAGCAGTGTAGCTCTTTCTCTTACGAATTCAACGCTTCAAACTGTTCATGATTTGACTTCCGGATGAGTAAGTTATGACCCAAACAAAGTAGTTTACTGGTAGTTGAATTTTACTCGCGCGAATTTATTTTTTTTAGTAGACGAAATTTGTTTGAGGGAGATTGGGAGAGACTTAGAAGAGGAATTTTTGTAGAGGAAAAACGAGAATTGGGTCAAGGAGGTAGGCTAGCTAGGGTTTCACACCATTAATCTAAGATTTCTCTAAGGGTTTCACACATAAAGAGAAATTTGGAGCGATCTCAAAACTCACACAAATTTGAGAAAAAATCTTCATAATTTTCATTGCCTTGATTGTTTGATACAAGAGGGTCTTATATAGGATTTTATAAAATTTAAATACAACTAAAACTCCTAATCAAAATAGAATTACAATTCTAAAAATAGAATCCTACAATTTAAAAATAAAGAAACTAAGACTCCTAAAAGAAATCAAAAGTCTAAAAGAAACCAAAATTATAAGAAATAAAAATTACTAATCATAATACTACTAGAACTACTGGATCCACATTAAGTTAACAAGTTTTCTCCAACGATAATAGATACTCCATGTCCTTAATGTCTTGATGTCCGCATCATACTAACCTGATTGGAGAGACATCATACCCCCCGATTGGAGAGAGCTCGACTCCATTAAGTCTGCAATAGAAGTAATATCATCTTGCTCCAACCAGTGTTTCAAATGTCGGCCGACATTTTCGAAATATCGTCCGACATTTCGTTTTCAGGCCCTCACCGCCACGACATTTCCACCCTCATTTGATATGTCGTTTTGGAAAATGTCGGCCGATATTTCGGGTAAAATCCGAAATATCGGCCAATATTTCGCCGAAATATTGGCCGCCATTTCGGGAAAGTGTAGTCTAACATTTCAGGAAAAACCTAATGTATTGGTTGGTCTTGAAAGTTGGAGCACTTGAGAAATTTCTACAATGAATT
The DNA here is from genome assembly GCA_038442645.1 of Agave tequilana. Classification (NCBI taxonomy): domain Eukaryota; kingdom Viridiplantae; phylum Streptophyta; class Magnoliopsida; order Asparagales; family Asparagaceae; genus Agave; species Agave tequilana. The sequence continues at coordinate 95,940 of JAVJIF010003190.1, forward strand.
GTGAGTGTATAAAATATTAAGACAAGTATACCTATCATATACATATTTATGTAATTTTGCATAAGCTGTGTATGTATTACCTTGATAAGAATTTTAAGATTACATTATTTAAAACATTTAGGATATATATTTGTTATCCATGACGTCCGAAATTTACTATATGGCCCCGAAACATCTCCAAAATCCGACATCCGACATTTCCCCGATATCCGACATTTAAAACACTGGCTCCAACATGTTGGGATCAATCTGTTGTAGTGCGCTTTGGTCTTTCCACGAGTCATCAGTCGGTGCTCTTCCTTTCCATCGAACTAAATATCTACTATTCATGATAACTTTATCATCCAAAATTTTATCAATCGGATCCATTGTATTGGATAAATATTTGAAAGCGGTAAAAAGATCTCTCAAAAAATAAGCTCATAGGATGGCTCATCAATAGAAAAGTTGCTAGAGTTAAAATTAATACCTTTGTAATCCACTAGATCTCCAATATTGAAAATAGAACTGATACTAAAATCTTTTGGAAGATATATAACATAAGTATTACAATTTAGTTTCTTCAAGATTTGAAATATAGATCGTACTAAAAGCATGTAAAACATCAACTCCAACATTAAAAGGTTTAAATAGTTTTTTTATTGTCAATTCAAATCTTGTAGTGGACATTATTTTAAACAATTTTATCCATGACTTCCTTGTATAATCTGTGATGTGATTCTCTGTGCACATGTAATGCAAAAGATGATGCAATTGATGATGCAAACTAAGAAACTCTATAGTAATCAGCTACGGGGATAAGATTTGTAGGTTGTTTAAGCCTAAAACATCAACAATCCCGTGAAGACTTTTACTCGTTGTCCTAGTGACAGATGTGTCATAGGCAAATTCAGCAATAGACAACTTGAAATCTAATTTTCCAACGTGTTCACGAATGGGGGTACGCAAGAGAAGCGGTAGAACAAAAAGAGGAGGGGGATGGTGTCAGCAGTTGAAGAGGAAGGTTGTGGCAACCAGAGCTAACCACGACAGTAGGGGAAAAGGAGGGGGCAGCAACAAGTGATGGCGGGGTAGGTGGAGTCGGCAGCAGAGCTAGGAAGGGAAAGGACGATTGGTAATTGTCGCAACGACAATAGTGACAACAGCTGTGATAGCTGAAAAAACAACACTAAACTTCTTAATCACGGAAGTGATTTTCAAAAAAATAGAGATTTCAGACTCAGGGGTTACAGTGAGAACTCTGTTAATAATGACAACCTTAACAAGACTGGTGTAGTCGACAGTTAGATGCCAATAACCTTGGCACATATTACATTTAGCAATGGGGCCAATCTTGAAAATTTTTCTTTTGGGACCTTTGTTTCCATCATTTATTTCGACGTTCTTGTCCTTAGCATCATTTTTGAGTGAGCGTGGAAGGGTACTAGACTTCTGAGGCCGGATAAGTGGGGAAGATCTACACATTGGTGTTTTTTTATCAGCAGCGGGTTTTTGCCCTTAGTTAAGGGACTGGATCATGACACCAAGCTTACCTATTAGGTCATCCAGTGACATTGACGATTGGTAATATCCATCAGGTGATGGGGTATTGACTAGACTCTCCTAAAGGTAAGGGGAGACACGACTTTAAACTAGATATTAAACTATTTTTTGTTTGCCTTTTTTTGGAACTAAATCTAAATCCTTAATGTAAGAAAACAAATAAAAGTACCTAAGATGGTGCAAATCCTACCCTAATTGTGCTCCGATACCAAATTGATGTGAAACATGTACGTGGGGCGAAAGAAATATATAAAAAAACACAAATATGTCTCATCAACAAGAACGATCATTGGCAGAAAAGCTTAAAATATTTAATATCAATGATGTTTCTTTAACATGCAATTGCTTTAATCTATTTCAAATATCAAGTTACTAACTTTATACGTGTTGTTATGCAGGTTATCACATTCTACTATCAATAAAGAAGCTATTGGACTATGTGGCAAACATATTCTAACAATTAACAATTTATGTGGACAATAGATCAAGGTTGATAAAAAATCAGAGATGTAATATCAAACTTGTAAATAAATATTCGTGAATTGAAATTGTACCTCTTGATTATATGTGAATAAAATCTAGTTTTCCTCTATTTCTTACTTTGAAATTCGGTAGTAGTGTAACTCTTTCTGTTACGAATTCAACGTTTTGAACTGTGTGTGATTTAGACTCCAGATGAGTAAGTTATGGCCCGAACAAAGTAGCTTGCTGATGGCTAAATTTTGCTCGCACAAATCCTTTTTTTTTTTGAGTGAAAGAAATTTGTTTGTGGGAGATTGAGGGAGAATTAGAAGAGGAATTTTTCTAGAGAAAAGAAGAGAGAATTAGGTCAAGGGGATAAGCTATTATTAATCTAGGGGTTCTCTAAGGGCTTCACACACAAAGAGAGAAATTTAGAGAGATCTCAAAACTCACAAATTTGAGGAAAAATCTTCATAATTTTGATACAAGAGGGTCTTATATAAACTATTACAAAATTTGAATACAACTAAAACTCCTAATCAAAATAGAATTATAATTCCAAAAATAGAATCTTAAAATTTCAAAATAAAGAAACTAAAACTCCTAAAAGAAATCAAAACCTAAAAGAAACCAAAATTACAAGCAATAGAAACTACTAATCCTAATACTACTAAAACTACTGAATCCACATTGAGTTGACACGTCTTCTCCAACGATGATAGATGTTCCATGTCCTTAGTGTCTTGATGTCCGCATTAGTGTCACTCATAAAGTATCTATGTTGCAATTCAAATGGTAATTAAGTATGACACAAATCATTTGAAATGCTTATAGATTGAAGCCCAAATGTTTTTTAGATTTTGTGATTATACATTTTCTGAACCAAAAGTGGATAATTCTTAGTAATAGTTGTTATGGTCAAACATATTCCAGAACCAGTAAAATTCAGAATAAGTGTTGGCAAAATTTTTGGAACATCCATAAGATTTGGATTCTCAATATAAAAGCTTCAACCACAGTTCTTTTCCACGCGCTACTTTAAATTGTTCAGTTTGTTAAATGTTGATGCATGGATAAAAAAGATCCAAATTCTCAATGTATGACCATCTCAAATTCACTATTTCAGAAATCCTAAAAGGCGCATAAAGTGCCCCTTATGTGATAGTCGTCCATGCCCCCCCTCCCAAAAAAAAAAAAAAATCTGCCCAAAGCAGTAGAATAAAGCACGTAAGACACGTTTGGGGCTTGAAGTCCTGCTTCAGCAATCTTAAGAGACTTGAAGCTCCACCTTCAACCTACTTTTTGGCAAGCTGAAGATAAATAAGGCCCTTCACGTTCTCTGAACACTTTATTCAGCACGACTAACCTGATTACAACCCACTTCTGGTTTCATTAACAAGGTATTACTTCATCTCCTCCTCATATGGCCCCTCTTTGGCTTCACAATAATGCAGTAACCAACAAAGGTTACAAGTGCCCAACGGTTATTTCTTCACTATTTAATATTTTTGTTGTAGACTTCATCCCCTTCCTTTTTTTTTAATTATTCTTTATATCGATGGCAATTTCTTTGTGCTCTGATGTTGATGAATATAATAATACTTGGACACTATGTTGTTGATTAGCCTAACTGGTTAAACAATCATGCTCACAAATACCTATTAGTCGTGACAGCACCAGATTACCTCGGCATAACGGATTCAATTGCTCACTCCTGTAAATAGGGGGCACAGCTGAGATCGAGGTATTCTCTTCTCATTGATCCGTTTGAATTCTACCTCTTTTGAGATTGGATACTTGGTCGAAGAGTTGTTGCTGGGCCTAGACCAGCAATGCAAACCACCCTCTATTTTGCAGAATCTTCATAAAGAAATTAGAGTTGAGATAATGAAGATCTAATGCAAAAGGATCAAGATTCCAAGCAAAGTGAACAAGGTCAACACCAGTTATCATCACCCTTTAAAATTGTATGTTAATTGATGCATTGCTTTTTATATATTAATAAGAAGTTTGAGTGCATTTATTGCATATAAACTCATTTAAATTATGCCAAATATCATTTCACTTTTGTATTTCTTTATTTCTTTCTAAATTCGTACTTTGTTTTTCAGGGGAAAAAAAAAAGAAATTGCTGCATTAATGCTGATAAAGACTGAGCTATGCCTTGTCACTTCCGCTTTACGGGACAATTGCTTTCCAGGACAATGCATAAACTGATTATTGTGTGAGGTATTGATGCACGAGTAGACAGGATTCAGATCATCAGTGGATTTTCTACTGTTGTCCAGTAGATGTCTATACAATATCTAATAACTGGACTCATGTTTTAAACTGTGAAATATGCAACTGCACATGTGTTTGTGGCATCTGGTCGCATAGAAATGGCCATTCACCAGGCTGCATATGCAGCCGCATCTTATATGACTTTCATATCCAGTTGCATCTTATATTGTATAATATGCATCCACGTACGCAGACACTTAGACGTGTGTGATAGGATTTCCAACCCAAACCCTAGCCATTTCCTTCAAACTCTTTTCCTCTTAAACCTTGCATTATCATATTTCTACATTTTCTTCAATCTTGAAGGATAAAGTTATGAATTTCCCCATCTTCTTCACTTGTTAACTTATTTATTTGGTATGCTAGTTCTCATTGCCTAATCATTTCCTTGCAGATTATTGACTGTTAGTTGTTATTTTAAGCTAGTTTTTGTCATTAATTTAGTTGTTAACTTAGTCTTTCATTTTATTATTTATAAATCAAATTTTCCACTCTACTTCATTTTTCATATTTTAGATTTGTTTCAGACTTTCTTTTAGGGAATTTTTTTTGCAGCTGAGGGTGCTGACCCACTGTATTAAACATTTAAGCCTCATGGTGCTTTCTGGAGCCTTCTTTAGTTCGGGGTTTTGTGTGTGTGTGTGTGTGTGTGTGTGTGTGGTGGGGGGGGGGGGGGGGGGGGGGGGGGTTGGGGTTGGGGTTGGGGTGGGGGTTATTAAAATTAAGAACTGAGAAATCCAATATCCCAATTCTTCCAGGCTGCTATATGAGTCATAATTTATAAGTCATCTCCTCAGGTACATAAAAAGACATGTCTTTGTTACAGCTTCAAACCAGATCTCCCATCATCCACCCCCGTTTTGTGAAAACTCCTGTAGAGAAACATAGCCCCAGCATCTCAAGCATACAAACGCAAAAAATCCTCAGATTCTGTTTTAACACTACCTCAGGGAAGATATGTAAAGAAATCATGATTATCTATAATAAAAAGACAAGAACAATAAGCTTTGCCAATATTATTGATATGAATTGAAAAATGCATCCTGGCAAACTTTTTGCTCATGTGCTCTGTAAGCAGTAACATTAACATTTGTCTGATACGCTGATTATATGAATAACTAGAATAACTAACCTCGGGTGGCTGCATAACTTGCGCTGATATGTATTGTGAAACAACCAGTAGCACTGGTAAGACAAGATATGCTAGAGTGTCTGGCCATCCTAGAGGTGGGTGGCCATCCTGCAAATCAAGCAGCTGCAGATTAGAAAATTTTTTTGCAACACTGCAACATGTTTTACTAATACTTTGAACAAATGAGAAAGTTTTGATGTTAGACTACAAGTACTGACACTGCACAATGGCATGATGAATCACATAAAACATTCAATATTCACAGAGAACCAGTAATTAATGCATTGTTCAGACTTCTCTGTAAGTGTACATAAAATTCAATAAAATGAATCACAATCTTATAGCACTTCAAACCCTCCAGCAATCAAATGTGCGTGTCACATTTGCTCTCCCCCACAATTCTACTATCAAAGTTCCCATGGGTATGGGGAATACCCTTACACTTCGTCAGGAATTGAAACTAAGTTGCCTACCTAGCAGCAAAGTGGCATTACACTGCAGTAAAAGTGATGTGGAATGGAGGGTAATTTTAGGGTTTGTGTTGGGATTTTGGAGGAATTGGGAAGAACAGTGGAATTGAAAATTGAATATCATCACGGATCACAACCTGGATCTTCAATCCATGATATTAAACCAAAACAGACAAATTTTCATAAGGAAACAAATTGTAATCAATTCATCAGTATTAACTTCAAAATTCAGTACATGGCTATATATAGCCTACAACACATGCACCATACGTGCAATTACCGATAAAATCAAATCTACCGAAATCAAACTCAAATAACTCATAAATATTGACCAAATCTACTAAATCTAAATTCAAATAAGATCCTAAATCCTGCTAAATCTGAACCGTTCAGTTCCCTATCATTCTCCCCGGCTTGAAAACATTCATCCCCGATGAATGTAGTAGTAGGTACAAAAATAAGCACAACCGGGTTGAACCACGTCACGCATCCTCAATCAGGTGAAGGTGGTAGTTGGGAAATCAACGCCGATACATCATGACTGAACCAAGGTGGTAAAGGTGGAACTGACTTCCGTGACAAGCTGACTGCAGTTGACGGTAGCTCGAACAAGATAGATGAAGCATAACAATGCAACTCAGCCCCCACTGAAAACTAAACCACACACCAAAGCACCAATCTCCTGTGAACATGTCTCCTATAGAAAGATCTGCAATAGGTCATAGACGTCAAGCGATCTCAAAGATATAGTTGTCAAATATGGCACTAAGCTGGAAGATCAACAGAAGTCTCCATAAGAAGCTCTTCTAGTTCTGACTCTAGTTCTAGCTTATCAACAACTTCCGAATCTAGCTCATTAACAATGTCTGGCTCGACGAGGACTGAGGCTCTGGATCCATATCAACCTTTGCAGCATAACTTGCTAAGAGCTTCTCCACACTAGCTAGGATCTCCTTACATTCAGCGACTAGATCGCTAAGTTGTGGCTCTCGAGCTCGAGCTCCTGCTCAACATCAGGCTTTTTGCGATCTGCCTTAGATCATAAAGAAGGTGTGGAGCATACAGAGTATGAAGATGATCTTGTAAGACAAACCAACACTGATAGTCAATGTGGTTGTCTTTCCACCACCAATAAGTTTATCCAACCAGCTTCATTTGGGCATAGTAGTACTTCTACTCAGATGTCAGGGAGAAATAACTAAAGAATTTTTCAAGATTATTTCTCACTTCTCATACCCATCACGATCATAAGAACCTTGAAAATATGAGAGAGCCGCATACATATCACGTTCAACTTCCTTTTCATCACCGTCAGTATACATGTATCGGCCACAAAAGTAAAAGCTCATGATGTAAATTCAGTATATAAGTTCAGAAATTACCCAAAAATCTCAACAGCTTAAACTGGGCTCAAATCAGGCTAGAAACAAGATCTGAAACGTTGATTTCTACTGCAAAAAAAATACTGGCACCAAACACGGGCTTGTAGAAGTCAGATCTGATCATCTGATGTCCAACTATTGTGAACTCTTTCCAGTAGCTCTGAGAATCAGTCGTGCATTCAACGCTTCAGACAGAACTCGAATCGGAATCCGAGTGGGCGAGAAACAGCTTCTGGACTATAATTGTACTACTGCGGGTTGAGCTGACTCAGAGTGAACAGTGTGGCTGAGCCGTGAACAGTGCGGCTCGAGCCAGTCAGCTCAGCTTGAGTCGACTTCAGCGGTTAGCTCGGCTTCGGTGTTTGGCTCGACTCCAGTCAGCTCGGGGTTGGCTCGAAAAGAGCTGATGATGTCAGCAAGTCAGCAATTAGCCGATGATGTCAGCAAGTTGAGCAGGCTCAGGGACCGGCTCGGGATGTCGGGTCAGAATCTAATAAAACCTGATAACCCACTTCTCCTTTCTTCTTACCCGACCGAGACTAGGGTTTGAAACCCAAAACCCGATCAGCTTCTTCTCTTCTCCAATCATTACTAGGGCTCGCAACCAGTCAGGTGGCGACAGTGGACAACGATGTTGGCGGCGACGCTCTGATGATGACGGTCGACGGTGAGGACGAAGCCGAGAGATGTTTGGATGTCTCTGCTAGATGACGACGATAAAGGGGCGAAGTCGATAGATGGAAACGATGAAGAGGGAGGGGTGGCGGGATGATGCGGTGGCGGATCTGGTGGATCTGAGGCAGCGAAAATGACTGGAGAAGATGAAGGGAACGGCGATGAGGGAGATGAAGATGAGGCAATTGTCGGTGAGTGTGGGACATGGCAGAGATCGTCGGTGAAGTCGGCGCTGGAAGAAGGAGGTGGCGGCGGTGTCGTGGCGGCAGTTGATTTGAGCTCTTCGGCAAGGAGATAAAGAAGACGACTGATGAGGAAGGTGCAATCGACAAAAGATTAAGATGGCGGTGACGTCGGCTAACGAGGAAGATGCAAAGGACGTCAAGGAGATGTAGTCAACGAAGAGATGCATGCGAAGATGATGGCGGCGGTTGTGGCGGTGGTGGAGGGGCTGACGAGTAGGGTTAGGGTTGAGGGGGTGTCCGCGCTAAGGAAGGAGGATCGGTAGGATTTTTTGAATTTTCTTTTTATTTATTTTTATTTTTCCTCTCTTTTTAGATTTTGACTCCTTTTCTTTTCTCTCTTTTTTTTAGACCTAAAAGGAAGAAGAAGATGAACTAGGGTTTTGAAAATTTGTAAATTTTTTTTTGTAGTGGATTTTGTGGAAGGAAAAAATAGGAATTCGACTCTGATACCAAAATGATGTGGAACGAAGGGTGATTTTAGCGCTTGTGGTGGGATTTTGGTGGAATTGAGAAAGAACAATGAATTTGGGGATTGGATATGATCATGGATCGCAACCCGTATTTTGACTTTACTACCTGATTCGATTCAATCTATGAGATTAAACCAAAACACACAAATTTTCATAAGGAGACAAATTTAATCAATTCATCATTATTAACTTTAAAATTCAGTACATAATTATATATAGCCTACAATACATGCACCATACGTGTAATTACCGATAAAATCAAATCTACCCAAATCAAATTCAAATAACTCTTAAATCTTGACCAAATCTACTAAATCTAAATTCAAATAAAATCCTAAATCCTGCTAAATCTAGATCGTTCGATTTCCCATGAATAAGCCTAGTTGTATAACAAGTTTGGTGCCTACGACAGGACCTGCTAGTGAATTGATTACTTCACAAAATCCATGCAGCAAGCTTGAGGTTTCTTAAATGTTACTTTAAAGCTCAAAAATGCTTCAATTCATGGTGATTTTTTTTCCTTTAAATGCACTTCTAAATTAATTCCCAGCGTGAGCAACATGAGTTTCATGTTATTTCCCGTGTAAGTTGCATGTCATTTCATAGTTAAAAGGCATACAATTATACCTGCAAGATTTCCAGACATGTAAAATAAACTCTCCCCTAAAATGTGAGTTTTAATGATATAATTTGTATTTAACAGTATGATCCAGATTAGATTTAAAAGCTTTATTTTTTCTTTTTCTTTTTCTTTTTCTAAGAGAATTATGACGTTAATCAAAGTCACATTCTCCAACACATAGCACAAACTCACGTTTTCCAAGATAAATCAACCCTTTTATAGTGATATGTTGATGATAAAATAGAACTTTTGCTCTAATTTAAAAGAAAAGTTATACCATAAGACGAATGTAACACAATTGCAATCTCCCTTAGAAAGAGTTTGAGCTTAATAGATTACCACTTCAGATGAAAGGACGTGTATATCGCATATTTCCACACTTCACAATTTGCATATAAGCATGACATATTCCATATATTGGAATAGTCCAACATCAATGTTTCAGTGATTCATTCAGTCTTTGTTCCATTCTGGGTTACAACCAACAAAAATAGATTCCTAATAGTTTTCAGCATGGGAGGATCTGAACAGAAGGTCAATAACCACTCGTTATCGCCAATCTGAAATTACAGGTATGGGATACTACTTTTATACCTTTGCAGTTTGGTAGAATTTCAATTTGAATACAGTTTTATCAGGTATGGTCTCATATATTTCCACGCTGACCAAAAGTATCAGATAACCCATACGAAAACATAAATTTCTTTGGAAGTATGTTACATGACAACCTTTATATCCTTATTTCTTGATTGCTATTTGTTATTAAAGCTTGACTTCATAGTTCAGGATGATAATTTTATCTATGAAAAGAATCCTGCATTTTATATGTGGTTCGTTTGTGCGTGTGCGCGTGCGTGTTTACTTTCTTCTTTTCAGTGGTTGAGGGGGTTCCATTACCATGAATATAATCCTAATTAGTCCTGAACAGGAAACAAGCAAACTTTTGAAAATTTAATGAACAGTATCATGCATTATTGGTCAGTTCGTGATTGATTCTTGAACTAACCCGTATTATTCGCGAAACTCATGATTTTATCTATCTGCTACTAATTCTTGTGACAACACCCTCACTTGTACAGTTGCCCTGAGCACTCAAAGAGAGTTAATAGCAGATTTGACAGTCATAATGCTTTAAAATTATCTTGCCTGATTTCCCAACTTCATGTGTCACATAGCTACCCAACGGGGAAAGGCTTGAATTATAATGGTGAGGATCAGTGAATTAAAAGGACATTTGAAATATACATGCTATATACATATTCTGAAATGAACCTAGATTCAACAGTTGATGATCATAGACATCATATATGTGGGGTTTGGCCCTTGCAATCATTGGGAGATATCACATGGTTTAATCATATTGACACAACCCATCAAACATTTGGTTCCTAAATTTTGAAAACCATAAGATGTCATGCAGAATTAACTACTTCAGAAACAGTTGAATCACAGGAGTTGATACATTGATTTTCTTCTATCATAGTGTAAGGATAGTATAGATATGTTAATTACTGTACAAAGATGTGTTCTTTTGCCCTCCAGCAAAAGAAGATACTGCACGGTTCAGACATCCAATGCATAGACAGTTGACAGAAATATACAACTGTGGCAAGGACAGGGAAACAGACTTACTGCTTGTTTTTCACTTCTATCTTCTCTGTCAGATATCCATTTACCCAAAAGCTTAACCTTATGGGTAATGTGCTAACAATGTATATCAAGCAAATTTAAACTCCCCCTCAGTTGCAACTTAACACTCACCCTCAAATGGTCCTTGGGGGCACATGGAAAGACCTCTAGTGTAAACATGAATCATTTGGAATGGAAGAATAAATGGGGATAAATAAGCATACTTTTTCAAATTCCATTTTCAAACCCATGACCTCTAATACCATGTCAGAAAAAAAAAACTTTAACCAGAAAACTTAAGCTTATGGTTGTGGGCAAAAAATGAAGGTAAACTTGATCCTCTCCCTCATGTGGGCCTCTAGGCCACGTGGAAAGGCCTCCAACGGAATAGATAATTATATATTAAATTGCCAATAATGAGGTTTAAACCCATGACCTCTTGAATCCTAAGTAGTTATCTGATATAGGTATCCACTTCACCAAAAGATTAAGCTTATGACGTGGAAACTTTAAGCCTCTTCAGTAGTAGTAAGTTTTTCTCAAGTCACTACATTGCTAAACCTAGAGATTTTCCAAGCCAACAAAGAATATAATAGATCAAGCTAACTAAGAATATGATAGACCAAGCTACCTAAGAACATAAAAGGCCAAGCTCAAAAAATAAATATATATATTATTATTATTATTATTATTATTATTATTATTATTATTATTATTATAAGCAGGTAATAACTTCAACAGTCGCATAAAGCACTTACAACAAATGGGAAAAGCCATGAGGTCCCACTACCACTTTGTCGAGCTGCAATAGTAGTGGGACCAGACAGAGAAGGTATCCAGAAAAAGCCTTCAGTGAGGAGTCCCTAAGATTAGAAAGGACCAGCATCAGGCATAAATATTGAAGAAAGAAAGAGCTGCAGAATAAATAAGGCTAATTGTTTGCAGTGATTCAACCTCATCAGCCACATTGGAGAGAGCCCTATACAGTCCAATCCAAACTGGTATTGTAGCTAGTGTAGGCAAGCAACCTGCCACAGTGTGTAACTACATATCCGTTATGATGGTATATGGATGGCATTGAAGAGTGCCACAAAAATACTGCTAACAATTTATCAACAAATGTATGTCTATTTGAAAACCATCATCGGTGATGACATCACTAAGCCTTTTCCCATTATTAAATTCATTTTACATGGAACACGACTTTATGTCGAGAAGTCTCTTTCAAGAAATTGACAACTTTTATGACCGACCACCAATCTAATGTCAAAACTGTGAAACAAAACCAAGTTCTTGCACACAAAAACATATGAACAAGACAGGCCATAAAACCTAATATCTCTATTAAGATCCTTGCCACTACACCGAAACTCTGAAGTTGTGGCGAGAGTTAAAGGTATTAAATTTATATTCAAACATGCCGCCACAGGTCAAGCGGCCTTGTAACCCAAAACTGAGCTTTTACGCAGTGGTATTTTTGTTTTCAAATCCACTTTTTAAATGTGTGTCCTGTGGGAATTGAACATGAGTCGCTCTTATATCATATTTAAGTTCTCTGCCACTGCACCAAAACTCCGAAGTTGTAGTGACAGTTAAGGGTATTATATATATTCTAACTATCTCTAATACAGTTAAATAGTAGGAGACCCGTTAATGGTTATGTGTTTAACGATCACGCTATACAGAACAAAAAACTCCAACTTTCGGTTAAGCAGCAGAAGACCATCCTTAATGGTTGTGCGGTTAACATTCATGCAACAGGAATCAAGCTCCAAGATTCCTCTTACCAAAGAAATAATCTAAAATAAAGAAAGAAAACGGTAAAAATATAGGAAATTGCATTCTTCATCTAATGAACAGTATAAGCCAGAAGGTCAGAAACAAAAATGACAGACTTTATCCCAGATCTTCTGGTTGACCCAAAAGAGCCAAATGAAATTTTGTCGTAAGCAGTAAGCTTCCAACTGTCTAATGACATACTACTGAATCACTGATAGCATTAAGCATGTGTCGTGCCTTATGATTTTCACCCCAATTATCCTATTTCACTGTTTATTGATGAGGACTCCCAGTTGCACATCAGTCATATAGTTGATATAGTTATCAATGAAATGTCTCCAATATGACTTGGATAAGGCTAAAATAGCTGGACAAGTTGGATTTTCTGACAACGAAAAGATTCATATTGAATTATATGTTTCTCAGTATTCATATAATATTGCCTATATATCTAGGGTAAGGCAGTCTTAGACAGTTGAAAACTTTTGATGAATGAAAATATCATGTTCTTTCAAAGTTTATATCTCTCTCTTATTTCTTTATTCTTTTCCCTTTTCCATTTTTCCTTTAGTTCTTAGGCTGTTCTTTTGGTGTCAAAGAATACTTTCAAATTCTTTCATCCCATTCTGGTAGCTCTGTAACAACTGTAGAATTATAGGTTTATCAGTATTCATGTAATATCGCCTATATATCTAGGGTAAGACAGTCTTGGACAGTTGAAAACTTTTGATGAATGAAAATATCATGTTCTTTCAAAGTTTATATCTATCTCTTATTTCTCTATTCTTTTCCCTTTTCCATTTTACCTTTAGTTCTTAGCCTTCTCTCTTTTTGGTGTCAAAGAATACCTTTAAATTCTTTCATCTCATTCTGGTAGCTCTGTAACAACTGTAGAAATCATTAAAAATTCTTCAAGCCTAGTAAAATATTTGACTAAAAAGACGTCTACATCACAATCTAGCATCCTTCTCCATTCTTAATCCATCACATCATATATCTCACCCCAAAGGTTCTACTTAGACCCCAAATTGAATTTTATTCTTGTATTAATTCCTGAAAGCAGCAAAAATCCACCAGAACCATAATAATCTCAAAGCAGCCATGGAATGAATTCCAAAGTAGCCTCGCTACATTGGGCAGCATCAGTTTGAGCAGTTTAGGACAAATGGAGAAAATACAGCAGGTTTGATACTTGCAGAACAGAGTTCGGGTCAAATTATCTTGCTAGTAAGTAGTGACAATTGTTTACACTGTAAGCTCTAATGCACAAGCAAGAAACCAGAAAAACATATGAATGTGTTCTTTTTGTTGCAAAAAAAAATTAACAGTACGCTCTCCATTTCACTTCTCCAAATTGAATTGTGGTACATTAACACTACCTGTTTGCAGTTTATAAATCAATTGGTTGAGTCCTCATGTTTAATTTTTTTTTTTTTATACAATCTACATTTGAAATTGATTTCATTTTCTAGCACTTCGTTTTTGTCCCCTTTCTCCTTGCACATGCTAAATTAACATATATTGTGAATCGTAAATTTTCTAATAATTTAATCATCAAGTTATTTTCTTCACCTCTTGACCATAAGGATTTATCAATAAAATGAAAATGCTGAGTCAACAGTAAGTATATAATGTATAAACCTCTACTGCTAGAAATAGGACTGTAAAGCAGCCATTCCAAATAATTTTTTTGGAAAATAAAACAAACATATGCATAATATCGGAATTGTAATGAAATAGTTTGACAAACATAGAAATAACCTGCTAAAGGGTTTACGCGAGCCAATTTATACAGGCGAGCCGTTTCAAGTTGTATTCTTTCCTGCAAACATATATATATATATATATATATATATATATATATATATATATATATATATATATATATATATATATATATATATGACAATCACAATGAGTGATCATGAAGCTTATCTTATGGTATTATTAAAACAAAGATGAAATTCAGAAAGGATACTGTCATTTTAGATGTAATATGTCAAAAGAAAAGAAATGTTTGCCACTTGCCAAACAAACACGAGATACAACCATCAAAATAAGCCCCTAGTGTTGACTCTGTTTGATATGATATCAGCAATTTAAGATTTGGTATAGGGTTACTACAACTGATTCTTAACCTTAAAGGCAAATTTACCAATTTGCTTCATGAAGGGTCTGTTTGGTTGTCGTCACTGGCCGTAATTCGTAGTTGTAATTGGTAAAGTCTTTTACAATTGTAAATGAGTTACATGTATGTAATTTTTACAGTGTTTGGTTGGTAATATAAAATTGTAAAGTAGGAAAGTGTATTGTACTTTACGGTGTTTGGTTGTCGTAATGTATAAGTCGTAAGTGAAAAAGTTGACCACAAAATTAACTATTTTGTGATTTTAAAAGTTTTAATACTGCAAATAAATATTAAAAAAGTTAAATATTAAAAAATTTTAATATTAATATAAAAAAATATTACAAATTTGTATGACCACAAAATTAACTGTAACTGGGCTGTAAGTGAGTGGTAACTGGGTTGCAAGTGAGTGTTAGTTGAGTTACGTAAGTCTTTTACGAATTACGGTCCAAACAAACGCCGTAGTTGTAACTGGGTAGTAAGTCATTTACGAATTACGGAGTTTTACGCGAAACAAACGGCCCCGAAATTAAGTGTGGTGCTGCCATTAAAGAATAGTAATGAGCTTGCAAGCTCCCACAACCAATTGGATTAACAAGCTAGTTTGCCAAGTAATAACAATGAATCAGACTCCAGTCCTAAACCACATCAATTGTCATATTGGACAGGAATCCAACTTTCTCCATTTTTGTGTCAAATCAAAAGAAATTACTATAAAAGTAATGATCGCCACCATGGAGTTTTAACAGGAGGTAAGGGCTAAACTAAATACTAGATTAAGCAAAGATAAAGTTTTCATCTCCCTTTTCCCTTTCCCTAATACACTTTTGTCACATTAATTTGCCCTCAATTCTGAACTTCGGATTGTGCCTGCAAATCCTGTCCAGCTAAGCCTGACTCCCTAACCAAATTTCAAGGATAAGTTAGGCTGGGAACATCTAGTTGACCAAAGGGCTTGAATTGATCAAATTTGCGAAGATTGTCATGCTCCATATCTGACCCTATTTCAATTGGAAAAGGCTTATTGATGAGGACATCACGCCAGTTGCTAGTTGTTTTCATGTCAGGCTATATTTTTTTAGCTATTGTGTTTTATTTGTTCTGTTTTTAGTACCACGTCGGTTATATTTGAGAAATAGACTCTTGTAAAGCCTATAAAAGACCCCCTAGACTTCTTTACGAGTGGACAATGAATAATTAGAACTTTTTTCAGTTAAATTCTCTTGAGAGTGCTCTTGAGTTTTGGGTGTGAAGCCCGTGGTGCAAGGGGTGTGAAGCCCGCATAAGGAATGCGAAGCCCAAAATTATCTGATTTTTTCTCAATCCTAATCTCTTTTTCATTTTATTTCTTGTAAAACCCTAATTTTTTCTTTTTATTTATATTTGAAGGTGATTGTGATCTTGTATTACATCAATTTGGTATCAGAGCCTAGGCTCCAATCCCCTTCATTATTTTTCTTCTCCATTTTTTCATCTCTACAAACCCTAGATCTAAATCTCCAAATCCATTCCAAAAAAAAATCCTTCAGAATTCCCAACAAAATCCAATCAGTTGTTGTACAAATTCCTTCTCAGAAATTTAAAAAAATCCAATCTCTGTTCATCATCTCCCACCCCCGCCTGCCTCTTCACCACCCATCACCACCATCGCGCTCTTCCTTCGCCATCACCACCACAGAACGTCTCCATCAACTCTCAATCCAGCACCTCAAGAACTCCTCGACACCCTGGTCAGTGCACGTTCTCGACATCGCCGCCTCACCAACCACTGACCTCGTCTTCAACTGCCACTGTCGTCAGCGACCTCCACCAAACCCAGATCCACCTTCTCCAATCTCAGATCAGTCTTTGATTGCATCACTACCGCCAGATCCCCACTTCGTCGCAGTCGTCTTCTCCGCCATCGCTCGTTGAAGCGTCGTCGCCCCTTCCCGAGGTCAGATCTCAACCCTCCAACCTCATCATCATCGTCTCCTTCTTCGTCATCCCCATTGTCCTCAGCGCGCCAACAGACCACGAACTCACCCACCTAATCCATCTCTGCCTTCGCCGCGGAGATCAAAGCCCCCCTCCACTCGCTGCGTTGTCATCGCCACCAAGATCCGCCAAGATCTTCACCATGCAACAGTGTTTTAACAGTTGCCCAGATCCACTGACATCAGGTCCTTGAGAGTGACGCAGCATCGTAGCCGACAGCGCTTCCACTGCGTCGTCGCCTCCGCCTCCGTCGCCACCGTTACCTCCGTCGTCGCCGTCCTCTCAGAGGGGCGTCGTCGTCGCCTGCAAGCCCTAGCTTGTTTGGGCGAAGTGAAATTGATTTGGGTTGGATTTAAAGGAAAGAAGTAATCGGGCTTGACCCGATTCCATCAAACCTGACCCGACCCGCATTCAATGTAACTTGGGTTATTGGGTGAGTGGACAAACCCGCGAGGATCCAACCCGACCCGTCACAGCAGACGTCACTGCTAACGTCACCGAGTCAACTCAACTCAGCGAGTTAACTCGCCTGAGTCAGTCTAACTCAATGGGTTGAGCCCAGTTCAGACGCAGTTCAGAGCTTCTGAGGGCCATTTTGAGCTCGTTTCAAGCCCGAATCGAGCCGTTCTCGAAGCAGCAGATTCGTGGAGAGCAACACTACACATCAACAGCCTTCACATCCAGGTTTGAGCCTCGGTTGTCAACTAGTTTCGGCTCAACAGATCAGCGCATAGTAGTCCAGAGCTTGTTTTTGGTCCGATTTTCGCCCAAATTGCACCATTCTCGAGACAACTTCCTATTACCGCTGTCCAAGGATCTTGCGGGTGATTTCAGCTCGTTGGTGTGGGTACTTCTCTGAGGAATCTTAGAGGATTTTTTGCGTTTGGACGTGAAGGACTCACCCCTCAGGTGATAACTAGCTTAAGCTGAATTATTAAGTGTTAAATTACTTGCAACTACTATTTGGATTGCGATAATTTGTTGGTTGAAATGCTATTTGCTTTTGTCTAGTGGTTGCATCAGTATTTATCGCTTTTCATCATTTTAAGAGTGCAATTTTTTCTTTGCATTTAGAACTTGAACTTTAGGATATTTTGTTAACTTAGTGTATGCATTTAGTTTACTCGAGTCTAGGGTACATTGCATCTGCTTGTTTACTTGATTTTGCATGTGGGCCATCATAACTAATTAATGTTATAGGGACCCCCTCTTAGACCAGCTACAAAACCTCTGCCAGGGTCATATGTCCGTTCAGGATTACATAATCATATTTAAGGACTTAACTCATCGTAGTGACGTAAGAAAGCATCATTTTGAGACTATAACTAAGTTTATTTGGGGTTTAAGACCCAAATTAAGGCGTGCTTTGATTACTGACTCTTATGATCTAGACACTATTGAAGAGGCCTTTGATGTTGTATTAAAGTTAGACTTAACTTTCAAAACGCTAGCCAATGCCAAGGCCTAGTGTTCTAAGTGTGAGGGATATGGACATTATGATTATCAGTGTCCCTCAGAGAGTCAACGTGTTAGAACTGTGTCTAGTGACTAAGTTGACGGCTCAAAGGTTGTTTAGGATGTCCAAATTCCTCCTAAGACTGTTAATATAATTGAGGACATATCAGTTGGTTTCGGAACACCGATTATTGATGAAATCTACATGTCTTCTGATACTGCCAGTGATGACGTGGATGAGATACTTGAGCCTAATATACCCATTGTGCCTAGTCTACCATTCGAGTCTCCTTGTGCTGAATATAGTTTTATGGTTGTTCGTATCGATTCATCTTTTAGGGAGTCACCTGAATTTCTTGCGAAGCTCCAGCAAATGATTTCTAATACTTTGAAGTTTGTTTCCGAGTCCCATGTACCTCCATCGTTAGATGTGCGTCCTCCTAGGCATATCATATCTCTCATTCTCCCATCATTAGGAGTTATAACTGGAATACCTATTACATTGCATTTGCATGTTGCACATATTGATGATATCACTAGGTCGATAACAATTTGCAATGATGTCTACAAGTTTGGTGCAAACCCATATAGTATTTTGCAGGAATTTGCAGTTGATAATAAGGCAACGGTTACGATTCACCGTGAGGCCGCGAGGGAGTTACACACTTGGCGTAAAGATTTCGATAGAGCTCTGAAGAGGGTTGCTTCCATTACTTACAAGTAAAATAGCCCATGGGATCCTGGTATCAGCTTCATCTTCGGCGAGAATGATGCTCCTCGCTCTACTCTTCGTGCCTTGATCGAGCTGCCAGCTTCCATAGTTGACCCGTCACAGAGACTAGCTCCACCTCCACCACCATGATCTCGATGCGATATATCAGTGTTGTTGCCACGACCACTACCTTGGCCTGATTGAGATACTTCGTGAGGAGAGTCCTTACTCGACAGGGTCGAGTTTCTCCCACTCCGGGGGAAATGATAAGGACATCACGCCAGTTGTCAGTTGTTTTCATGCCAGGCTATATTTTTGAGCTATTGTGTTTTATTTGTTCTGCTTTTAGTATCACATCGGTTATATCCGAGAAATAGACTCTTGTAAAACCTATAAAAGGCCCCCTAGACTTCTTTATGAGTGGACAATGAATAATTAAAACTTTTTTCAGTTAAATTCTCTTGAGAGTGCTCTTGAGTTTTGGGTGTGAAGCCCGCGTAAGGGGTGTGAAGCCCGCGTAAGGGGTGTGAAGTTCAAAGTTATCTGGTTCTTTCTCCAATCCTAATCTCTCTTTTCATTTTATTTCTCGTAAAACCCTAGTTTTTCTTTTTTATTTGTATTCGAAGGTGATTGCGATCCTGTATTACATCACTTATATGATGATGATAAGGTTCACTTATCTCATAGAGTTTATCTGTACATATGGTTTCTTTTTTTTTTCATGTTTTATTTGTTTGCAAGCCTACTTTACCTTCCATCTTCTGGCTCCACCTAAATGGTAAGCTGGCAGTTGTAACTATTAACATGCAAATAACAATACTCCCAAGAATAAATGTGTTGTACATATGACGTGCACATAGCCATACCTGTTTCACCAGGCCAAAGGTGGACAATTGTCCTCTTCATTCCCTCCCCCAAACTAAAAAGACATAAATAATCTTATATTACAAATCATCCTCTCTCTATTGCCCCCTCTCCTCACTTCCCAACCCCTCTCTGTATGTAAGTTAATTCAAATAAGAAAACATATCTACAATTTACAAATTCTGCATAAACTATCAGCCAATTTATCCAATAACCAGATAAGAGGGAAGTTTAATTACAAACAGAGCATGTACTCAAATAATACCCTTTCCAGCAGAGACGGATTCTAATCTGCTAAGTTCTCAAAATAGAGTGCCCTGGAATTGAGTATATTTAAAATATTGATTAGGTACAAATTAAATTCTGTTAGCATCCGAAATCCATTCTGTGATCTTCTCTTATCTAGGTTCCTACCACATTTTGAACATGACATTTGCAGAAACAACAATCTGAGGTCTTACTTAAAACAAGCAATCTCAGAACCAAAACCCTTTGGAAAGTAATTAAGCACTGTTATAGACTGTGTAACATTACTAATATCTTACTAAATGTGTATTATATATATCATTAAATTGCAAGTAAATTAGCATTGCTTGATGAAAGACTTCAATTTTGTGAAAAATACCCCATTAAAGCAGCAATAATTCTATTGATTGAGAGCATATACAAGGAAAAGGAAAATGTGTTCTATTTTCCCCTCGAATTGGAATGTTAGAAAAAACTTCTAAAAACTAAAAAGAAAAATAGGCATGGCCTAAATGAGGCCTTCACGTAACATCACTAGTATTTTTTAATCTCAAGTTTATAATTTTAATTTCTAAAATTAACCATCCATCTACATTTGGAAATTTAGTAAAAAAAATCAACTCCTAGCTCAACCACTACCGGTAGCAAGGTAAAGGCATGTATCCAATATGCAGTGTGTCAAACTGTGTTGAAGCATACTGCAACGCAACCCTACATGAAATGCCAACAAATGTGATTCTACGATTGGATTGCACATTGAACTCTCTCAAGAGTAAAAAGTACAATTCAGTTATAATTTCAGTTACTTAGTCCCATAATCATCTTTATTACTCTGCAAGATCTGGCCTCTCTACTAAGATTTCCTTTGCCTTACATATAAATTCCTATTAGTTTGTGTTTCAGATCCTTGATAATGTATTACAGGTGATGAGATCATAATTAGGAATTAATTATTATGTTATTTATTTATTATTTTATTAGGTTTTAATTTAATTTTGAGTAATTAGAGTTTCTTGAATATCAAGTTTTGTTTAGTTTCGTAGTCTGTGTTAAATGTCTATCTATAAGTCTCTTTGTTTTCATTATGGAAGAGACTTGCTTCATGAAAATACAGATTATCAGACTCTCTCTCTAATTACTCTATTTTCTCCCTCTAAATTCTTTTCTATTTCTCTCTAAACTCTCTCTTCTTCTCTTTTCTCTTCTATCTTTTCTCTCTCTAGTTCTACATCGAGTGGTATAAGAGCCTCGTTCGTTTCCTCTGCCTTCAATCCAAAAAAATTTCGGCCACCTAAATCCAAAAAAAACAACCGTTGCTATCCACCGCCATTCACTTCATGGCCGCTGACCTCCACCTCCGTCCGCCACTGTCGTGAGTCACCACAGACTGCTACCTTCGACACCGGCAAACGGAGAACACCAGCACACACCGTTCAAAGAAAAGCCCGGACCCATTATCACTTGTTTTCCGTCGAGGCCGACTCTCTCCGCCGATGTTGAGTCCTTCTGCAGCTAGCTGTCGTCGCCTAACTGTCTCTGAGACTCACCGTTGCTTAAAGTTCGATAATAATTTTTTTCTAAATTGATTATTGTGTTTTTAGAATTATTTCTTTGGCTCTTAATTAAATTAGCAAAGGATCTTAATTAAATTAGCAAAGGATCTTAGCTTATTTTTTTGCTTGTTTTCTTGCATTTTCATCCATAGAAAAATCCAAAAAAATACTTTAGCATTGTAATATTTTTCTTTCCATCCCACAATCTTTATTGCACCTTTATATAATCTTTTTCATTTTATTTTTTACTTTTATTGTGTGCATCCTAATTTAATTTATTTTTCTCATTATTTAATATAATTTGAGTCTATTTCAGCATTATTTTGTCATTTCTTTTTCACCATGACTGCTAAACAACTTGAAAAAAATTTACTGCCTTAGAAGACTGTCAAATCAAATCTGATGAATATCGAAAGCAAACAGACACTAAACTTGACCAAATTATTGTCGCCCTTGAATCTCTTACCCTAAAATTGGACAATCTCACTCAGGACTTTGTACAAAAGTGTCATAACTCAGAAAAAGATATATTCAATCTTACACCTACTGTCTCACAAAATAATGGTCAACCCATATTTTATAATGTCGTTCAAGCCATCACTTCTGAATTGTTACCCACCAAACCTAGTTCAGTACATATAAACATATCCAGCACTTCTCACCCAATAGTCGATGCCTATCTGATACTTACGCTGCCATTGGTCATGTTTTCCCACCTCGTCGAACATAGTACACAAGGCCCATTGCACCTTAAAGTAGACAACCTAACTTTCAGCCTCACTATGGCACACCCAGAAACAATCACACAGGTGATCTAGTTAGGAAAGTTAAGTTGGATGCTCCTGAGTTCGATGGTAGGTTAGAGTGCACTTACTTTCTAAATTGGTTAGATAAGATGGATGAGTATTTTGAGTGATACAGCATGTCTGATGCTCAGCGTATTAGTATGACTAGGATTAAGTTAGTGGGTAAAGTAAAATATATTTAGAAAATAATTGTACGGGATGTTGACCTTAGGCGTCATCCACCAATTTTATTATGGGATCAAATGAGAAATATACTAAAGGAAAATATGTTCAAGTCTACTACATGGATGATTTGTTAGATAAATTACTTAACCTTAAGTAAAACACCTCCACTGTCACTGAGTATATGTCCCAATTTGAGGCGTCTATGTTATGATGTGAGGTTGATAAAGAGCAAAGACTTCTTGTGTTTAGGTTTGTTAATGGTTTAAGAGCAAATATCAAGCACGAAGTTAAGATCCACCCACTCTATTTCTTAAATGTCGCATATCAAAAGCCTTGGACTATGAGAAGTATCTTTGTGTCATTCTTAGACGTGTTCCTTTCAATCATGTTACTCGTCAAAGTCGCCCTAGCACCTTTCCTAAATCTCACCCTAGTACCCAACCTGCCAACACCGTGATCTACTCCTAGTGCCTCTTCCACTAGCTTGACTAAGACTACAACACCTGCTTCATCTAGTGCTCGTCCTTTTACATCCCAAATCGAGTGTCACTATTGTCATGCCAAAGGTCATATAGCTTCTAGTTGTCTATAACGTGCTTTAGTTATTGATTGTGAGGATGATAGCTTCCTCGATACTACTGATGAACTTTTAGAGATGGACCCCTCAGAGCTTAATTATAATTAGAACTCCTCTGTGATGTATAAGGATGATTCCCCTTGATGAAGATTATCTTCCAGTGATGAGATGCATTTTGTCCACCCTTAATGATAGTAATTCATGGAAACGCACTGGTATTATTCACACTTTCGTTCCTATAAACGGAAAATCAATGTAAGCTAGTCATTGATTGAGGTAGTTCCATGAACGTGGTTTCTTCCACTGTTGATGGTTTTACCCTTAAAACAAAGACACATCCTCATCCATTTAAAGTAGCTTGGTTAGATAAGACTTTTTTGTTAAGGAACGGTGTCTAGTCACTCTGAAGATAAGATCGTATTTGAGGACATCTACTATGTGGTATTACCAAAGAATGCCGCTCATCTTTTGCTAGGTCGCTCTTGGTTGTATGATAATGTTGTTAAATATTGCGATCATAATAATACATATAAATTCACACATAAATAAGAAGGCCATTCTTTTGAGCCTGTGTAGCGGTCAAAATTTGACCCCGCCAAGATCATGACATGTGTCTTGAGACAGGATCATAAAACAACCCTTCGGAACCCGATCTGAAATCTCTGTCACTCCCCCTCCGAAGGCTTCTCACGTCTATGACTCCGAAGCCACACTCCTCTGGAAGGCATTCCGACTCCAGTTCAAGAGTCCCCACGTGACAGCAGCTCCTTCCATTCAGTGGCAAATCGAGATGAATCGCCACAGATTACGAAGACGGTTAAGTGCTCTTGTCCTCCTACTTGGCCAGGACTCTGTAACGATCCTACAACTCATCAAACAATTGGAGATAACGGTGGATAACACTCCAGCACATCAATCCCAACTACCAAGATTGACCAGGAGGTTCAAACCAATCAGTTGAGATCTGTATCTATCTGTATTCACTCCACCGCCTCTGTCAGGTATAAACACGCCTCCTCCAACGAGAAAAAGGCCATTTCCCCTAACCCTCGGAGCACTTATCACACCACACTGGCAGTTTCCCTCTGCCAGTCCACTGTCAAAACACACCGGCAATTTTCCACTGCCTGGTCCTCCCATCTTTCCACCTACTGACGCCCGAGGGTCTTAGGCCAACACCACATCGGTCTCCTAACCTGAAAGATGTGCCTTCTCTGTGTGCTCTGACAGGTCTGGTCGGGAGCGTCCAGTTACTTGAGATGCGTTTTGTCCACCCTTAATTATAGTGATTCATGAAAACGCACTAGTATTATTCACACTTTCGTTCCTATAACGGAAAATCATCTAAGCTAGTCATTGATGGAGGTAATTCCATGAACGTGGTTTCTAAGTCCATTGTTGATAGATTTGCCCTTGAACAGAGACACATCCTCTTCCATTTAAAGTAGCTTGGGTAGATAAGACTTTTTTTATTAAGAAACGGTGTCTAGTCACTCTGAAGATGAGATTGTATTTTGAGGACATCTACTATGAGGTATTACCTATGAATGTTGCTCATCTTTTACTAGGTCGTTCTTGGTTGTATGATAATGTTGTTAAATATTGTGACCATAATACATATATTCAAACATATAAATAAGAAGGCCATTCTTTTGAGCCTGTGTAGTGGTCAAAATTTGACCCCCGCCAGGATCATGACACGCGTCCTGAGGCAGGATCATAAAACAACCCTCCGGAACCCGATCTGAAGTCTCTGTCACCCGGAACCCGATCTACAGTCTCTGTCACTCCCCCTCCGAAGACTTCCCTCGTTTATGACTTTGAAGCCACACCGCCTCCCGAAGGCATTCCGACTCCAATTCAAGAGTCCCCACATGGCAGCAGCTCCTTCCATCCAGTGACAAATCGAGATGAATCCGCATATTACGAAGACAATTAAATGCCCTTATCCTCCTACTTGGCCAGGACTCTGTAACGATCCTACAGCTCATCAAACAATTGGAGATAACAGCGGATAACCTTCTAGCACATCAATCCCAACGACCAAGATTCAACCCAGACGATTACGGAGACCAGGATATTCAAACCAATCAGTTGAGATTCGTATCTATCTGCATTCTCTCCACCGCCTCTGTCAGGTATAAACACGCCTCCTCCAACGATAAAAAGGTCATTTTCCCTAACTCTCGGAGCACACACCGCACCACATTGGAAGTTTTCCTCAGCCAGTCCACTACCAAAACACACCGGCAATTTTCCTTTGCCTAATCCTCCCACCTTTCCACCTACTGATTCTCACGCCCGAGGGTCTTAGGCCGGCACCACATCGGTGCTCCTAACTTGAAACATGTGTCTTCTCTGTGTGCTCTTATAAGTCTGGGAGCGTCCAGTTGCTTGTGGTAGAGATTTATCCACTGGTGAGATTTATCCACCACAATATGTTCTTTCATTGAAATCTTGAGCCTACACTCGAGATCTCCCTCCCTTCCACCAAATCTTCCTCAAAAAGCCTCTCTCATAGCATTGATGGCCCCCAAGAAGCAGACGGACGTCCACAACAGCACCCCTTCCAAACACAGAACCAATGCCAACGTTGGGGCACGGTCCCCCCCCCACACACCGCCGACCACGAGCGCGTCACAAACGACGTAGGCTCCTTGTCTCAGAGGACAACCACCAACGCCAACCGACGCTATACGAAGGACAAATCCTTCAGATGCTCGCCGATATGAAAGAGCAGAGGAAGGAACAGCAAGCCCGATCAGATCGCGAACAGGAGCAGACGGCTCTCGACTGCGAGAACACCATTCGCGAACAAGAGTCGCTGAAGCAATTCAATGCATGGTTCACAGTCGCGGTCTCGGCTGCCGACTCGGCGGGCACTGAGACGGATCGGTATCGGCGAGTCGGATCGGTATCGGGCGATACGCACAAAACGCTACATAGAAAGCTAAAAAAATTCTGAAAAAATCACGACAAATCTTAAAAAAATGTAGACATCCACATTCATGTATCATATGTCCAAAATATATCACCTAGCACACTAAACATAAAGCGAAAGTATAAATACACGCGTCGTCGGTAGAAGCATATCAAAATACATGCACAATATAGTAAATTGCACAAACTACATTCATAAATACATGCTAATGTAGTTATTTCCACATTGAATTGCAATGAGGCACAAAATTATCATCATAATGCCGAGTCGACCGAGTCAACTCCGATTCTCGGTCTAGTCGGTCTCCTCTGAGTTGAGTCGACCGACTCGTGACTCGGACTCGTCTCGGAGCGGGCCGAGACGGATACGACTCGGCCGACTCGTCTCCGACTCGGCCGAGTCTTTGAACCGTGATTCAATGACCAAATCCAGGCTCAAATTGTCGCCCTCCAAGGCACTCAAGCGCAAATGAAATCAGAGAACGAACCCAGAAGGCGTGAAACGCAGGACGATGGGCTCATCACGAATCTAAGGCGGCCCAGACCAACATCTCTCCTACGCAAAGACGGCTCCGACAACGAAGCTGACTCGCCTCGTTACCAAACAGAAGTTCAGCGCGGTCAAACTCAGAGAAAAATCGAGGAGTTTTCCGACATCAGAACCCTCGACAAACTGATTCAAAGGCGGATCCAGGAGGCAAAGTTGCAATTCCAGCAGACTGACACTGGCAGCTGCCAAAGTCTCCGACTCCTTTTTCCAAAGAGATTCTAGCGTGTGAGTTCCCAAAGAAGTCCACAACTTCAACCTTCGACCACTATTTTGGAGCGAGCAACCCGGTTCAACACATCAGACACTTTCGGAATAAGATGATGGTCTACTTTCGCAACGATCCACTCATGTGCCTAATCTTTCCGTCCAGCCTGAAAGGCATGGCCTTGGATTGGTTCTACTCCGAGTTGTCATGTCGCTCCAAAGTTTCGAGGAGATAACTGAGGCGTTCCTCACCCAATACGCCTCCCGCCAGAAGGCTAAGAAGAATAACCACAACCTCCTCTCCGTCAAAATGAGACGAGATAATAACCTCAAGTTCTACATTGGCTACTTCCAGAACCAACTCGTCAAGGTTCCCAACTGCGTTGAAGATGTATCTGCACTCGCGTTCATCAGCATACTGTAGATCTCTCACCCCCTATACAAAAACATGTTTAAGCATGAAGTCTCGCGAATGAGTGAGGTCCTGTCCCGAGCCCAACTTTACATTCAGTTTGAAGGAGGCTACGAATCTGTCAACCACCCTCTCAAACGCGGTAATGACGAAGAGAAGATGAACTCGCAGAGCGAGACTCTGACCCCTGCCAGCAACCAGAATCGGGGGCAACCCGCTTTCAAGAAGCAAGAGTTCATGTTTCTCTCTCCAAATCCACTCCGAGCCTTCAGGACGGAGCAGCACTTCACCCCGCTGAGGCTCCCCATTAACGAAATCTTCAGTGCCATCAAAGACCAACCATAGGTAAGACGCCCGAAGCCGATCAATACGAACCTACACTTCTCGGAGAGGAAGATTATTGTTCTTACCACTAGAATAAGGGACCCAAGACCGCACACTGTAGAAGCCTCTGATGGTACCTGAAAGAACTTATCCGCCAAGGTTTCCTCAAAGAGTACGTTCTTACCCCCCGATGCGGCCTCCGGTACTGGACAACCAAGCGTCATGCCTCCCACCCAACCGCGGCACATGATTACCCTGTACAAGGCGATTGAGTAAGCTTATACCTCCAATGAAGGCAGGGGTACCTCTTCCGATAACACACTCGTTATTTTAATTAAATTCCATGTATTATGCCCTAAATTATCGAATAAAATTAAATTTTTGCTCATAACCATTTCAGCACACCCCGCTAATGGGAGTGTCCCCCATAAGAATCCCTAACGCTTTTTTGTTCTGTTGTGGGAGTATCCTCCACTCGGAGACGGCAACGCAAGCACTAGCCTACGGGCTCCCTCTCGATTAGCCTACGGGCAGTCGAAAACCTCCATTGTGAGAGTGTCCCCCGCTTGGAGTCCTCACCCTCCTAATGGGAGTGTCTTTCATCAGAATCCCTGATACTTGTATATTTCAGTGTGGGAGTGTACACCACTCGGAGACGACAACGCAAGCACCAGCCTACGAGCTCCCTCTTGATTAAACTACAGGCAATTGAAACCCTCCGATGTGGGAGTGTCCCCCGCTCAGAGTCCTCACCCCGTTGATGGGACCCCCAGCAGAATCACTAACGCTTGAACGTTCCATTATAGGAGTGTCCCCCACTGGCAGATGGCAACACAAGCACCAGTCTACGGGCTCCCTCTCGATTAACCTACGGGCAGTCGAAACCCTCTGCTGTGAGAGTGTCCCCCACTCGAAGTCCTCACCCCGCTGCTGGGAGTATCCCCATCAGAATCCCTAATGCTTGTATGTTCCGTCATGAGAGTGTCCCCATTCAGAAACGGCGAAGCAAGCACCAACCTATGGGCCCCTTTGTCGACTGGCTTACGGGCAGTTGAAACCCTCCGTTGTGGGAACGTCCCCACTCAAAGTCTGAAGTTTGTAGATATCGTTGATGGGATTACTCCCACTCGGAGACAACATCGCAAACTCACCAAGACATTTTATACCCAACCAACCATGCCGAAGACATAAATTCAGTGTTCCGAAGAGGAACATTCCAAAAACCAATGATAAATGCAAGCCAGGCTAGACCCAAACAGAAGCCAATTTTATTCTGATTATATTTATTACATTGTGTTACAACTAACAAAAGTAATACAAGATATCCCACTATTTCTGTGGTTACATCTTTGGAAAGAAATGCAGTAGATCCAAATCCAGACGCTCTTATCCCTCCATCCCACTAGTCCCGCATCACCTCCAAAATCCGAGGACATGTCTACAGGGAAACATCTACCGGAAACTCATAACCCTTCGAAGGTCCCAGCATCAGTGAAGAGAAGACCAAGAGGCTGAGGGAAGGCAAGGCAAGGGTCAGAGAGAATGCTTCAATCTTGAACACCTTCTCCCTTTCTGCTCCCCGCAACTCCAAGGCAGCCAAGCCGACGCCACCATCCTCCTCCCTTTGCGAGAAGGACGATAAGGACCCCATGAAAGCCCTGCAAGAGCGAGGCAACAACCCTCTGAAGACCAAAGCATGCAAAACACACAAGAAGGTGATGGTATCACATCCCCTCCCCAGTGTTCTAAGAGAGGGCTCCAAACTTCGGGAAGAGGGGTAATTCACCGGCGCACCCAGTCAATAAGCTCTCTCTCTCCTCCCTCGTACACGCCATCAGGAAAGAGATTCTGAGCCTCAAGGTCGAAGCTTGCTCACCCGAGACCGAGCGCAATGGGAACCAAAGATCTGGTCAAACCACGAATCATATTGTCACCCCTGATAGCAGAACCTTGTCACAGCAACTGATGCACTGTGACAGCCCATTCACGGCAACTAATGTGACGCACCTCCACATTCTCAGAAAGTAAGCTTGCTCATCATGCTCCGCCTCTCCCCTTTCCTTTTCCTTCCTCCATCTGACGAAAAGGAAAGCAAAAATCATAGCGAACCATCCAAGGAAAAATCGCAACAAGCTCAAGGTTCTTCGTGAAATTTGAAGACTAAAAAGGATGAGGATGATCTCTTTCCTCAGATATTCTCCAATTTATTGGCGAATGAAGGAGTTTTGTCGTCATAAATGCGAGAATTAGAGATGCGCGAGCTCCTGAAAAGTTGTTCTACGACCCGAGAAGATAGGCCCATCGAAGAGATGAAAAACCATCTGTCGCTACTAAGCTATTATGACGTAAGGAAATAAACTGTCGGTCATAAAGGCACAAGAATTTGAATCAGCCCCTGACGCGACTAGACGATAACTGATGGCCAAAAGCATTACCTCCCATTAAATTATGAGGATCCGCAGTGATGAAAAGAGATACGTTGGACGATCTCCTGACTGCAAGTACTGAAGATAAAGACAAAAGAAGCTTTCTGAAAACGCTCACACACTTCTCCTCTACGGACTCCGACAAGTGCGAAAGCGGAGAGGGCATCTATAATGGTCAAAATTTGACCCGCCAAGATCACGACACGTGTCCTTTAGCAGGATCATAAACCAACCCCCCAGAACCCGATCTAAAGTCTTTGTCACTCCCCCTCCGAAGACTTCCCATGTCTATGACTCTGAAGCCACATTGCCTCTCAAAGGCATTCCGACTCCAGTTCAAGAGTCCCCACGTGGTAGCAGCTCCTTCCATCCAACGGTAGATCGAGATGAATCCCACAGATTGCGAAGACGGTTAAGCGCCCTTATCCCCTACTCGGCCAGGACTCTTCAATGACCCTACAGCTCATCAAACAATTGGGGATAACATTGGATAACCCTCCAGCACATCAATCCCTACTACTAAGATTCAACCCAGACGGTTATGGAGATCAGGAGGTTCAAACCGATCGGGAGGATCTGTATCAATTCGCATCCGCTCCACCGCCTCTGTCAGGTATAAACACGCCTCTTTCTCCAATAAGAAAGATGTCATTTTCTCGAACCTTCAGAGCACATACCGCACCACACTAGCAGTCCCTCTGCTAGTCTACCACCAAAACACACTAGCAGTTTTCCTCAGCCTGGTCCTCCAACCTTTTCACCTATTGATTATCACGCCCGAAGGTCTTAGGCCGGCATCATACTGATGATCCTAACCTAAAAGGTATCTCTTCTCTGTGTGCTATGACAAGTCTGATGGGAAGCGTCCAGTCGCTTGTAGCGGAGATTTATCCACCACAAACTAGTGAGGTTTATCCACTATAGCCTGCAAAGTCAGTCATTGGCACCCACCCTATAGCTAAGTCTTCCACTACTAATACTCCAACAATAATTTCAAATCTTGACCCACAAGCATTTTAAGAAAGTGTCGAGTCCAGGTTTGTCTTTACCTTAATAGTTGCAGATAGTTTTACCATACCTTATGGGCCTTTGTCCACTCATTCCCATGATATCTTCAGTCTGTTAAATGAGTTTAGGGATATTATGTCTGATGAGTTACCAGATTGATGCCACCTCTTAGTGACATCTAACATGCTATTGACTTAGTTCTAGGATCACAGTTGCCTAACATTCCCCATTATAGGATGAATCATGTTGAGTTGAATAGACAACTTGAAGGTCTTTTGAAGAAAGATTTTATTCGTTATAGTCTTAGTCCTTATGTGGTTCCTATTCTGTTAACTCCTAAGAAAAATGAATCTTGAAGAATGTGTAGATAATCGACCCATTAATAAAATCATAGTCAAGTAAAGTTTCCGATTCCTAGACTCGAATATATGTTAGATAAGCTATCTGTGCCAAATGGTTTTCTAGGATAAATCTGCGTAATGGATACCATCATATTAAAATATACCCTAGATATGAATGGAAAACAGCCTTTAAGACACAAGATGAATTTTATGAGTGGTTAGTAATACCTTTTGGAATGTCTAATGACCCTAGCACCTTCATGAGAGCAATGACGCATGTCTTACGACCTTTTATAGGTAAGTTTGATGTCGAGTACTTTGATGACCTTTTAAAGGTAAGTTTGTTGTTGTGTACTTTGATGATATATTAATTTATAGCAAGACTAGAAATGAACACTTAACTCACCTCCGTAAGGTTTTCATGACTCTTTGTGCTAATAAGGTATATGCAAACGTTAAGAAATGCTCTTTCATGCAAAATCAAGTGTAGGAATTTTTGTTGATCCTGATAAGATTAAAGCCATAAGAGAGTGATCAATGCCTAAGACATTGACTGAAGCCCGTAGTTTTCATGGCATAATAGCATCATTACCGTCCCGATCACCGAGTATTTGAAGTTAGAAACTTTTAAGTGAACCCCTACTGCACATAAAGCCTACTTAGACATTAAGAAGAAAATGATTGAAGCTCTTGTGTTACGACACCCTGATCTTTCTAAGGTTTATGAAGTAGCTTGTGATGATTTTGGTGTAGGAATTGGTGTTGTTCTCAGTCAAGATGGTCACCATGTTGCTTACTTTAGTGAAAAACTCAATAAGGCTAAACAACGATATTTCACTTATGATAAAGAGTTTTATGCAGTGGTGCAATCTCTTCACCATTGGCATTATTATCTGTTGTCTAAAGAGTTTATTCTATATTCTGGCCATCAAGCCCTTCTTACCTTCACTCTCAAAGTAAGTTAAGCTCTAGACATATTATGTAAGTTGAGTATCTTCAAGATTATACATTTGTTCACAAACATCATGCTGGAGCAGACAATAAGGCTGGTGATGCTCTTAGTCGTGTTATCAATGTTTAACACTTCATGTAAAATTCTATGGTAAGTTTTGAGTGCTTAAAGTATGACCTACCTTAATGTCCAGATTTTGGTATCATATAAAGAATCTTTAGGTAACCCTGGTCCTACACAAAGTGATTTTCTTATTAAGGAGGGGTGTCTTTTTAAAGGTGTTTCTTTGTATATTTCTCATACTTTACTTAGAAATTTCTTAGTTAGGGAATTGCATGTTTGAGGTTTAGCTGGACAGTTTGGCCGAGATAAAACCATTGCTTTGGATGATAGGTTATATTAGACTTCGTTGAAAAGAGATGTTGCCCGTATTGTCTCCTATTATCGCGCTTGTCAATTAGGTAAGTCTAAGAAACAAAATATTGATTTGTACACACCCCTTCCTGTTCCACATACCCCTTCGAGGGATCTTAGTATGGACTTTGTCCTAAGATTGCCAAGAACTGCATGAAAACATGATTCTATTTTTGTGGTTGTGGATAGATTTTATAAAATGGCTCACTTCATCCTTTGTTCTCAAAGTACTCATGCTTCACATATGGATAAATTGTTCTTTAAGGAGATTGTTAGGTTACATGACCTTCCAACCACGATCGTGTCTAATAGGGATGTTAAGTTTGTTAGCTACTTTGAAAAACACTTTGGAAGATGTTTGGGACTACATTGAAATATTTTTCTACTTTTCACCATCAAATTGATGGTAAAACTGAAGTTAACCATAATTTATGTGATTTGCTTCGATGTTTAGTTGGAGAAAAGCCTGAAAATTGGGACCTTATTTTGCCACATGCCGAGTTTGCATACAATAAATTTGTTAACGGGTCAACACGTAAGAGTCCTTTTGAGATTGTTTTTTTCTCCTCGCCAACTCATTGATCTTCTTCCTTTACCTACAGATTGTCGCCCGTCTGATTATACCCAAGTTTTTGCTGAACAAATCCATAATTTGCATGCTAAGATTGTAATGATACTTATAAACTTCTTGTTGATGCACATTGTAAGCATAAAGAATTTAATGAAGGAGATTATGTTATGGTTCATATTTATCTTGAACGTTATTAATTGTTCATCAAATGTGCATATTTTTAGCCATATTTACACATTTATTTTTGTAAAACAATGCTTTGTAATTGTATTTGTTCTTAGTAATATGCAGCCTCTATAATTAAAAGAAGAAAAGAAAAGAAGCCCAAAAGATTAAAAAAAAAAGCTTAACAAGCCAAACAAGCCAAAGAAATTCAGAGATAATCCCAATCCTAATTGGAGATAAAGGAGAAAATCAACTTAAATTCAGGTTGCTTAAACTCCAAGTCAAAGATAAAGAACGAGAATTCAAATTTAAACTCGGATTTGAAGATAATTTGCTTCTCAAGTTAAAGAGAGAATATTCTCTCAAAATCCAAAGTTCAAATGAAAATTCTAAGGATATATCTCTTGATGAATGGATGAGATGAAGTAATCATATTTGGAGATAAGGAGGAAAATATAAGTAAATTCAAACTGAATACCTTATAGTATTTTGATCATAATTTTCGCTACAGAAACTCAAATCTGATGATTCAAAATGCTCCAGAAAGAGAACTTAAATGGCTACAATTCTTATTTGACCACTGTTTCTAATTCTGTCTTTTGATGAGTTATATTCAGCAATCAACACGCCGACTAGCTGCAGACCAATTCAGAATTAAATTTTCACATAAAATTCTGGATAAATCAAATCAAGTTTGGAGATAAAAGGAGAATTCAAATTCAGAATTGATAATAGCTTATTCTCCAAGTCAAGAGAAAAGATATTATGTTAATATACAAAGTTCAAATTCAAGTTCTGAAGACATCTCTTTGATGATTGCGCAACTTCTACTAAGAGTCTATCCACTACTTTTACTATAAATAGAGAGGCAGAGGATAGGAAAAGGGCATCTCCAGGGAGAGGTCAAAGCTTAGAATTTTCTTTAGTTTTCTTTTTCGAATTTCTAGTGTAATTTCTCGGATTTAGTTTGAGAGTTATTTCGTGGAGAAGAAAGAGTACTTGTAATTGATAGTGACAGCTTCACTAAAAGTTCTTCCATTCTTTTCTTCAGTTTTTATTTTTTATTTTACTTGCTTTAATTGTTTTCT
Source organism: Agave tequilana (assembly GCA_038442645.1). Classification (NCBI taxonomy): domain Eukaryota; kingdom Viridiplantae; phylum Streptophyta; class Magnoliopsida; order Asparagales; family Asparagaceae; genus Agave; species Agave tequilana. Next base: position 130,509 of record JAVJIF010003190.1, read on the forward strand.
TTTTATTATGTTTTCTTCATCGTTTAGATTAGAGAGAGTTTTCATGAAAGAAAATAAAGGAAGAATTGTATTTAGAGTGACACTAGATGTATTCATTAAAGAGAGTTGTATTGAGGGTGACAGTCAATGTAACTTTCCTACTTTTCTTCATCGTTACTCATTTTGGCCGATCGCTACTTCTATGTAATTCCTTCGCTTGCCTTGCTTTAATCTACTCCAAGGTATGTTATTCTTTTTCAATCTTTTCTTTCTTTATTCTTTTCAATTATTTCTCTTTTAATTTAATAACTCTTCTAACTCAAAACGATTTCAAAACCATCTTCTATCCTTTACCTTCTTTATTCTAACTTAACTTAGTATTCTCTTTTATTTTCTTTTTCAAAACAAAGAACTTTAACCGGTTTCGTAACTTAGAAAGAGAACTTACCCAAACGCTTCCATCGCAGTCCCTCCTTGTGAATCACGACCCACATAACCACTTGCTATCGCGGTAGAATTGAGTAATCTTGCACTCGCTTAATAGATTTCTAAACTTTAGATTTTCTGTGCACAGGTTGAACTCAATCAGCTATCCTAAACATGTTAAAAAGCTACATGCCTGAACCATTGGGCCTTACCTTATTCTTCGAAGGCTTGAATCCAATGCTTATTTAATTGATTTGCCATCAAATGTGTCTATTAGTACAGTTTTCAACGTAACAGATTTATTCCCTTACTGAGGCACATTCAAGCCTCCAATTTTGCCTTCTTCTGTTTTTGCAGGCACGTCTCCCACTCCTGTTTTTCGTGCTCCCTTCATTGCTTTAGAACTGCCAGATAAGATTCTTGATGTCTTGAATGATGAGTTTGTTACTTCACATTCTGGTGGTTATCGTAGCTTCTTTGTACGATGGAAGGATCCTCCATCTACACTGAAGAAGAATTCTGTCAGCTTCATCCTAGCCTCTTGGAAGGTTATTCAAGCTTTACCTCATCAGAGACGAGTTCTTTCAACCGGGGAGATGGTGGAGATCATTATTAAGAATTAATTTGATGAAGAACAGGTACAAGGGAGGAAAGAATTAGGGTTTTTAGAAGAGGATAAAAATGAAATTCAGACTTCAGCACCCGAGAGATCTCTCTCACTCTGCACATCAGCATGCAAAAATTCTCAACAAAGCAAAATAATTGCAATGCTTTAAATTTCTAAATCAACTGAACTGAAAAGCAACAATAACACGTGGCCTTTTATAGGCCCCCAGACAAGTAGAGTTTCTCGTCAAACCCGAGATAAGACTAAAGCAAAAGGGAAAAATAAGTCTAGCCTAAAATAAAGAGAAAATAACCTAAACAAATAAAAAAGTCTACTGATTCCCATCAATTCTCCCCGGCTTCTAAAAATTCGCTACTGGCGAATAGCTGCGGCGTGGATGGTGAAAACAAACCGGGAAAGACTGCATAAACTCCTTAGTGATGGGTCTCCTTAGCAGTGGTGGCTGCAATGGACTACTGGAAACTGTTGTAGCCCCGTGAAAGTGCAATAACGAGTCAGGTCCTCGAAGCTGAATATTGGGTTAATCCCAAAATCACGGGCAATATCGAACTCGTAGGTGCTAGAACCAAATCTCCTCAAAATCTTGTATGGACCCCTGTCTCGAGTATGGAGTTTTTTCAAAGTTCCCAGTGGGAACCTCTCTGAATACACTCTAATCAGCACCTCGTCACCTTGCGAGTTCTTGCAACCGCTTGTGAGACTCTGCAGCAGACTGATAGTTATAATTGTTGATTATCATTTGCCTTATATTATGATCATGCAACTCATGCAAATGTGGTGCAAGTGGCTCAACTGTGATAATGGATGGGATAACTAGAAGAGGGAGAAGACCAAAGGAATTTTTAGATCTGAGAGTAGACCCATCAATAGGAGACTCAGGCAAAAGATAGGATCTAGTCACTATGTAATATGGTGTCTTATTATCCTTATCAGTGATTGTTCCCTCCCTGTTATTCTCAACATTCAACTAGGGCTTGGCAAGTTTCAACACTATCTTTTTTTCTTTGAATTTAAATTTATAAGTGTTGACCTACCCAGACTGGTCACATCCAAATCTTACAACCAAGGCCTACCCAACAAATGTGTGCTATGTCTATGTCTAAGACATCACACCAAACACAATCCTTGTAGCTAGACATGTAGATAGGGACTTGACAACGTTAGGTAATTGATTCAGTAGTCTTATCAATCATGTTGTATGGGTGGGGACATGGTTCAACCTTGAGATCCATTTTCTCAAGAGTTGTCTTGGCAATGATGTTCGCACAACTACCTACATCTATCATCAATTTATAATTTTTTCCTCGTGTATAATATAGGTGTGGAACACACTAGACTTACGCCAGTCCTCATCTTCAACAGTTGTGTGTGAACACCTAACGATACCCAACTGAATACTAGAAACCTTAACATCATCGTCAGAATCAATCGCGCTACCAGTAGGTTTGCAGACTACTGTCTCGATCTCATCATCATCGGCTTCTCTAACTAAAAGGTTCCTACAGGGGCACTGTACAGCAACGTGACCATAACTTTAACAGTTAAAACAATGATTACCATTGGCGTTCCTATAAGACTTAACTATCACAGACTTGCCCTTAGGGTCTCTAGTGGTGTGAGTGTTTAGGCTAGATTGCTCCCCGACTTTAGTAATGACTGTACGCTCTGAAGAAAATTTGAGGTAGGTTTCTATGTCTTGAGCTAACTGACTGGCTTGCTCAAGGGTCTCTATCTTGTGGGAGTGAATGAACATAACTCGCTGAATGTCTGACCTCAACCGAGAACGGTATTGAGATATAGCTTGGTAGGAGTCTTCTTGCACCTCACAACATAGGGTTAAGTCATCAAATTCGATAGAGTAATCCTGAACTGACATGCTACCCTGGAGAAGGCAGTGCAGTTTGTCTAATAGGCGATGTTTATAGGAATGGGAAGGTTTTTCTCCTTAAGTTTCTGTTTCATTTCCTCCTAAGACTCTATGAAAGCCTCACGTCTCGTGTACTCTCTCTACCGAGGTCCAGTAAATCCTAGCTGGCCCTGTAAATCTCATCCTAGCAAACTGAATCCTATTTTTCTCAGTAAACATATACCAATCAAACTAGTCATCTAGGTCCGTCATCTAGTCACTAAAAATCTTTGAGTCAAGGATACCGTCAAATGTGAGAGGATCTATTTTAATCCTATGAAACTATGTCTATTAGTGTTCTCCTCTCTTCTATCTCCAGTGTCATCTCTACAGCTCTCCTTTTTATTTTCTAACACTTTTATCTAAGTTTTAAGTCCGAAGCTCTTTAAGGATGAAATCTAGTTTAGCCTCCATATCTAAATGTTCAAGTGGGTAGGTTCTACCACTACGTAGGAACATGCACTATCTACAACGCAAATGCAATACATGTAATAACACGGATGCAAATCAATCCCCTAAGTGTCACTAAATGCGTGCACTATATGGTCAAACGAAAAAAATCCTAAAGACTTCCAAAATGACGCTGCAAGAAATGATTCCTAAAAATGAATATGCAAACAGGCAACAGTATAGGCAAACAGCAACAAAAACTATAACTAACAATCACCACAGATAGACAAGTGAGAGGCAAAATATCGCGAGAGTGAGGTGAATTTAGAATGTACCCAAAGGCGCTTGAAAAAGCACCAATACTGAATAGTGGTTCCAAATAGAGTTGTGTAGAGTCCGGATTTGTAGCCCAAAAGATTTGAAATCTTCACAGTGGCTCTGGGATTCAGTCACGAATCCAAAGATTCAGACGAAACTCAAATCAGGCTCAGAACGGGCCTGAAACGGACTCCGGATCAAAATTGTGTTGTTGCTCTGTGGTGAACAGTGATGACTCAGAAAGAGCCGATGATGTCAGCCCGTTCAGATGATGTCAGCTTTGGCTCGGACGACGTCAGTCTCAGCTCAGCTCAGATTCGACGTATAAGCCAGTGACATCAGCTTTTGAGCTGCTGACATCAGCTTCGACTCGCGGCTCGGCTTGGCTCTGTTGGCTCGCGGATCGGATCCGGGTCGAGTCAGGTTCAATGGGATCTGATCCAATTCCAAACTAATCACTTAACTTATCAGGTCTCTCACTTAAACCTGTTAAGCAAGCGGGTTGGAGCTCTTCACGGGTTTGACAACTTAAACCTGAAATCAAAACTAGGGTTTCATCACCATGCAGGTGGTGGCGGTGGACACTGATAAAGGCAGCAGCGCTGTCATAGTTGTTGTCGGTTGAGGATGTCGGCGGTGGTCTTCGTGGGCAGAAATGGTGCCAAGATCGGATAAAGACTACAGCGAACAAGCAGGAAATCGATGCTTCCGGCGAAGCTGTCGACATCAGCGAGGAAGATGAAGAAGACGACAAAGGTGGGGGAGGAGGCGACGGGCTCTGGACTGGCGGCGAGGGATCTGATTGGCGGCGATGGTCGTCAATCGAAGACGAGGTCGGTGGTGGTGTTGTCAGAGGATCTGAAGACGTCAGAGGTTGTCGCGGTGAATTCGGCGGTGGAGATCTGCGGGTGGAAAGGCGGTGAGGTCGAGGAGATCTCACAGCGAGGAGAAGTTGAAGACGAGGCTGACTGGCAGTGAAGTTGGAACGAGGAGGTCGTCGACGGCGGCGTGGTCGACTGGGTTGTGTTGGTTCTGATGTTGGCGGCGTAGTCGACTGGGTTATTTTTTTTTTTTTTTTTTTGAGTTTTTTCCTTTTTTATCCGTCTAGGGTTTTAGATTTTTTTTTTTGCAACAAAAACTAAACTTGAACAAGAAGAAGGTGGAGAAGCATATCCAGGGTTTTGTGGAGATTTTTTTTGAAGGAAGAAAAGAAAGAGCAGTAATTTAACTCTGATACTAAACTGATGTAGAACAAGTACATGGAAAGAAGAAAGGGTAAGAAGCAATTAGGGTTTTTAGAAGAGAATAAAGATGATTAGACTTCAGCACCCAGGAGATCTCTCTCCCACTCTGCACATTACCATGCAAAGATTCACAACAAAGCAAAATAATTGCAATGCCAAAAGTTCTAAATTTCTAAATCAACTGAACTGAAAAACAACTACAACACATGGCCTTTTATAGGCCCTCATACAAGTAGAGTTTCTCGTCATAACCGATATAGGACTAAAGCAAAAGGGAAATAAGCCTAGCCTAAAATAAAGAGAAAAAAACCTAAAGAAATAAAAGTGTTTACAAATTTCCATCATAATTATTATGTTATCTATTTATTATTTTATTAGGTGTTATTTAATTTTAGATAATTAGAGTTTCTTGATTATCAGCTCTGTTTAGTTTCCTAATTTGTGTTAAATGTCTATATATAAATAGACCTCTTTGTTTTCATTGGAAAGAGACTTGTTTTATGAAAATACATATTATCAAACTTTCTCTCTCTAATTACTCTCTTTTCTCTCTCTAAATTTTTCTCTATTTCTCTCTAAACTCTCTCCTCTTTTTTCTTCTCTCTTTTCTTTCTCTCTCTAGTTCTACATCAACAGGAGTTTAAGAACAATTTCTCAGAAATCAGCACTCAAATTTTGAATCACTTATAATACCAGATTCTCTTCTTGACTGAGTATGCAGAGCATGGGTCTTGTAGACTAGATGTAAAAAGTGTGGTTTTCTAGCAAAATTTCCAGACAGTTGAATATGTCAACTGAGTCAATATGTTCCATGTAGTATGTGATGAATTTGGCAATTTAAGGATAATGAATAATGTGGCAGGGGCATAAAATGTCAGACTTGAACCACATGTGGATAATTAGTATGATGCAAGGAGACAAGATGCAGATACCACAAATCCAAAACCCATATAATAATGAATGCCCACATAAGCAGATGCGCATAAGCAAATGCAGACATTTAGAAAGATAACTAACTTGACGAGTTGAGTGAATCCTATCACCTACAAAGTGTCTCATAAGATAAATGCAAAATTACTACAGGTCATATCTATATTTAGAATTAAATGGTCAAAAACTTTATCACAACTCACGTTAGTCTTATTTCCACAGACGTCTTCTTTGAGGTCTCACATGTCCCGAAAACTTCTGACTTATAACGCACACATGAGAAGATACACATGATAAATAGATATTGAATTGGTCTAGCGGCATAATTTTTTTGAATGTCATATTCAGTTTAGTAGCACAATTTAGTTTGAACTTGATATATTGTTTTAAGTTTTAACTCAGAATATGAAGGCAATGCTCCAAAAATACTGCTAGAGAAAGTTATCGATGAACTAAAATCAAATCAAGCACACTTATGTCAACCAAAGCTCACCAAGGTTATTAAGATCCCAACTAAAATCAAAGTCAAGCTAACTTCCCATCAGAAACAGACAATTATAGATGATGTTGCACGCATGACTGATTATACTATCAAATCACTGTTGTGATTATGATTAGATAAAATTATAATTACATTCATTGAGTATTTCACTAGTTCTGTGTTCTGTGGCATAATTATATGCATCACAACAATCATTTGGAGGTAAAGAGGACACCGACCTGATCTCCAGCATAACGCTGTTGAATTGCCTTCACTTGAGGTTGTAATGATCGCATTGCCATTGCTGACTCAACCTGTAGAAGGATTTATAAATAAAAAAAATTATTAACCTAAGTTTAAAAGGGGTAAAAAATGCCAATCACAGATGAAATCTGTCAAATTTAGACATTTTTTGCAGAGCTACTTTGCAATGGCAGAATAAGATACTTCTTTAACAGTAATCTTGTAAATTTACTGAAAAATACAAACACGATCAAATACTTACTGCGGGGAATCTTTGTTAAGAAAAATATTTAACATAGTCATCAGTTTGAGCAATCAAATGGAACTCTTCCACCATAGACCAAATAGAAAGAAAGAAAAAAAAGAGGGGGGGGGGGACGCTTCCAAGTCACCATTTTTAAATAAAACTGTATTGAATGAAAGATAATCCCACTTTCCTCCACACACAACACCTCAAAAGATCCAATTAGCACTATAGCCATTTCTTTTACGTGTAGCCAGTGCTTTAACTCTCTTCCAGATATCAAGCAAGATTTCAAATAAATTGCTGCAGGTTGCAGTGTGGATTTCAGGAAATCTATTCTTTTTGTTTCATAAATTCTTTTAGCAAATCTCTCTCCAAACGAGTTGAGCGGATTGGTAGCATTTCATCGAGACTGATTTATAGCTTAGAAACTTTAGATTCCAACTCTAATTCATTATAATCCTTCAGCTGAGAAAGGATAGTAGACATTGAAAGAGCATCTAAACAATTAGACTAGCACGAGTTATGAGACACAAGAAATAATTATAGCTAGCACTTTTTAAGCAGGAACCGTGATTAAAAAAAAATTTGTAGTTAAGCATGCCCAGGTGAGAGTAGTACTATGAGAGAGAACCCTTTGGTAAGTTCTCGCTCATGGGTGTTAGAAATGGTATCAAAACCTCCACTAGTCGAAAGCTTACAGGCGTAAATGCCACACATGCACCTAAGTGCCACATCACAGGTCTGATTGGGGAGGGGGTACCTCTAGGTCCTTTGGGGTCCACCACCTCTAGTTCCTGACACTGCCTAGTGGTTTCGTCTATTTGGCGAGGGAGCCAAACTCTAAACAAGGGGGGTGTCACACCCCAACTCCATGATGTATAATGGTTCCAGTGAGCTAGAGAATTAATTGCACCTAGCATTTTTTTTAGGGAGGAATCGTAGGGAAAGATCCACGGTTAAGTGTGCTCAGTGGAAGTAAGACAAGGATTGGTGACCTTCTAGGAAGTTCTCTCTTGGGGCGTGACAGATGGATTATTATGTGCTACATAAAAATGAGTGCATCAACAAGAAATTAGAGATAGCCTCAATTGAGTTTAAATGAGGGAGAATCTCTAAGATGGTTTGGGTATGAACAACAAAGACAAATAAGTGTTGCAGTGAGGAGGAGCATAGGATTGTAGTTGATGGAGCAAGAAGGACTAGGGATAGACTTAAAAAGACCTAGACTAAATCCGTGAGAAGGCATGTCCGTGCTTAATATACCAAATCGCGTGACCCTTGATAGGGATCCACGAAGCCGATGAGAAAGAGTTGGGTAAAATGCTTAGTTACTTCCATCATCATCGATGTTGCTGTTGTTGGCATTCTAATGGAATAGCACACACCATGCAAGAAGAAATTGCTCACTCCGCTTCAAGTTCATCACACTAAATGTATGTTTGTTATCAGGAATTAACATAAGTTTAAGATGAACATATGGTCCTTGTCTTTGAAAAAACTTGTAGAAACTCCTCCAAACATCCTACGAAAAGACGGAGCGGAGAGAAACAAGTGCAAAAAAATTTTGTCACAAGAATATGAAAATCTAGAATCTTGACACAAGACCAATTAATTAAACATCTAGACTTTGGATATTAAAAGATTGTTCAAGTTCCAACTATATCACTGGACGACCAAAAAAGAGTAATTACCAAAATAATATTACTATGGAACTCCCCGTATAAAGAATGTTGCCACCACTAGCCAACCCAAAGAGCGTTTGACAGGGAACTAAACCCATAAAATCAGTCCTAACTAGATACTATAGATATCAACAACATTAGAAAACAAGCGGTGTGCATCTGAGCATCTGTGAATAGTGACAACTTATTGTTAAGTGTAGTGAATGCATGTCATAATAATCACTACAGTACTAATAATTACTGGTTTCAAAGGTCATAGATGTTATTGATCAATCTAGTTGCAGATGAAAAAGTAGAGGCCAGAGTTCAAAGACATAGTGGAACAGATAAAAAATGAAAATATTCTAGAACCATTTACGTATTTGGCAACATGAAACAGATCTTCAAAAGTGTAAACATAGCTAAATCATTATGTCAACAGGTATTGTAAACAGACCTGCTTCTTAGTCAACGTAAATGTGGCTGCCTTTACAAGAACAGTGAGGAGAATAATTGCAAACCCATACGCATATGGAACATGCAAAGTTGAAAGCCCATCCTTTAGAACCTGCACTAGACAAATAGGGAAAGGAGAAAAATGAGAGGGGAAATAAGGTGAAATAGCACGGGTGAAGTTTCTCAGATAAAAAATGGAGAGAACATACATGATAATTTAAGTTAAAACATTAATAAATAAAATAAAGACTTCGGTGGCTTCTTTAGTTTCCAAAAAATAATGATGTTTGTTGGCAGATTCTTGATGATTAAGGAATCAACAGTGTTTAAATGTGAACTTCAGATGCTAAAGAACCAAACTTTTAGAGAGAGAGAAAAATACAAATGTTTGATGGTTAGCACTATACCTGAGAGCTTCCCAGGGTTCACATCTTTTTCTAGACTATAACATAACCCTAGCAAACACAGCATCTTATTAAAAAGTGTTGACGGAAATTAAATTCAAGATTATGAAATTTAGATCAATAAAAAGGGTAACTTCTTGCAAACATGTTTCAAAAGCTTGCAACTGGATTCAAGTACATTTCAATGCAACTACTGATAGATGATCACATCTATTAAGTTTAATGGTAGTCTATTGATCCAAAATTGGGTAGGAGAGATTTGATCCCGCGAATCAGCTCAACTTGGATAATATGAAGGTAGAGCTGAACTAATTTCTTGGAGAGCCGAAATTGCCTTACTCTTTCTTTCTTTATATTGAATCTCCTAATGTAAATGATTACCAAGGTACAAACTGTTTTCATCTTTCAACTCTCTTGCTCCTCTCTCTCTCTCTCTTTATATTACAATAAGAAAGGTTTAATGCTTAAGTAGGTATTAACATGTTCGTGGGATTTCCAAAGGTCAAGTTCAACTAACTAAGAACCTTACTTTACAAATATCGTAGCCTTGAGTTGAATTTCTCATAATTAGCTTTACTTTCACTTAATTAAGCTTTATAATTCACTAACTTAATTGCGTCCCGGGTAATATAATGCGAATCATCAGCAACCCCTCAAAAAGCTCAGTCTTTTATTAGTCAGATGAGCCTCAAGAACAAAACACTGACCTTAAGGACAGTCTCCATGTAATTAGTGATCCCCGAGAGCCAATCACCGCTCTTCTTCGAATCCTCGACGATGGCAGCGGGATCAGTAGCAGAAGAGACGACGGCATCGGCGACGGTGTAGATAAACCCCTCGGCCCGGCCGAAAATCTCCTGGGCCGCCGTCTCGAGATCGGGAAGGTGATGGCCGAAGCTCGATTTGGCCACCAAAAACTCGCCGCGATATTTCGGGGAGAAATTGGAGGGACGAAGGGGGTTTAGGGTTTTAGAGCGGCAAGGGAACGGGGGAAGGAGGAGTGGCCGAGGATTGAAATAGAGGAGGGCGGTCATTTTTTGGGTCTCTTCTTTTCTTTTCCCTCTTTTTGTTGGGAGAGGTTAGGCGAGCGAAGAAGCTTGTACTTATATATTGGCGAGGAGAAACTCCTCGAATGGGGCTGTTTGGTTAGGGGTGGAAGTCATGGGGTAAGAAAGTGAGGAAGCAATAATAGTTTTTTTTTTTTTTAAATTTGAGAATTTGTTGGTAAGTTTCCCATTGTTTGAATATTATTGGGAATTGTGATTTGATAAATGTTATGTCTTTTCTGGTGTTTGGATGGTAATGTAGAAGTGGAGATGAAAAAATTGACTACAAAGTTGTCCGCAAAATAATATTAAAATAAAAAGTAATTAAGAAAAATAAAAATTGGACTGTAATTAGAATGCAGGCGAGATTTACATGATCACAAAATTAACTGTTTGAACTACAACTTATTACAAATGAGATTTACATGACCACAAAATTAACTATAGCACCCTTGAAGTGAGAAAATGGTCGTGTAAAAGGGAAAAGAGAAAAGGAAAAGGGTTTTCTCATTTTCTTTTTCCGGTGTTTGGATAGATAGAGAAATGAGAAATGACATTTCCCTATTTCCTTACTTCCGCCCACTTCCTTGAAACCAAACAGGCCCATGTGAAGAATCTCAAATTTATATATTTTTTGATTTATAAAAAGAAAAAGATAATTAATATGTCATTAAAGTGGTGGAAATTGATGAGGCAGGCGGAGGCAAGGAAAAGGTTACTTTGGTGGGGTTTGGGGGGTTGGGGGTAGAAATTTACTTTGGTGGGTTGGTTGGGGGTTGGGGTTGGGCGGCGAGGTGTTTGAGGGAGGAGAGGAGGGCAGCGGAGGGGGAGGATAGTCTCTCTCTCTCTCTCTCTCTCTCTCTCTCTGGGAAGAAGAGAAAGAAGGGGAAGAAGACAGACAGACGGACAACTCAGTTTAAGGAGTCGGGGGAGAAAATCTCCTCGCTTCGCTTGTCGATTTTGATTATAATAAAAAATGAATAATAAATACTAGTATATCGCCGCTGTCAGTGGGAAACCGACTGATCGGCTAAGAGGGGAAGGAGGGGGAGTAAAAAAAAAAGAAGGAGAAGGGGGAGACCTGAGAGAGAATAAGGGGGGTCGATGTTGCTCTCTCTCGCGGATGAAGAAAGAAGGACAAACGGACAAAGTTTCTATATAAGTCACGGGAGAAAACCTCCCTTCGGTCAGTTTTGATTAAAAAAAAAGATAATTAGTATACCGTCGATAGCGGTAGGAAACCAACCGATCGCCATCGTCGAGCAGCGAAGAAAGAGAGGGAGGAGGAAAGGGAGAGAAAGGAGGAAGAAAGAGGGTGGAGGTGATAGAAGAAGATGGAGAAGGAGTCTCTCTCTTGCACGCGTGGATGAAGACGGACGGACAAAGTTTCTATAAGAGTCACGGGTCGGTCGGTTTTGATTATTATTATTATAATTATAATAAATAAATAAAATATTAGATTGCAGTTGAAAGGTTAAATACCATAATGTTCACTGTGGTTGCACATGCCTCATATTTTTTATGAATTCTTGATTAAGGGCATGTTTGTTTGTGGAAAATTGAAATGTGGGTTTTTTGTCTGAGCTCCCAGGGAAGAAGCACTATGGAAAGAAGGACGTCGAAAGGCACGCACCTTGAAGGCGGACTTGTACTTACAGTGTCAGCATCATCCTTTTCCCGAGAAACCAAACAACCCCACGCTGATACCTTTCTCACAACAAGAAGTGAGAAAATGCCAAAAATAAAAATAAAAAATCATATCGACTCCACGTATAGTTGGAGTTCAATTCCAAACTTTTGACAGTAACAATAAGGAAGGGAGTTCGCAGATCCTCTAGACGTAGAGCTCGTAGGGCTTTGAAACAAAATACATTACCTACCATGAAAGTAAACATATTAGCAACAAAACCTTCTTCAAAAAGGTCTAAAGGGTAAGCACTACTCATCGTATTTGGTTTGATATTGCTGTCACGCATGACTTTCAGAGCATGATGATATTACTTAGGAACATTTTTATCGGAATATTTTTGCTTCTTGCTTTGAGCAATTAGCAATAATCTTTTTGTGAAAGTCTGAAAATTCGTTTCATGTATCGTTGGTCATCAAAAGGAGATACTCGACCCCAAGACGATGAAAGTTTTTTCGAGAACGCTATTTCAGGCGGCCTAGGATAATCGGTTAATTGGATAAGAGGGAGGATCCGTGAAGGGAGTCTCGCAAAAAAAAAAACCTCTGTTGATTGGGTCTTCTCCTATGGGACGGAGGAATCCAAGTGCCCGATGGGTTGATCTCTTGCTAAAAGTTAGCTCATAGTTTCATTAGGCTAAGCTGGGCTTCCTATCTAAAGTAGGAATGAGTGATCGCCCATGTGTTAATAAGGGCTGAGCTTCCTCGCATTCCCTTTTTCGATGTCTAAAATGTGGAAGTCACAAATGTATCCTATGTTGTAAGCCCCACACATTTTCCTCATTGGTGTGTTTGTGTTGCAAGGAAATAGATAGAGTTGAAAGTGATTTTTTTTCTGTTTTCAGTTTCCCTCTCAAATTTGAGAGAAAATGTTGTGACTTCTGACACCCTGATTAAAAAAAAATGCTCCTCCCGCAATTCATTAGGGTTACTCTCTTGTTTTCCTCTCTCTTCTCCCGCGCCGTTCTCAGCTCTCTCTCCCCTTCTCTCTCTCTCTCACTCTCTCTCAATTTTGAGATAAAATGAAATTTTAATTCATCTCATTTTCCATCACACATGGGGCTTCTTGTGACCTAATTTTGTCTTGATTTGCTTTTCTAATTTTGACCTAAATCTTCGGATTGAAGGATGGATCATGGGACTTTTTGTGAGAAAAGACAATGATGGTGAACTGAGCCTGTGAGTTTTGGTCTATCTTGGTCTTCATCTCTGTTGTTGTGGGTTTTGATCTATCTTGGTCTTCTTCTCTGTGGCTATGGGTTTTGACCAAGCAAAGTCTTGATATCTGAGGTTGTGGGTCCTGATCTATCTGTTGGCTGTGAGTTTTGATCAGCAAAGTCTTAATCTTTGTGGCTATGGGTCTTGATATATCTGTGGGTCTGGGTTTTGATCAAGCAAAGTTAATCTTTGTGGCCATGGGTCTTGATATATCTGTGGCTATGGGTTTTGATCAAACAAAGTTTTGATCTTTGTGGTGTGGGTCTTGACCAACCAAAGTCTTGATCTATATGTGGTTTTGGGTTTTGATCAGCAAAATCTTGATCTACGCGACCATGGGTCTTGATCTATCTATGGTTGTGGGTTTTGATTAAGCAAAGTCTTGATCTTTGTGGTCGTGGGTCTTGATCTATCTTCGCTATGGGTTTTGTTGTTGGTTGTTGAGGGTTTTAGTGGGTATTATTAAGGGTTTCAATGGGTGTTGGTGCGGGTGTTGGTACTGATCTATCTGTAATCATGTTGTTGCTGGTGTTGTCGATCCATCTCTTCCTCTTCTCTTTCTTTTTTTCTTCCCATGACCAGCTAACTTGATGATTTCTTTATTAGTTCAATTTTTTTGATGATTTCTGTGTCTATATATGAAATTTGTCCATTAATTTAACTCAAATATTGCATATGAATTGTTATATATTTGATGAATTTATGGATTTTGTTATATATTTGATGAACTCATGGATATTGTTATATAGTTGATGAATATATTTATATTGTTATAAATTTTCGTATTTGATGATATTGTTATAATTCAAGTAATCGATGGATAACAACACTTATATACTTGATAAAGTGATGATTATTAACTATTTATATGTGGTACATTGATTCCTATGAATTGTATATATAAACTGATATAAATTGAGAAATTATTGCATATGTTGGATGTTTTGCTTTTGAAATAGTGTCTTCAAATCCATACTTTTACTTATGACTTACTTTGTGGTATGATCTATAAGGTTCAGTGCAAGTTATGTGTAGCGTGCAAGTGATATTCTCTTATAGTGTGCAATTTGTGTATTTTGTAAACTTGTTTAAATTCTTGGTGTTGGATTAATTTGGTGTGGGACATAATTTGCAGGTGATAGTGAGAAAGAGCAAATCGTGTGGTTGTGTTGTACTGCTGCATCAGCGGTTGTCATAATGTTAGTGACATACTTTCATATGCTACATCGTTAGTGTCGAAGGCCATTCCCCCGTGAACCATCCGCTATTAGGGATTTATATAAGCATGCACATATGTACCATATCCTCGATGGATCTAGCACCAATTGTGTAGACTATCTTATGATGCATGGGGGCCTACTTCTATTTGGCACAAATAATGAGGGATAGTGGTCCAATGTGAGATAATATTCATGTGCCAGTAGAGGAGCAATAAGCCATGTTTCTTCATATAGCTAGTCACGAGTCAAAGAATGAAGTGATGAGAGTAGATTTTATTAGATCCGGCAAAATAATAAGTATAGATTTATTAGATCCGGTAAAACAATAAGTAGATATTTCAATAAAGTATTAGGTGTTATCTGCATTCTACGGGAGCAATACATGAAGCAAGCACTTAATGAAACTCATCCGAAAGTGAAAAATAGCACATTATGGTACCCCTATTTTTTTTATAAGTGAGTAATTGATTTGTTTACAAATCTATCTCATACTTTAGAATGTATAGTAAAAGTTGTTATACTTGTATTTTTTTAAGGACTGCATTGGTTTGATTGATGGCGCCCACACATTGATGCCACAGTTCTCACTAAATGTGTGGCCCATATTAGAGGTCATAAAGGTGTAACTCAAAATGTACTTGTTGCGACTTTACCAAACAAACGCTTCACATATATGTTGGCAAGGTGGGAGGGATCAACCAATGATTTCACCGTGCTTAAGGATGCCTTGTCCTTATCGGCACTTAATGGCCTAAGGGTGCATAATGATGTGTATTAACTATACTCTGTTGATCTAATAATTATCCAAACAAAGATCACATGCATATAACAATAGCCTCTTTATCAAGATCAAAGGGAAAAAGGGTCTAGACATACCTGATTCCATCACGAAAGGGATGCCGAAGGCTGCATGATCTCTAAGACGCCAGAGTTGAGATGAGGAGATTCTTCTGTCCAGCTACTAAATTCTCTTCTTGATCTTTAGAGGAGATGAGAGGCCTCTAAGAGAGAGATTAGGTCATAATAGTGGAGAGGGAATCCAATCTATGATATTTATAGGCTCAAGTCAATCCTAATTCAACTCATTATAGATCTAAATCATTGATTAATATCACGTGTTCCACACGTGTAGATGAGATCCACAATAAGTTTATTTACACCAGTGGCTAAGTAAAGGAAACGAGTCTAGACCCAAACCATTAGATTTGATCAATTCTTTATTGGGTCAAACAACATAGGCTTATAGAGATAGGTGTATAAATCCAATTAGACTTATGTGGGCCCAAATTAATTTAGACTTTAATCCAAATAAGTCTAAAAATATCTCACTTGGGTTATGCAAGTACACTGAAGGATAGTATAAATAACTTTATGGTACTAAAAACTTTAACCGTCAATAAATCACGTTTCAAAACAATCTGGTCCATTAAGTGCTCTGCCACCGAGCATGGCGGTCGTTACCTACTGTATAATTGAGGTAAGACCTTTTACATCACAAGTTTCAGAGCTCTTAATGACATAAATCAAATGTTAACGTGTGGCATGAAAATGTCCTCTGATCAAATAAGGTACTATTCCAACTATTTTCCACTTTATGACTTCAACGAGTCTAACCTTATGACTCCAGTGAGTCTAACTTTATGACTCCAACGAGTCTAACTTCTAACAAACTCAAATGCACAAATTTAATTCAAGAAGAATTTAAAGAAAACAGTTATCACTTTATTATCTGAATCAACAAATATACATGCAGTGCACTTAAATAATGTCTGTTACATTAAATTATCCACTCTCACTAAATCAGGATATCATCATAACTAGCCATCCCCATATGAGCAATATGATCTAAGAAGACTTTAGGTGGTAGTCCTTTAATGAGTGGATCTGTAATGTTAAGAATAATACTACACTATCAACAGACACAATTGTACGCGCCGGAAAAAGAGAAAGAGGAGATGCTGTAAAACTTTTCCTTGAATCAGATGAAAAGATTACAACAAAAATCACTTTTCCTTCCAGTTACAAGGGAGGGAGGATGTTGAGTCTTGAATCCCCCCTTTATTTAATGCTGGGTTCTTCGTGTGGCGGTGGAGAGTGAATCTTGTTCTCCGTTGACCGGATGACCGTCTGGACCGTCGGGGATCTTCTCTTCGGCAGGTAGAAGGAGTAACACAGCTCCGTCTACCAAAACTCTCAAAGAGAAGGTAGGCGAAGAGCAGCTAGTACGCAGTAAGCTTGCTGAAGAGTTGAACTCTCTGTCGTCCGTTCTCTCCTCCCCTTTTTTCTCTCTCTTTTCTCCAAAAGATCCGACCTCCTAGCAAACTAGGCTATTTATAGAGGTCCTAGGGGGTGAACGTGCCCCCTAAAAATGCTCCACGATGAGGGGCCAACTTCCCGCTACTTGTGCGGTGACTGGCCCCGTAATCCGGGTGGTTACAACTGAGGCGCGGGTTTAGACCCACGCGCCTTGTTGCTGAGACGCGGGCGTCGAGCCGACGCGCCTTGATGCTGAGACGCGGGTGTCGAGCCCACGCGCCTTGATGCTGAGACACGAGTGTCGAGCCAACGCGCCTTGTTGCTGAGACGCGGGTGTAGATCCGACGCGCCTTGATGCTGAGACGCGGGTGTCGAGCCAACGCGCCTTGTTGCTGAGACGCGGGTGTAGATACCTCGCGTCTAGACCTTGAGACTCTGCTTTTATCGGCTTGTCTTTTAGTGACTTTTAGACAGCCTACAGAACCCCCTCCAAAGTTTTCGATATTCCGCAGTTAACTGGAACGGATTTCGAAATACTTTGGACTCTAGCTGAATTCACCTTCATGACTGGACTGTTGATGCTCCGGGTTTGATCTTATCTGGAGTTGGTCTTCGTGAGTGTACTGTTGAACTCTTTGAAACCACTAGAGTTGATCGTGTTGAGTGTCTAGATACACAGTCTAAACCTCCCCGATTGCTTTTTAAGTCTGTCGTGGGTGTGCTTTAAGCCAAGAGTGGTTGGTCTTCTGCTTGTGCCAGTGTACTGTTGAACTGATTTGCAGAAGCAGGAGGCCGAACGCAGGTTCCTTTTGAAAAGCAGAGATGGTACTGCTTTAAAGACGCGACTTCCATGGGGTGCGTCTTTTGGCAATGGAAACGCGACTGATCTTCCATAAGGCAGACGCGATGTTAGGCCCGCTTGGACGGACGCGGACTTAGGAAAGACGCACCTCTAATAAAGACGCGATTTTCTGAGCGCAACGCGACTTTCTGGGTGCATTTATGGTGGTGCTGACGGGGCACGACCATTGAAGAGACGTGGCCGTCGGGTGCGAATCTGTGCCATGTCATGATTGCGCTGCCAGCTGGCCTGGGGAACCGGCGGGATTTTACCTTTAGGCGCGCGGATTTCCCGGTTCATTAAATAAACTGCTCCACGTGTCGAATGATGACTCGCTGCGGAGCCGTGGCGCATGATCTTCCCTGTTCAAAAAGATTTGATGCCACGCGTCAAGCGGTGATTCGCTGCAGAATTTATCGGGCCACACGCCGCGTATCTTCGCGAATCCTTGTGCCTATAAAAGGCAACAGTTGGAGAGACATCTCTTCTTCTCCGAACGCACTTGCTTAGAGAATTAAGAAAGAGAATTTTTCTTCTCTGTTCATCTCTTGAACTATTCAACTCCGTTACTGGATTTTTGAACGGTTCATCTCCATTACTGGATTTTCGAACTAGCGATGGCACCCAAGACCAAGCCAACCGCATCGTCCTCAAAGGCGACCGTCGCCGAGGCCCGGAGGGGCGCTTCCTCTGCGCAGGACGTTGTTTTCTGAGGTAAAATGTCATTTAGGTTAAACTTCACCATTACTGGAAGTTTGAGGAACCCTAAAAGACATCTTTTTGGAGGAGAACCATTAACACAGGATATGAACCGGTTTGATTCTCAGACGCGGTCTCGGACGCAGTCTTTGAGTTGATAACCAAGGCGCGGGTTTGACGTCTTGATGCCAGTGGGCTCTGCACTTCGGATCCTTCACTTAGAATATTTCTAATTGTGAAGGGTTCGGACGCGGTCTTGGTTTGCAGAACGCGGATTTGATCCTTGCGTTCTGTGCCATAAGCTGCCGATTTTGATGAATCTGGCACCTGAGTCCAAGCACTTAGAAATTTTTTGTAAGTCTTGGTTTACAGAACGCGGATTTGATCCTTGCGTTATATGCCATCAGCCGCCGATTTTGGTGAATCTGGCACCTGAGTCCAAGCACTTAGAAATTTTTCGTAAGTCTTGGTTTTCAGAACGCGGATTTGATCCTTGCGTTCTTTCCACTTGACGCGGATTTGCAGGTCTGGACGCAGATTTTGACAATTTCTGCGTCTAGTGTCTTTTCTGCGTCTGAATTGTAGACACTTAACACCTTTTTCTTTTCTGACAAGATGTCTAATCAAGTGTCTTTTTCTTTTGCAGTACCACACCCTATTGCTCCACTCGCCAAGAATAGCTATTTCGGGCGCGTAGGTGGTGCTGACCGCAATCTGACCTTTGTGCTGCAAAGGACTGTACCTGCGACTACTGACAAGTCGCAGGAGCGCAAGGAAAGGATCTCTTCAGATCCACTGTACCAATCATGCCTGCTGGTAAGAGATGGTCAGGGTAAATATGGCGGCGAGGAGGTTACGGTGGATACGGCGGCAGATAGGATCCTCTTCCTCTCCCACTCCAGAAGTGACATCGAGGACTCTCCATGTCTGCTGGATGGCCTGCTGGGGAAAGAGATGTTCATGAACGAAGGGTTGCAGGACTTTCTGCTGCCACCAGACCTCAAGAACACCATTGCTCTTAGCTTAGTCAGCTAGGGCTCTTTCGATGTTCACGTCATGCATGGTGACGTAATCAGCATCCGAACGCCATCATAGTGCTCAACTCATCTTTGGCGCCCTTCCAAACACCTTGTACTTGGAATCAAACGCAGCTTTTAAGGAGTGAGTGCAACCTCTGAGAGAGAGACTTCTTTGTACTCCTTAACTGTAACACTCAATCTTATTGTATAAGAGAGCGTTTTGTATCACTTTCATATGCCTGGAAATAAATAAAAGTAACACTTTTCTTTTTGCCTCTTTCATTGTCTTGAACTTTTTGTCTTCAGTTAGACTCATAGAAGTAAAGAATCTTTGACTTTGTCAAAATTATGATGATAATCTTAATAAGTCAAACTTTGTAGGGAAAGATCCTATTTCAGGAACTCTCACAATACTGTCAGAGGTGTAATATTAACTTGACAGAGAGGAAATAATTTTTGGTGGACCTGCCACTTTATAAGAGAAAGTGACAAGTAGAATTGGTACCCCCAGGGAGGGTGAGCTTTTATCAAGTGTTTGGGATTAACTTGATTGAGCTTAGTTGGGGATTTGATGTAAACACTGTTGACGGTGTAGTATTAACCTAACAATGTTTTTAGGTAGACTTGTTATTCTGTTGAAGAGAATAACAAGTGAAACTAGACTCGTGGGGAATCTAGGAAAGTTTGTTACCGTTAGAGGTGTGATATTAACTTAACGGGTTGAAAGTGATCTTGTCAGAAGTGTAATGTTAATTTGACAAAGATGTGAGTCAGAGGTGTGATATTAACTTAACTCAGAAGTGTCACTGTCATAGGTGTAATGTTTAACTTGACAGTGAGGGTAATGCTAGAGGTGTAATGTTGAACTTAGCATTGGTCATCTCGGCTTGGATAAGGAAGTCGAGGAAAATGTCAAAGCCATAGGTGTATTGTTGAACTTAGCAATGACTTGGATGCTAGAGGTGTGGTGTTAACTTAGCATCATCCATTTCAGCTTCGATATGGAAGTCTGAAGAAAAGTGACTGTCAGAGGTGTAATATTAAACCTGGCAGAAACTTGATTACTGTTTAGAGGTGTGGTGTTAAACTTTAACAGTAATTTGTCAGAGGTGTGATGTTAACTTGACAGAAACCTGATTACTGTTTAGAGGTGTGGTGTTAAACTTTAACAGTAATCTGTCAGAGGTGTGATGTTAACTTGACAAGAATTAATTTTGCGATACGAGCAATTTTGAGGACCTGTCATTCTATTGGTGAGAATTGACAAGTGAAAATTTTGAAGTGCCAGAGGTGTAGTGTTAACTTGGCAAATTTGAAAATTTGATACTCCGTGTAGAGTTGACAAACAAAACTTGTACTCGACGAGGAATATTGAAAAGTTTCCATTACCAGAGGTATAGTGTTAACTTAGTAAATGGTTGTATTTTGTAGACCTACCATTCTGTGGATGAGAATTGGTAGGGGATTTTGGAGGAAAGAGTGGAGCCAAGTCCACTTTAGGATTTTTAGCAAACCCTCAGCTATCAACGGATTTGAGGTGCCTTTACCAACTACCGTTTGAGTTGGGCTAGCCATGCTATTCTCCTCAGCATGATGAGTTGTTGAAGATTTATGTTGGGCTTAAAAGCCAACATTTTCCTCTATCCTTAGCCGTCGGAGGCGTCGGATCAAAGGGGAACGTGTCCCTTAGGATTTTTAGCAAATCCTCAGCTATCAACGGGTTTGATATGCCTTTACCAACTACCGTTTGAGTTGGGCTAGCCATGCTATTCCCCTCAGCATGATGAGTTGTCGAAGACTTATGTTGGGCTTAAAAGCCAACATTTTCCTCTATCCATAGCCGTCGGAGGCGTCGGATGTTTGATCAGAGGTGTACTTTTAACTTGATCAGCGGAAAAATACCATCTAAGGATAGTATTTCTTCAGGAACCTGCCGTTGATAGGCATCATGAGTGTATCGCCATTCGAGGTTATGAGGCGATATGATCCATTTGAGTAGACTGACTCTACTACAAATGGTCCTTCCCACTTGGGCTGAAATTTACCTTTTGTCTTGTGCGTCATCACCATGGGTCTTCTGACGGCTAAGACAAGATCGCCTTTCTTGAAAGTTCGCATTTTAACTTTCTTGTTGAAGGCTTTGGTAATTCGAGTCTGGTAGAGCTCGATTTGCTGTTGGGCCTGCAGACGCCTACCGTCTAAGGCCTCCAATTCCTGGAGTCGCTGTCGATGCTTCTCCTCGGTTGTCATCTCTGCTGTCAAGGCGACGCGTAGAGATGGAATTTGGATTTCCAGTGGAAGGACGGCTTCGCACCTGTATACCAAAGAAAATGGCGTAGCTTTAGTTGGGGTTCGCACAGTTGTGCGATAGGCCCATAAGCATTCACCCAACTTGTCGTCCCAATCTCGTTGACTTTTCGAGACGAACTTTTTGAGAAGCTTTCCAATAGTCTTGTTGAAAGCTTCTGCGAGGCCGTTAGCGGCAGGATAGTATGCCGCTGAGGACACACTCTGGATTCTGAACTTGGCACAGAATCTCTGGAAAGCCTGGCTGATGAACTGGGGTCCATTGTCATAGACAATTCGCCGAGGTACACCGAAGCGGTAAATAACGTGATGTTTCACAAACTTGATCACGTTGGACGACTTGACTTCCTTCAAAGGAATAGCTTCGGCCCATTTAGAGAAATAATCGGTTATTGCCAAAATAAACCGATGTCCCTTTGATGATGGTGGGCTGATAGGGCCAACCACATCCATCCCCCACATTTCAAATGGCCAAGTAGAGGTCGTAGAGTGGAGATACCCTGGTGCTTGATGGATGAAATCCCCATGCACTTGGCAAGCGTGACACCTTTTAGCATAGGTGACGGCGTCAGCAATCATCTTGGGCCAATAGTAACCCAATCTTTGGAGTCGATGTGCCAGTTTCGGGCCAGGTTGATGGGCTCCACACATACCGTCGTGGGCTTCCCTCAATATCTCTTGGGCTTCTTTTGGTGAGAGGCACCGGAGTAAGATCCCGTCATGCGATCGACGATACAATGTTCGCGTAATCGCATTATAATAGAATTTGGGGGCTTTCCTTCGAATGGCAGCCGCCTCTTTGGTGTCTTCAGGCGGAATGCCGTATAAGACGAAATCAATGTAGGGGAATCGCCAGTCTCTAGGCTCTGGACCGGTTGATGCTTCAAGTGCTTCTTCGCGGTGACGACCTCCCGTTGACTCCTGATAATCCTCGAGAGCATTTCTCGGGCAATACAGGTCGTGGCTGTAGACGAATATCTTCTCCATTGCTCCAGCTGGAAGAGCTAAGGAGGCAGCCAGGGATGCGAGTGCATCTGCGTGCGCATTTTGCCTGCGCGGTACATGGTCGATGTAGAAGCTTGTAAACCCCTCGGCCATGCGGATAGTTGCGTTGTGGTAAGGTACTAAGTCTTCATGTCTGACTTCGTACTCCCCGCGAACTTGGCTGACGATGAGTTTAGAGTCGCCGTATGCCTCGAGATTTTTAACGCCAATCTCATCGGCGAATTGCATCCCAATCAAAAGAGCGTTGTACTCCGCCACATTGTTGGAACAAGGCTCAGTTAATGAGACAGCTCGGGGAATCACATAATTTTGTGGGGATACGAGTACTACTCCTACCCCCGCTACTACGTGTCCCTTCGGGCTTGTTCTTGATGCACCGTCGAAGAAAAGTTGCCATACTTGACTTTCGAACGATGTCTGAGTCAGGCAGACTTCAGCAACTTCATCTGGGAGATCCTCGTAGACTTTGGCTGCCCTCGGATCTGGTGCTCAGCTAGGAAATCCGCGACTGCTTGTCCCTTAATGGCCTTTTGTGGTAAAAAGCGCATCTCATATTGGGAGAGCAATATGGCCCATTTTGCCAGTCGGCCATTTAGCGATGAAGGTTTAGTCATAAGTAACCTCAGGGGGTTGACTTTTGATATGACGTTTATAGTTTGGCCTACCAGATAGTGTCGCATTTTCTGGATAGCGAACACCAGTGCCAAACATTCCTTCTCGATCGGGTTATACCGATGTTCGGCTCCGATCATTGTTCTACTCAGATAGTAGATTGCTTGCTCACGTCCTTGATCGTCATTCTGAGCTAGTAGAGCTCCCAAAGAATGATCCATTGCTCGGACGTACACCAGAAACGGCTTTCCGGATACTGGAGCTGCAAGGACTGGTGGTTGGGTGAGGTATTGCTTGATTTCCTCGAACGCTTGTTGGCAAGCGTCATCCCAAATGAATGAGACACCCTTCTTCATTAGCTTAGCAAAGGGTTGGCATCTTCCGGAGAGGTTCGAGATAAACCTGCGGATGTACGCCAATCGTCCCTGCAATCCTCTGAGTTCTTTGAGATTTCTCGGGGGTTGCATCTCCTGGATAGCGCGAACCTTTTCCGGGTCCAAGTGAATTCCGGTGGATGTTACAACAAATCCTAAGAATTTGCCACTGGCCACCCCCAGGAAGGACTTTGTGGGATTCATCTTCAATTGATGAGCCCGCATGATGTCGAAGACCACCTTCAGGTCCGCTATGTGATCACCTTTAGTGCGGCTTTTTACCGCGATGTCATCAACATAACATTCCACCGTTTTGCGTATCTGCTGATGGAAAATGGCGTTCATGGCCCTTTGGTATGTTGCCCCTGCATTTTTCAGTCCGAAGGGCATGACGGTGTAGCAATATACCCCTAGAGGTGTCCTGAAGGATGTATGCTTTTCGTCGTCAGGATACATTTTGATTTGATTGTATCCTGAGAATCCGTCCATGAAGGACATTCGTTCGAATCCACAAGTATTGTCAATCATGACATCTGTGATCGGCAATGGGAATTCGTCCTTGGGGCAGGCCTCGTTTAGGTCGCGGAAGTCGATGCAAATCCGGATCTTCCCGTTCTTCTTGGAGACGGGGACGATGTTGGCTACCTAGTCGGGATGTTGTTCTTCCCTGACGAAGCCAGAATCAATAAGTTTTCTGACTTCTGATTGAATTGCCTCCATTATTTCTGGGCGAAACCGTCGCTGCTGTTGTTTGACAGGCTTTGCGTCCGGATCGATGTTGAGGCGGTGCATGGCCACTTGAGGATCAAGTCCTGGCATGTCCTCATAATTTCAGGCGAAGACGTATATATACTCTTGTACAAAGATATTAGATCCTTCTTCTCCGAAGGTGACAGGCCATCACTTATGAAGATGGGCTTAGGGTTAGCCTCATCTCCTAAGTTGATCTGAACAACCTTGTCTTCTGTGGGTGGCTCGCGCTGTTCAAAGCGGGTATCCCAAAGAGCATTTAAATGTTTGATCCAAGGTCTGTATCAGATTGGATCATTTTTTCATTTCCATCTTCCAGGTGGCTTGTCGAAACTATGTTCACTGAAAGTTCCTTGAAGATGTTGCCGACACTGACATCTGACTCCCAAGATGATGTGTCTGAAGAGTAATCGTTGCTCGACGATTCTTGAGAATCGGAGGCTGATGGGATCGGAGTTGATACATAGCCCAACCCCCGGCGCGTCTGATGATAATAATCGGGAGACTTCCCTTTCGACACAAAGGATCGAAGCAGCGTCCTCTTTCCTTTGCCGAAGTTCAACCCGGGTCTGTTGGTCAGGTCGTACCCCATGCATCTCATCATTTTGAGTGCTTTTGGTTCGTAATGATCGAACTGAGGTGATTCTTCCTCGCCTTCCGATTCGTCGCGGGGCGTTGGTTCAGACGAGATTCGCCCAAAAAGAATTGGTTTTTGGCCTTTCCGTCTTGCTGGAACCATGAATATAGATTCTTGC
Organism: Agave tequilana; assembly: GCA_038442645.1. Lineage (NCBI taxonomy): Eukaryota > Viridiplantae > Streptophyta > Magnoliopsida > Asparagales > Asparagaceae > Agave > Agave tequilana. The sequence goes on from JAVJIF010003190.1 coordinate 155,610, forward strand.
GCATTACCATTGTCTTGGTATGTCTCGAAGGACGATTTCACTGGTACATGCAATGATGTCAAGGCACCCATTGCCGACCAGAGATCGTCATCCACGTCAGTGCTAGTGTCTGATGGTATTGAATCAGACGCACACGCAGAAAAATACGCTAAATCTAATTCTTCATTAATATACCAACCGCCTGCATCGTCGGTGGTATTATCGACATCAAGCTTATCAGTGCTCTTTACAAGTGGTTCCAACTCCCACAGGCACTCTTCTTTCTCAGGCTCAGTGTCAGCTTCGTTACAAGAGTCTGGCTCCTCTGGTTGTGGGGCTTCATCCGTCTCCACCGGATCTTGGTACAGCAAAGAGTCGGTGAAATAATTCTCGATCCCTTTGAACGGATACCTTTCGGCGATCAACGTCTGCACCTTTCCACTTCCGTCAATGTATTTCATGACTTGGTGGAGAGTGGAGGGAACGATGGAGTTGCGGTGAATCCACGGTCGTCCCAACAATAGGTTGTAGGAAGTGTCGGCGTCGATGATGTAGCATGTCACTTCCGACTTGAGGCTTCCAATCTGACACCTGAGCTTGATTTTTCCCATCGGACGGGTCTGGTTAGCATTGAACCCATAGATAGTCGTCTGAGTAGGGCTCAAACGATGGGTAGGAATGCCGAGATGTTGCATGACCCGGCGGGGCATGATGCTCAACGCGGACCCTGGATCTACCTTGATGCGGTTCACCTCGGACGATCCAATATACCCTGTGAAGTACAGGGGTCGATCATGCTTCCCTTTCACCTGCATATCATCTGCCGTGAAGGTGATGCAGGGGGCATTCTGGGAGGTGTGGAGGCAATCCTCTACATCTTCCTCCTTCGGCACCTGGGTCATAAAGACCTCAGCATTTGCCAGAGCTTCTTGCAGAGCTTCCCTGGTCGACTTTGATAGTCTAAGAAATTCATACAAGGTAATGCATGCCGGAATGTTGGCCAACTGAGCCAGGACGTCAAAGCGGTAAGGTGCCGTAGATCCTTCCGCGATGCCCTTTTGAAGGGCTCGAGAAAATCGAGTCTCCTTCTGCTTCTCCACAGGTGGCTTTGTGGAGGGCCTAACTGGCTCCGCAGTTGGTTGTGGAGGGGCTACTTCCGTCTCACCGTACTGTTTCAAGTACGCCTGTCCTGAACGGGTTCCCGCCATTGGTTGGTTGGGCTCTGCGGCCAAGACTATCGTTTCCTCCTCTGAGTCAGTCAGTGAAGGGATATCAGTCTCCGCTTCTCGGGAAGAGGCGCATACCACGTTGCAAGATGAGGCTTTTACCTTGCCTTTGGATTTTCTGTTGGTCACAGTAGTCCATTGCTGTTCATTGACAAGGTCAGGGTGGACCCACATGATTTCCCCTTGAGGTGTAGGGACGGGTACCAAGCCTTTCTCTTGCTGCTGGTGAGGGTCTGTGTTAACCACTCTTAGTTCTCCTCTCGGAATAGGGACCACCCCCGCAGGCGTTGGGGGTTGTCTTCCGAACTGGAGAACTGACGTCACGTTGGCCGTCACCTTCTTCTGCTCTGGTCGGAGCTTTAGCACCTCCGCGTCAATCAGAGCTTGAAGGACGTCCTTGAAGACGTAGCAGCTTTTGGTAGGGTGTCCCAACATTCTGTGGTATAGACAGTAGTTGGGATTGTCGGTCTTGCCGACTTCCTCGGGGCGCCTAGCTTCAGGGAGCTTCAGTCGGTTGCTCTTGTTGAGTAGTTTAAAGAGTGAATCGACATGTTCCTCCTTGAAGGAATATTGCTTGTTGGCGCGAGGCTGACTTGAAGAGCCACTCGCCCTGCCTGATTGAGGTTTGGCGGGAGATTTGGTCTCCGTTGCCAAATTATCCTTCCACTTTGTTTGGAGGGATGTGTCTGGCGCACGCCTTGTCGACCTTTCCGGCCTAGGCTTTCCTTCCTCCGCTCTGACGCGGGTAACAATTTCCTCAGCCTGTTCACCTTGTTGGACTAATTGTTTCCAGGTGCGGCTTTCAGCAACTCCTATTTGAGCAAGGAGTGAGGTTTGGAGATTGTGGCAGCATGTTTCCACCAGGGTGGCCTGGGTCATACCGCTTGGACACCGGAGTGCCATGTTCCGAAATCTTTCCACGAAAGATTTGACGGACTCCCCTTTCCGCTGTTTGGTAGCCAAAAGGGTGGGCATCGTGACTTCGGAGTCATCTTCGAAGAAGCGCGTTAAAAAGAGCTTCTCCAAATCGCCCCAGTTCTTAATGGAACCTTCTGGGAGCTTCATAAACCATTCAAAGGCCAACCCTTTCAGGGTGCCGATGAACAGACGCGCCAGGATAGCATCGTTGTCTACTACATTCCCGGTTTGGGATTTGAAGTAGTAGATGTGCTGGTTGGGTGACCCCTTCCCGTCGAATGCTTGGAGGGTCGGAGCCTTGAACTTAGGAGGGTATGGAACTAAGTCCCACTCAGCCGGATAGGGCCGGACCACTCCCGCTTCTTGGAGGCCTTTACGGTTGGTGAGGGCCTCGATGCGTTGCTCCAATTGACTCATTCTTTTAGCATGAGCCTTTCCCTGGTCTTGGTCGCCTTTTACTTGCGACGAGGATTTGGGCGAATCCGCAGCAGATCGCCGCGTCTCCTCAGAAGGTTCGGAAGATGAGCTTTCTCCCTCTCTCCTTTTGCCCTTTGACTTTTTAGGAGGAGATTTCCTCCTGTCTTCGAGCAGCTGTGCAATTGCCTGCTTGAGGGAGTTGATAGATTCCTGCTGAGAGAGAATCATATCCATTTGCGCCTTCTGGATCTGCTCTAAACGTCTAGCCGTCTCCTCAGGAGTGCCTGTCATGTAAGCGGAGGTCTCCTTCTCGACGGAAGAGTTCGAAGCCCTAGATTCCGCTACGGCGGAGTGAGAATCGTTCACTTCAACGCCGTGGGCTAAGGCATTATAGTCAATTGGGGGAATGGCCCCCGTCCGGGTGCGAGTGTGTCGATACACCCCTTCCGGTTCAGAGTCAGACTCGGACTCATCTGAGCTGACTGCAAATTGTTTTCCCTTGCTCCTGCTTGTCATATTCGCAGTGAGCTCCGGGTACTCAACGTCAGAGAAGGTTCTCCTTCTGTGGGAGCGTCTTCTTTTAGCTGACGGGGGAATCAGGGTCAGTTGTCTGACTAAAGACTGCTGATGTACGCCTGATCCGCAACGACACTCAGAGAGCATATGGATGAGCCGTTGGCAGCAACATGACGAAGTGGCCTGATTGACACTTCTTTTCTTCGTCAAATAATCCCTCAAATCCATGGGAGGGGAATTGAAAGGATTAGCCTCGCAACGTTGAAGACGGGAGGCATCCATATGCTGTACAGCATGGACGCAGGCATCAGGGACGCGGTTCTTGCGCCGCAGCTGTTCAGCGCGCGTCTGGCATCTCTGTTGAGATAAAACGTGCCTGTCGCGTTGCTGTTTGGTGTGTCGGGGCAGAGACACTTGAGAGAGGATGGGTTGCTGGGCCCCACACCTATGGGCACGTACCTCTTGCGCTTGACGAGGCGCAGAGGTTTCACCTTGGCATTTGGTGAGTTGGTCCTCAGAGGACCTAACTGAAGGAATCTCGCGTTTGGGACGCCAAACACGGATTTCACGTACTGGACGTGGCGCGGGTAAGGCGCGAGATTGTACGTCGCGTCCAGCCTCAGTTGGACAACCAGCGGTTCCAACTTGCAGCTGGCGCGCACGTCTCCTCTGTCGACGCTCAGCATTTCGATTGCGTCGAGGAGGTGGAGAGAGACCAACAACCTCCTGATGTTGAGCATCAGGGACTTTGACCACGCGGGTCTCCTGAGAGACGCTGACGCGGGTGTTCTGTGCAACGCGATTGGTTGCAAAGGCAGATGTGCCTGGGACCACGCGGGCCTTCTGAGAGGCGTTGGCGCGTGTACCTTGCTTGGCACAGTCGGCAGCAGGGGAGCTCGAGAAAGCCACAGATCGGGCCTCGAGGCCATTCCCCGTCGAGACCCGGCGGCAGACGCGGGTCTTTGGGCTCTTGGAGCCAGAAGAGATAAACTCTTCGTACTTCGCCTGGTCGAACTCGACAACGAGCGATTCGACCATCTTCCCCTTACGGAGGACGTCATCCTGCGCCACGATTTGTTCATCAGTGACAAATCTGGTCCCCAGCGGAATCGCCATCTCTTGTACGCGCCGGAAAAAGAGAAAGAGGAGATGCTGTAAAACTTTTCCTTGAATCAGATGAAAAGATTACAACAAAAACCACTTTTCCTTCCAGTTACAAGGGAGGGAGGATGTTGAGTCTTGAATCCCCCCTTTGTTTAATGCTGGGTTCTTCGTGTGGCGGTGGAGAGTGAATCTTGTTCTCCGTTGACCGGATGACCGTCTGGACCGTCGGGGATCTTCTCTTCGGCAGGTAGAAGGAGTAACACAGCTCCGTCTACCAAAACTCTCAAAGAGAAGGTAGGCGAAGAGCAGCTAGTACGCAGTAAGCTTGCTGAAGAGTTGAACTCTCTGTCGTCCGTTCTCTCCTCCCCTTTTTTCTCTCTCTTTTCTCCAAAAGATCTGACCTCCTAGCAAACTAGGCTATTTATAGAGGTCCTAGGGGTGAACGTGCCCCCTAAAAATGCTCCACGATGAGGGGCCAACTTCCCGCTACTTGTGCGGTGACTGGCCCCGTAATCCGGGTGGTTACAACTGAGGCGCGGGTTTAGACCCACGCGCCTTGTTGCTGAGACGCGGGCGTCGAGCCGACGCGCCTTGATGCTGAGACGCGGGTGTCGAGCCAACGCGCCTTGATGCTGAGACGCGGGTGTCGAGCCAACGCGCCTTGTTACTGAGACGCGGGTGTCAAGCCCACGCGCCTTGATGCTGAGACGCGGGTGTAGATCTGACGCGCCTTGATGCTGAGACGCGGGTGTCGAGCCAACGCGCCTTGTTGCTGAGACGCGGGTGTAGATACCTCGCGTCTAGACCTTGAGAATCTGCTTTTATCGGCTTGTCTTTTAGTGACTTTTAGACAGCCTACAACAATGTAATTCTGAATTCTATTTTTAATAACAAAAAACTTGATGTCAATGTGCCTCGACCTTTGCTGAACTCTTGTCAATTTTGCAGTAGAGCTCTATAGCTCTATTATCACAATGTAACTGTAATAGCCTTTCGACTAAATCTATCATTTTCCTGCAATCAGAAAAATATACTATTGTCGATACATAATCTGAATCTGTGTATCCAACCAGCTGCAACTGATCAGATTTTCTACCGGTGTGCATGTAGTCTTTTGTCCTCTGTAAATATTGAATTACCTTCTCTACAATCCTCTAGTGATCAATCCCAGTATTGATCAAGTATCTGCCGAGTTTCTCAGCAACATACACTATGTCTGGTTGGGTACAAACTTGAGTATACATCAGACTTTTAACTGCCGATGTATATGGAATGCCATTCATCTGCTTTTTTTTGTAGGTCGTTCTTGGGACATTAAAGTAGACTCAACTTATCTTCCTTAGTGACATGTATATCACCTTAGGAGAATTTTTTCATACCATATCTATCTAGCACCTAATCAATATAGACTTTTTGTGACAAAGCTAATATTCCACGTGTCCTGTCACATTGAATCTAGATGCTTATCACAAAAGAAACCAGGGAGAGGGTCTTCTTATAGTTAATACCCTCTTTTTGAGTGAATCCCTTTGCGGCAAGAAATGTCTTATATCTTTTGACGTTACCTTTCGAATCCAGCTTGATTTTGAACACCCATTTGCAACCAATCGGTTTCTTACCTTTAGGCAACTGTACTAAATCCTAAACATAGTTGTCCTTTATGAATTTTAACTCATTTTTCTTGGCATTTAACCACTTAGAGGAGTGAACACTGAGTTTAGCCTCATTTAAGGATGTGGGGTCATCCTCTAGCCATATGTCAAACTCATATTTTTGGAGATAAACTATATAGTCATTTGCAATGGCTGATCTCCTCTCCCTACTTGATGTTCTAGGCACTTGTGGTTAAGCATTTTCAGATTCTACCTCATAAACATGATATATCTCAGGATAAACTATATATGTAACTTGTAAGGGTACAACTGTATTTTCATACTAAAGTGGAACATCACTTCATCATTTGAAACAGTTGTCATGGGTGTAATAATTTGTTCTTCCTCAAATGTGAAATCTTTATGTAGTTGACTCCCACTGTTCTGAATATTCTCAATAAATTAGCAATATCCATCTCTATTATGTTAGTGGAGGAATAATAAAACCTAAAGCCTCTAAACCTCTAAAATATCCTGTGAAGAAACAACTAATTGTCCTTAAGTCCAGCTTCTTCCCATGTGGCATGTATGACCAAGCTCAGCTGGACAATCACAAACATAGAGATGCCTAATGTTGGGAGTTTTCCTAGTCTATAACTCATATGGAGTTTTAGTTAATGGTTTGCTAGGTACTCTATTAAGGAGATAGACAACCGTCTTTAAGACTTCACTCCATAATGACTCTAGTAGAGTAATGTGAGCCATCATAGTCATAATCGTGTCCTTTAGCGTGCAGTTTCGTCTCTCAGCAACACCATTTTGATGAGGTGTCACTGACATGATTTATTGAGCGACGATGTCACACTCTTTCAGAAAATTAGCAAAAGGTCCTGGACATCTACCTGATACGTTATATCTATTATAGTACTCACCACCACGGTCAGATCTAACGACTTTAATTTTTTATTTAGTTGATTTTCAACTTCAGCTTTATAAATTTTAATCATGTCCAGTGATTGAAATTTCTCATGAATCAAGTATAAGTACCCATAATGAAAGTAATTATCCTTGAAGGTGATGAAGTATCTGTGGTCAGTCCAGGAAACTATAGGGAATGGGGTACAAATGTCTGTATACACCAAATCTAAGACTCCTTAACTCCGTCTAGCACCAAACTTTCTAATGTTTTTTTTATTAATGTTCGCTTAGTGTTTAGGCTATTCACATACAAAGTTGAGGATATGAAGTATGAAGTTTCAATTTATATAGCCATCAATCAAAATTCTAATTGCAACAACTTTTGATCTGGAAATAGATTAACTATTTAATTAGAAGAGTGACAGTAAAACCAAATTTGTCTAATAATGAAATAAAAATATGATTTCGCCTAAAAGGACGGTATATAAAAAATCTCATTCAAATCTAAAACAAAAAACAGAATCAATCTAAGCCTACAAACTCCAATAGCTTCAACTGCATCTTTATTTTCATCACTCATGTATACGTATCACTCCGCTGGGCTGGGCCTCCTTTGAGTTTGGAAGTTCCGCGTTGAACTACTTATGTGAATTATCTATCCACTATGCATGGGGTGGCACTTAAGCTAAATTAATTTTAGAACAAACATAAACATAAGATATGTCCCTCTTAATCAACCATTTCTCGTACTTTATGTAATCCTGCTTGAGGTGGAAATATGCAATGATCTTAAGCTTCTTCTCCTGCATTTTTGCCATTTTGGATCAACAACTGTAGTGGTATTTATGTTCCTCTCTTTAGTTACACTTTTTTTTCTTATTAGATGTGTTACTCTGGAATGCTAAGTGAGCACTTTTAGTTTTTTTTCTTATTTCTATCTCTTTTCTTTCCAGACGCAATGACTGATGAACTCAATGAGACTCCACTTTTCCCTTTGAGCGCTATAAATAATCTTGAAAAGGGTTATACTGTGTAAGAAAAGAGATTGGAATGAAATGCACAAAAATCTCTTCAGAGAGTTTCAATTTCAGTGTTTTTAGTTTAGAAACAAGATTGGATATTTCTATAATGTACTCTCTTATGTCTCCTCTATCATTGTAGCACATATTTATCAGATTGCTAATATGCGTGTTGGCCTCAACTTTATCCGATTTAATAAACCGCTCAACTACTTTAGGTGGAAAACTCTTAGCACTAACTTTATCAGGCATATAACCCCTAGTAGTTATAGGAATATAATATTTTATGATCACTAGACACATCCTACTGGACCTCTCCCACTTATCATAATTGGCGTTCAACTGAACTTATATCAGTAACGACAGGGGTCCATCAGTTCTTAGGGGATAGTCTAGGTCCATGAATCCAAGAACAATCTTTAACGTGATATTTTCACTTATTAAAGTTTGTATCATCCAATTTAGACTACATAAGCATATAATTTCTCATCGATTTAATATAGACATTGCATTTAATAAAATTCTACTATAATACCCATAATAATTGAATTTCAAAAATGCAACCAGTTTGATAGATAGAGCTGCCAGCCAACATTTCAGAACAAGTTGTGTCTCTTTATGCCAACATTGTACTGGCCCGATATAGATATTCTAAAGTCTAGGTCCTATGTAAGAGAAAAACCTCCCTTTGGGTCCGCTGGCCCTTTATAAGATTGGTCTGAAAGTTTAAGTTATTTATATCGACCATATAATATATGTAATGACCCAGTCATAATGACAACCTTCTTTTGGTTGATTGCCACACGCATGAGCCACATAAATCTACACATCTGAATTCTTATTTCATTGTCGGACTAGTTGATGAGAGTAATGTAATATGGGCTTATAGTATGGCAATCTTCCATGAGCCGATTACCACACGCCAAAGCTCTCCCACTTGCATTACGCACATCAAGTATCTGAAGCCGTACATAATTCGACCAAGCAATAGTCTTCCTTTGGGCCATCTATTGTCCGTATGAATTATATACGCAATTAAATAAACTCTTTATAAATTCTTTAACTTGAAACATGTATATATCTTTATTTGTGTGTTATCTACTATAATAATCATCAATATTCATCATGCTAGAACAATATAAGAATATAATAAATATAAATGAAGCGGAAGCATGTAAGGATACATATTATCATGATAAACAAATACTTCAACGCCTTATTTATGTTAACTAACTACTATTTTGTCATATCTAGTGCCTGTAATACTGTAGTATTTGTTAAAAGCTTCAAAACGGCTGTTTACATGCCCAAAACAGAGATCGGATGAGCCCGTGACGGCTAATTGAAGTTTCTATTGGAAAACAGGTTTGCAGTACTTATCAGGTCTGGATCAAACCCGACCCGTAATGGTTAAGTTATGGGTTTTCTTAATGGATCGGGTTTAATAAACTGAATAAAACCCGATTAACTTAATTTGAGATTAATTGGGATTATGTTTCTTTATTTGATTAGATTCTACCACAAAATTTCTTAATAGACTAGAATTCTATCTCAACCCGAGAATCCCATATCAATCTCAACAATTCCAATTAAATTTAATATGAGATTAATTAGGAGTATAAAACTTCCATCTCTAAAATTTTTAATCTTAATTAATCTCATAATCTCACTGAATTAGGAAAACCCAAAAACAATTAACTTTTTTTATGTTTTGCTGTTTTAATCGCTGCCGCCGGCCCATGGTGGCCGGCGGCTGCTGCGCGCCCCAAGCGCATGCATGCATGCCTGCCTCACATGCATGCATGCAGTGCACGCATGCAACATGCGTGCAAGTCAGCATACGTGCTCATGCATCTTTCCTTTTTTTGATTTTCTGTTAGATTAAAATAAAAAATAACACATCATAAAATTGTGTGAAAAAATATATACATAATTCAATTTAATCATCTTAATTTAATTCAATTACTTGAGACACAAAAAAAATCTTATTGAATTAAACAAAGAGATTCATAATTTTAATAGATCGAGATCAAAAATTTGCTTTATATCACAATGATCCGATAAAAACGAGGCTCTAATACCAATTTTTGATCTAATAATTATCCAAACAAAAATCACATATATATAACAACAGTCTCTTTATCAAGATCAAAGGGAAAGAGGGTTTGGACATATCTGATTCCATCACGAAAGGGATATCGAAGGTTGCACAATCTCAAAGATGCAGGAGTTGAGGGAGGAGATTCTTCTCTTCAACTACTAAGTTATCTTCTTGATCCTTAGAGGAGATGAAATGCCTCAAAGAGGAAATCCAATTCATTATATTTATAGGCTCGAAGCAATCTTAGTTCAACTCATCATAGATCTAAGCCCTTAATTAATATCACGCATTCTATGCGTGTAGATGAGATTGACATTATAAATTTATTTATATCAACGGCTAAGCGTAATTGAAACGAGTCTAGACCCAAACCATTTGGCTTGATTAAATTTTTATTGGGTCAAACAACATAGGCTTATAGAGACGAGTGTATAAATCCAATTAGACTTGTGTGGCCCAAATTAATTTAGACTTTAATCTAAATAAGTCTAACATACTCAGCTTAATTAGTGTATGAAGCTAAAGCTAAAAGATAATTAATTTATATGCAAGCAAGTACTATTTATGCGATGCTGGTTACACTACAATGCCAATGTTTCTTTTTTCTTATCGGTCCGTGGTATCACATAAAAGAACAAGAAGGTCGTACACCTAAAAATCGGAGAGAGTTGTTCAACCTACATCACTCTTCTCTCTAAACTAAAATAGATTCACATTTGATTTTTTTTTTGGAAAGACAGGTTCAAGATTCTATCTGTCAAGCCTCATCATCCATTTGTAAGCCAAGTTGATATTGTGCTTGCCTGCACTGTCTTGTACAATTATATTGTTGTCACAGATCCGATACATGACAAAAATTTAAATGAGGGAGAAAACATAATGGACGAGCAAGGCGAGACTATGGACGAGATGTTGAATATGTTGTCATTTTCTCAAATTCAATAACAGCTAGAGAGCAAATGGTGGCAAGGAATGAGTGAAAGCAAAAGAGAGATCAAATAGTATGGGAGATGTGGGTCGATTACTGTGACAAGTACATAGAGGAGACACTATGAAGAGTAACATAGAAGAGGACTAAGTTATTAGTAATTAATTGCATTTATGTGTTCAGTCTTATAATGTTGCATTTATTTGACTGTTCTATTGAATTTGGTGTAATGTATAATTAACGATTGACTTTGCATTCCATTGCAATTCTATTCTATTTCTAGCAATTGAGTAGGTGATATTGAATTCATTGTATAATATTTTTTTCTATTGTGTAACTTATAGAAAATTTTCAAATACTTTAGGTATGGAAGAATCATCGCAGGGTTCGCAGAGTCCTTGTCCTAGGCCTCCAGGGTTTAGAGTACCCCGCCTATAAGAGGCTTTGCGGGCCCTGGTACTCAAGCAAGCCACCTGTATGGGTATGGAGCCATTAACCGAGTGATGATGGGGGTGAGCATGAGTCCAGTAGGAAGCTCGTCCCCATATTATGGTGGTGGGTATCATCACTAGTGGATCCATACTATGTAAGAATGGTTGGAGGAAGTCCCTTAGCACCTTGCTATACAAGGATGGTTGGAGGAAGTCTCCCTGCACCTGGATCTTTCACGCAATTCCTACAAACTGAGATTGTAGCAGCAATACAAGACCATCTTCTCCCTTCTGCGGGACACCATAGTCATCTCAAAGTAAGAGACACACATCGGATGACACTGATAGTTCTAAGAAATCAAGAGGCAGAGACGAGCCGGAAGTGAGCTACCCAGTGAAGAAATCGAAGAACAAGAACATGAGAAGAAGAAGACCTGTGCGCAACAAAACATAATATGGAAGGACGAGAATGATGACTTTGTTATTCCTTACCTCGCTGAACTAGCAAGGCAAGGATACAAAGTTGATAAAACCTATAAGGTTTCTACTTTCTTCGTGGTTGCGTGTACCGTGAACAAGAAGTTTGGAACGAATTTCAGTGGACCACACATTGCCAACCATATAAAGAGCTCGAGGACCTGGTTTATGGATATGTGTAGTTGCTTCAATATTAGTGGAGCCAGGTGGGATGAAGGGAGCAAGATCATTACTCTAGACTCAATCTCATACAATAGATGAGATGAGGTATACAATAATATCACTTCCTCTCCAATTTATCACTAATTTCAAAGTTGTGTTCATATTTAAAATCAATTTAATTATTTAATCGTGTAAAAAACACCAAGCTTGAGGAATTTGTGAACCAACCTTGACATATTTTGATGAATTGAGCTCATAATTGGAGATAACTTTGCCAACGGGAGTTCAAGAAGAGCGTCTTTCAAAGGTTTGGCAAATTCTCTTTTCTTCGATTCAATTAAGGAATGTTCCTTTTGCTGATATAGGAGAGGATGTTGCTTTAGTGAAGGAGGTTACCGATCAAGTAAAAGGAGGAAGTGGTGTGAGCAATAGTCCAATAAGAATCTCAAGTTCACTTGATGGTGGTGCAACTACTTCTACTAGAGTTAAAAAAGAAATATTTAGTAGATGAGGATGTCATGAAGACAATAGTGGACAAAGTTGGGAACTTGTCATATGCCATTAGGCAAACAATTTCTGAACACTGGATTGTCCAATTATCTAATTATGTGTATGGTCATCTTGACTATGATGATAGAGGTCTAAACACCACCTTTACGAGATTGTTTGAATTTAAGATGGTAGCTAGATTTTTCATTGCCAAACCTTTTAAAGCTCAAAAAGATATTTAGATGAACTTGTAAGGGAGTTGAATTTGGATATTTTCAATTCAAAATTCAATCGCACTAGTAATACAACAAGTTCAAGCTTGATGAGGATGAGGGTGATGGTAATGAAAATGAAGTGGACTTGACTGCTTAGGTAGCTTCCTTTGGTTGAACTCTTTTAACAAACTTGTGGTAAACAACTCGGCATGTAATATTATTTTTGTCTTTTGTGTACAGTGTGTCGTGGACAAATGCAAGCTACTATTTGCTTATTCGCTACCCTACTATGTTAGTGTACTTATGCTTGGGTCACTTGTAAGTTTACATTTTTTCATATATGTGTTTTGACCTTTGCAGGCAACAAGTCAATGATGAGTGCCCCATATTATCAAATAGTAACCAACAAAGTGCTAGGTTGGATATTATGACCAGGGATTTGTATTTCTGAGCTTAAATATATATACATACATACATACATATATATAATATACACAGCGCGCGCGCGCGCGCGCACACACACACATACATATACATATATATATATATATCATACATACATATACGTACATACATATATACATACATACATATATATATATACATACATATATATATATATATATATATTATATATATATATATATATATATATATTATATATATATATATATATATATATATATATATATATATATATATGAGAAAATGTATATCAGCCCGCGGGCTGAGAGTACTCTCTCAGCCTGCGGTGACGTGGCTCAATTTGTCACCTCACTGACTTGCGGCCCGCTTTTAGGTAGAAGTTAAATTACCAAATACCCCTTATGATAACTTTTCCTTATTGTTTATTATTATTTTCTCCCCTTTTATTTTTGCCGCTCTTTATAGGATATAAATTACTTTTCGCCCTATTTCTTTACCTCTTTTTTGAAAGATCTAGTTTCTCCTTTTCAGCCTGCGATAAATTTTTTTTGAAAATATAAAATCTTTTCAGATCAATTTTTTCAGCCTGAGATAAAATTCTACTTTATAGTTTAATTTTTTTGTATATAATGTAGTCAGAGTCTTTGGTCGCATTGTACATTTAAACTGCGACCTTAGTCAAAGTCTTTGGTCGCAGTGTACATGGTTAAATGCGACCAAGGTCGCAGTGTTGTTATTGATAAAGATGGCCAGTAACCGCAATCTAGGGTTTCATTACATGGACTGCGACTTTGGTCCCAGTACGTTAAGTAATTAATTTTTTTGTATATAATGTAGTCAGACTCTTTGGTCGCATTGTACATTTAAACTGCGACCTTAGTCAAAGTCTTTGGTCGCAGTGTACATGGTTAAATGCGACCAAGGTCGCAGTGTTGTTATTGATAAAGATGGCCAGCAACCGCAATCTAGGGTTGCATTACATGGACTGCGACTTTGGTCGCAGTACGTTAAGTAATTAATTTTTTTGTATATAATGTAGTCAGACTCTTTGGTCGCATTGTACATTTAAACTGCGACCTTAGTCAAAGTCTTTGGTCGCAGTGTACATGGTTAAATGCGACTAAGGTCGCAGTGTTGTTATTGATAAAGATGGCCAACAACTGCAATCTAGGGTTGCATTACATGGACTGCGACTTTGGTCGCAGTACGTTAAGTAAGTGTTGTTTTATTAAGTGTTGTTTTGGATTAAATCATTTTTTGAATCTAAATGAAAATGAAAAGTTGTCTGTTGTCTGATGCGACTTGGAGTCACTCCGTGAGACGCGACCTGTCATAAAGATTTTATGAGATCTTTTAACGTCAAGTCTACGTTGACGAACCCGCACCATTCGTTGTTTCCCGAAGCGGTTTTAATGCCAAACCGGCGCTGGCGGTTGGAGACCATTAATGCTGACGATTCTGATTAATGAACCATTATTATGGTTATTATGGGCTGCCTATAAATAGGTCTCACCCTCTCCCTTTACAGCCCATAATTAGACTGTCATCATTCGAGAGCAATTGCTCTGAGAATTTTTGCCTTCTTCAGAGTCTCTAACAGGGGCCTGCCTCCATGGATGAAGATGACCCTATGGACGAACTTGATCGATGTTCGTCCACAAGGGAAGAAGTCATAGACCTCATCGTCCACAAGGGAAGAAGTCATGGTCCTCGTCGTTCACAAGGGAAGAAGTCATGATCCCTGACGAGGACTTAAGCCTCACCGAGATCTGCTCTGACTTGATGCACCAGTCAAGCTTGCTGATAACGGATGGTCAGAGTGGGTATGGCGGCGGGGGATGTGGTGGATATAGTGGTGGGTAGCATACCTTGTGAGGTCTCACAACCTCCTCTCTTACCCCAGAAGTGACATCGAGGAAACTCCATGCTCACTGGATAACCTTCTGGTGAAGAGATGTTCATCACCGAAAGATCGTATCCTGGCACTTTGGAGGGTCAGTTGGAATCTTAGTCAACAAGGGCTCTTTTTATGTTTAGTCTTCTTGGCTCTTTTGATGTTTAGTCTTCTTTGTACTGCTATATTGTAACACTCAATCTTATTGTATAAGAGATCGTTTTGTATCATTTTCACATGCCTGGAGATAAATGCCTGGACATAAATAAAAAGCATATTTTTTTTTAATAAACTACGAACTTGGTCGCAGCCATGAAGATTGGGCCAAATGGGGTATTCTTCATCGCCTCTACGAAATCTGCCTGTATGTACTTCTTAAATTTCTTCATTAACTGGCACATTGGTTTTATGCTTGATCTCAGAGGACGAACCTGTATCTGTTGTTTACCTACGTAGGAAGAAAAATTAAACACTTTAGACCAATAATTATTTAAAAATTATAAGGGAATAAAAAGCATATTTGTTTTTTAATAAACTGCGACCTCGGTCGCAGTCATGCATTGCCAAAAAAAACAACCAGAACCAGGACTACACTGCAATCTAGGGTCGCACTTCATGTACTGCGACCAAGGTCGCACTGCGACCAAGGTCGCATAGGACTACAGTGCAATCAGAACAACTGCGACCCGGGTCAACACTGCGACCAAGGTCGCATAAGACTACAGTTCAAAAGAAACAACTGCGACACAATTTGATAACAACATATTATTTAAAATAAACTGCGACCTTGGTGAAGACTTGAGACTACAACTCTTATTTAAACAACTGCGACCCCATGTCGTCAGTATGTAAGAAAAAAAAGTAAGTTTCATATACTGCGCGACCTACGTCGCATTCGTCTACAAGGAAAGGTAAAAAAAAAAAAAAATTCCAAAGTCGCATAGATCTGAACTGCGACACAGTAAAAATAGAAGTAAATAATAAAAACTTTCAAAAATAGGACCTTTATCGTCTAAAGTTTGAAAATCTCTTTCTTAATTGCGACCATGGTTCCAATATTTAAAAAAAATTAAATCTTGAAAAAATTTAAAACTATTAAAATACATAAAACCCTAAAAATTTTGAAAATGTCATTTTTGTAGTACCTTTTTCGACGGATGATTTCTTAGGCGCCATCAGTTGCAAAATATGTTTTTAAAAAACGGATCAAATTTTTGAAGGAAAAGAACTAATTGGATCAGAACCGCCGGTTGAAGTTTTAGAGCTGTAAATTTTTTTGGAAGACAATTTTTTTACAATAGGTAAAAGTTTGTGAGGGAGGGTATTTTCGAAAACACAATGTTGAGGTGACTGGCATTAAATTGGGCGGGATTTTACAGGATTTTGTCCGCCAATTTTTTTACAGATGTGGGGCGGTGATGTTGCCACGCCCGCAGGCTGAGAAAACTCTCTCAGCCTGCAGGC